>CM055116.1:8545982-9055416 GCA_029206835.1 Rana muscosa | reverse complement strand
TAAGTATGTTTCAATGAAACTCGTCATTCTATTAGCCAATATTAGGGATGAGTTCGGTGTTCGAGTCGAATGCATGTACGTCTCGAACATCGGCCCATTCGCCGAAACCAGAACTTTGTGGGCCGTTCGCGCCAAATTCGTGTGACGCGAACGGCCCACAATACACTGCGCCATCGCAGTGCATTGCCGGTGCTGTGATTGGCCAAGCATGAACTGTTACTATGCATGCTTGGCCAATCACAGCGCCGGCAGCGAGGAGAGACATAATTGGCCACAGGCAGGATGCCTGTGGCCAATCATAGCTCAGGGGGGTTTAGTACACGCCCCACACTATAAAAGGCCGCCAGCGCGGCGGCCTTGTGTAGTGTGTTGGCGTGCAGGGACAGAGAAGGATAGGCACGGACAGTGTCAGTGACATCCTTTGAAACCTTGTGCATTTACAGTGTTGGCGTGCAGGGACAGAGAAGGATAGGCAGGGAAAGTGTCAGTGACATCCTTTGAAACCTTGTGCATTTAAAGTGTTGGCGTGCAGGGACAGAGAAGGATAGGCAGGGACAGTGTCAGTGACATCCTTTGAAACCTTGTGCATTTACAGTGTGTTGGCGTGCAGGGACAGAGAAGGATAGGCAGGGACAGTGTCAGTGACATCCTTTGATAAATCTTGTGCATTTACAGTGTGTTGGCGTGCAGGGAGAGAGAAGGATAGGCAGGGACAGTGTCAGTGATATTCTTCCCTAAACCTCCTGCACAGTATACACCTGAAGCCACCACCCCTTATTGCTCGTCGTGGTGTTGTTCTGTTGTGTAACACAGACAGGCATCTGCAAACAGTTACAGTGGGTGTAGGTGCCTCCTGCACAATATACGCTACCCCTTATTGCTCGTCGTGGTGTTGTTCTGTTGTGTAACACAGACAGGCATCTGCAAGCAGTTCCAGTGGGTGTAGGTGCCTCCTGCACAGTATACGCTACCCCTTATTGCTCGTTGTGGTGTTGTTCTGTTGTGTAACACAGACAGGCATCTGCAAGTAGTTACAGTGGGTGTAGGTGCCTCCTGCACAGTATACACCTGAAGCTACCCCGTATTGCTGGTTTTCCCATCTCCCTGCAGGCCATTAGAATGTCTGGAAGGCCAACAAAGAGAGGCAGACAGTCACGAGCCAATAAAAGAGGCCAAGCAGGCTCTGTGTCTGGGGGCAACAGTGCTGGTCGTGGACGCGGTGCATTGTCATTAGCACGTGGCCATGGGACACGCTTGTCCTTATTTTTGGCAGCTGGACATGTTGAGCCGCATCATGCCGAACACTTGGTAGAGTGGATGACCAAGCCCTCCTCATCCTCCTCATCCTCTCTCACCCAGGCTCAGGGTACTGGCAAAGCAGCTGCCAATGCGTCATCTTCCCTCGTATCAATGTCATCATCAGTCACTCCTTCCCTAGACACACCATGTCCCCCTGAGGAGTCCCCCAAACTGTTTGAGCACAGTGTTGGGTACATGCTCCAGGAGGATGCCCAGCGTTTTGAAGGGTCTGATGATGATACCCAGCTAGAGGAAGGCAGTAGCGTGAGTGCAGAGAGAGGGGATGCTCAAGAAGGACAGCAATCTGGCAGTCATGTTCCAGCAGCTGCAGCATACTGCCAGATTGGCTCCAGTGATGAGGAGGGAGGTGATGATGAGGTCACTGACTCCACGTGGGTGCCTGATAGGAGAGAGGAGGAGGAGGAGGATGAGGAGGAGGCACATCTCCAAAAAGGCAGTATGCCCTCCGGGGGCCAGTGTAAGGGCAGCACACCGACTGAATCACACCGCAGAGCTCTGCCTGTGCAGGGACCTGCCTCTGCCCGTTATTCCAAAAGTTCTTTGGTGTGGGTCTTTTTTGAGTCGAGTGCATCAGATCGCACCGCTGCTATTTGCAACATATGTCTCAAGCGTTTCTCGCGTGGCCAAAACATCAGCTGCTTGGGCACCACATGCTTGACCAGACATATGTTGACCTGCCATGCAGCTCATTGGCAAGCGTACCTTAAAGACCCACACCAAAGAACAAAGCGGACCTCTCCTTGCTCCTCATCAGCTGGGATCTCCAACCCCACTATACCTTCAGTCCTCTCTGTAACCTGCACTGAGAGGAATGAAGGTGTAGAATTAGGTGTGTCACAGCCAAGTACTTGCGGGCACTCTGCTAGCAGTACACTGACGTCCGATTGTAGCAGGCAAATTTCCCTGCCCCAGCTGCTGGACCATCGAAAGAAGTTCACTCCCAGCCATCCACATGCCCAGCAGTTGAATGCTAGCTTGGCTAAATTGCTAGCACTTCAACTGCTGCCTTTTCAGTTGGTAGACTTGGCCCCTTCCGTGAGTTTGTGCAATGTGCGGTTCCTCAGTGGCAGGTTCCCAAACGCCACTTTTTCTCACGGAAGGTGATTCCGGCTCTCTACCGGCATGTGGAAGGCAATGTCCATGCCTCGCTGGACAGGGCGGTCAGAGGTAAGGTGCATATTACCGCTGACTCATGGTCCAGCAGGCATGGACAGGGACGTTACCTTTCTTTCACGGCCCATTGGGTCACTCTTTTGGCAGCTGGGAAGGATGCAGGACAAGGTGCAATAGTGTTGGAGGTTGTTCCGCCGCCACACCTCCAAAATGCTACTACTGGTTGTGACACACCTCTCTCCTCCACCCCCTCCTCTTCTTCTTCCTCCGTGGCCTCTTCCTGTGCTTTGTCCTCGGAACCAGCTGTGCTCCGTAGGCGTTCAAGGGGCTACGCAAGTATGCAGGAAAAAAGATGCCATGCCGTGCTTGCGCTGGTGTGTTTGGGGGACAGGAGCCACACTGGGGCAGAGGTTATGTGAGCTCTGCAGGGGCAGGCCGAGAGGTGGTTGACGCCACGCCAGCTTAAGCCAGGAATGGTGGTTTGCGACAATGGCGCCAACCTCCTCTCCGCCCTCCAACAGGGACAACTGACCCATGTGCCCTGTGTGGCTCACGTCCTTAACCTGGTGGTCCAGCGTTTCTTGGGCAGGTACCCAGGCTTACAGGATGTCCTGAGGCAGGCCAGGAAAGTCTGTGTGCATTTCCGCAGATCATATAATGTTAAATGTGAAAAATAATGCGCATCCTTATTCTTATCCTTATCCTGAATCAATGAAGTGTATGAGACAATATGTCACAAATGACATATGATATGAAAAAAAAGTGAATAAACACCTTTATGGTACAATGTACCACAATATGCACAAGCACATAAATAATACAAAACACAAAAATTAAGTATACAATAAAAGAGTCCATAGAAGCAGTAAAGAAAGCAACAAAAAAAATGAATGAAAAAATGAAAAATTGAAGAGAGACCAGAAATTCTTGAAGCTTTTCAGTCCAGCAGGTGAAAAAAAACAATCTTTATCAGATAATGGATGTCTCCTTACCAAGAACGGTGGACCCCCGTGACAGAGGTCATACGAGCTCAACACATAGGCTTCACTCAGACCGCTGCGGCAACGATCACATCATCCAAGTGCCCCCTTCCTTAGAAATGCGGCCGATGAAGTCTTTCCAAGGTGTAACAACCATAGATCACCGCTCACACATAGGTTAGGGAAATAGAAATAAAAAACTTCATGGTGCAGCAAGTTTCATATAAAAGAAACTATTTATTGACTAACTCATGACTAACCTATCGTCATTGATTAATAGGTTTTCACTAGAAATTAAACACATGGACAATAGGGTGCAGTTTATAGAAAACAAAATAGAGGATTGTACTGAAACAGTTAATGAGCTAGTGGATGCATGTAATGTTCAGAAGGATGACTCTCTCTGGATCAAAGCGAAGCTCGCGGACCTTGAGGACCGATCCAGACGCAATAATATTAAAATATGCAGGTTCCCTGAGTCCGTCCAACCCAAAGAGCTGCACAATTTTGCTTCCACAATGTTTTCTAGCATGCTTCCAGAGCTCTCCCCAATTGAGCTCACTATTGATCGCATTCACAGGATACCTAAACCCCGCCACCTAGAGGCGGATGTTCCCCGAGATGTGCGTCTGTGGGTGCACTTTTTCCAGGTGAAAGAACAGATACTCATAAAAGCTGGAGAAATGTCACCACTCCCAGCGCCATACTCTGATATTCAACTATATGCTGACCTATCTCAAGATGCGGAGGCAGCTAAAAACTATTACTAAAGCCATGAATAACCACAAAGTTGTATACAAATGGCGCCACCCAGCGACCATCTTGGCCACCTACAATGGTATACCTCACACCATCTCTACTCTGGAAGGGGGAATGAAACTACTACAGGCGTGGGGAATTCTGCCAGAATCCTCTCACAACCATCAGGATCTTAATGGTACACCAAATCTGTTTACCTTTGGAAACACAAGGGCAACCAACGCTGATCAACTAGCCCACATTACTACTATAAGCGACCGTTTTAGTCTGGTCTGGTCATGAGCTTAACCACCTGCTTGCTGAACTTTCCCCCAATCCTAGTCAGCTGCTCACCCGAGCTGTTTCCTGCTGACATACCTGTGTGCATTTTGTTTTTCTTTTGTTATTCCTGTTTTAATATTCAGGTTGCATATTTCTACAATACTTGTACCTTCACATGCTCTAGGCAAATACAGTTCGCTCACACAGAAAATTGTTGAGCATCCATTCTAACTTGTTTTGTACCTCTGTAGAACCAGGAACTGACTCTGACTGATTTGTCAAAGCACCAACTGCAGCCTTCTCATCCACATCAACCGGATTCTTGAACTCTGATTCATCATCCGTCCACAACTGTGAGTACTTGCACCACTCCCACATCACACCGCCAATTACCATGAGGGTCACCATACTATCTCTCAACGCAAAAGGGCTAAATCACCCTGCGAAACGTGCCTCACTATGGAAATCAGCAATTACCCATAACTGTGACGTGCTTTGCATCCAGGAGACACACTTTGCTCTGAACGCTTCTCCTAATTGCCAACACAGACAATTTCCTCACGTATTCCAGACCTCCTTTCCTAAAAAACAACGTGGAGTATTGATTGCTATCAGGAACACTGTTCTCTTCAACCTACAGAACTGTATCACTGACCCGGAAGGGCGGTATATTTTCCTGATCTGTACAATTAACAATATACCTTACACCCTGGTTTCCATCTACGCCCCGAACCATGGCCAAATGACTTTTCTTAAGAAGACATTACGGGCAGTCCGTAAAATCCAACAAGGCCACTTGCTAGTTTGAGGAGACTTTAATATGGTCCCAAATAATACAATGTACTCCACCGCAGGAACTAAGAGATGTGCCCCTCCTTTAGATGCATTTATCGTTTCCAATGACTTGTATGATGTGTGGAGGTGCTGTCATGCGAGTGAGAGAGATTTCACATTCCTCTCGACGCGTCACAACCCCTACTCACATATTGATTGATTTCTAGCAGATAGGTACTTATTGCAAACATATCGAACTCTACTATACACACCACCACCTGGTCAGATCATGCCCCTATTAGCCTTAACATCTCTGATGACTCTCATCACCCCACCTCCTTCATATGGAGGGTCAATAACTATCTCCTTGACACACTGTGTTATTCCACGCCTATTAAGCAACACTTGGAACAATACTTTTCACTCAATCAGGCATCTGTATCTGACCCGCTGGTGGTGTGGAACGCCCACAAGGCAGTCATACGAGGGGTATTCCTTCAAATGGGGGCTAGAGCTAAAAAGAAAAGAACCCAACGACTAGATGAACTCACGGCTGATATAGCCTCCACTGAATCCCAAAATAAAACCATTCCCTCCCCGTCCCTACAATCTAAAATATTTACTCTACGTCACAAATTAAGGGCCCTTCTCCTTGAAAAATATTCAAAGGCTTATAGAACACTCAAAGCCACTTCATACACTACAGGGAACAAAGCAGGCAAGGCAATGTCCCTACGAATCAAAGGCCATAGATCCAAAACGAAAAACCCATACCTACATCACCCTCACACAAACGAAAAACTACTTAAACCACAAGCAATAGCGAATGCCTTTAGTGCATACTATGAGGATCTATACAACCTCAAGACTGACTCATCCACCATTCAACCCTCCCCTGCTGTGATCCAAACATTCCTAGATGGTTTGACTCTCCCGTCCGTAACCCACCAACAACTCTCAGAATTGAATGCTCCCTTCAGGATTAATGAAATACTATTGGTGATAGACAAACTACCCAACTCCAAATCCCCTGGTCCTGACGGCTTCACTGGGGAATACTACAAGCAATTCAAACATATCTTGGCCCTTACAATGTGCCAAACATTTAACCTAGCTTCCAAGTCCGCCTCTTTCCCTACTGAGATGCTTAATGCCATGGTGGTGACCTTGCCTAAACCAGGCAAAGAACCCACATCCCCAAAAAACTTCCTGCCAATCTCGTTACTTAACCTCCATCTGAAAATATATGCAAAACTTATAGCCAATAGATTAGAAGACATACTCCCTTCCCTTATATCAGTAGACCAATCAGGATTCACTAAAGGCCGCCAAGCTTTAGACGCCACTAGGAGAATGATTAATATTATACATCACATAGAATCCACAACTTTCCCTGCACTCCTACTTTCCCTAGATGCCGAAAAGGCATTTTATAGGGTTCATTGGGGATACATATCAGCAGTCCTAAATAAGTTTGGTCTCACGGGAAGAATACACAATGCCATAATGGCCTTGTACTCCAATCCTTCAGCCTGAATCTTTTCAGCAGATACCCTTTCCTCACCCTTCTAGATCTCTAATGGCACTAGACAAGGTTGTCCACCCATAATTTTCAATCTTGTCATGGAACCCCTAGCAGAAAAAATAAGAACTAACAACAAAATCTCTGGTATATCCCTTGCTGGCTTGGAACATAAAATCAGTTTGTTCGCAGATGATGTGATCCTCATGATCACTGACCCTGACCGTTCTCTTCCTGAGGTCCAAAGAACGCTAGCCTGGTTCAGTGAAGTTTCTTACTACAAAGTCAATGAGACTAAATCGTATGTACTCGACCTGGGCCTGGACGTGCCCACTAGCGAGCGACTCAAAATACAATTCCCATATACATGGGCAGAAAATAGCATAACGTACCTGGGCATCCAGCTAACTAAATCAACCAAAGCACTGTTCTCAACTAATTACTTGCCGATCCGAACCAAACTACAAACTGACCTCACCAGGCTGGCGTCCTTTGAGTTATCATGGATGGGTCGCCTAGCAGCGTTCAAAATGTTCCATCTCTCCCAAATACTATACCTATGTAGAACCATACCCATCCCTCTACCCCTTAGTTACTTCAAATCACTACAAACGACTCTATCCAAATTTATTTGGCAAGGTAAGAAAGTCAAATGCGGTCATTCTCAGGTAATTAAACACTGTTTAGCAGGGGGGACGGGATATGTTGACTTTCAGGACTATTACATGGCATCTATCCTCACTCAATCAAAAGAGAGGTTTCTGCTCTCCCCCCCAACCACGTTGTGGGGAAAAATAGAGACCTCTATGGTACCAGGTGCTACTGGTATTCTCTTGGCTTTTTGCCACCTCATTGGGAACGAAAACCCATACCCGCTTCTCACCGACCATAGAGGCGACTATCAAAGTCTGGCAACGATTCTCAAAACTCTCAGCATCTTATCCCATTCAATCGACAATACCTATCTCCATTGAAACCCTACAACACCTAATAGTATCCTCATCTTACGCAAACTGGAAAAGCAAGGGCATTATATACATATCTGATCTGATAGATAATGATAAAATTAAACTGTTTTATACGCTCCAAAAGACACATCATCTTCCACATTCTGATCAGTTCTTATATATCCGCACTCAACATTTCCTTGCCTCACGCAAAACATGGTCATGGAAACTCCCCCAAACAGCATGGATCTTCCTCAGATCCCATACAGTACATCGAAAAGGTATATCTCTATTCTATAATCTATTACACCAAAAAACACCTTCACCAGTTCCACAGCACTACTTCGCTGGGAACAAGACCTAGGCCTCCCTAGCCCTACTATCCCTGGATATAGAAAAGTTCCACAACCCGATGAGACATATCATAATACACATACTCTTAGCAGCACGTCTCAGTATTTCTAGGAAGTGGAAGGACCCAGAACCCCCTTCAATAGCCAATGTAGTTCGAGCTACACATGTACACTTTATACATGAAACTACCCAAGCACTAAGAAGGGGTGGTAAGATAAAAATTATTCAGATGTGGCAACAGTGGATGGAATGGGTTGGATCTCCCGGTTTTGTTGAAACGTTCAACCTTTGACTTGGATAATTTTTAACGTTTTCTATTGTTGATATTGTCCAGAGGTCACTGTAATGGGAGGGCCCGTGGAACCCAGAAGTTCTTAGAAAGTATGAGCCAGAAAATAATGGACATTGAGAATATGTCTTGGATTGCTTTAAAATGGGTCTGTAATATTATTCCACAATATTTCCCAGGATATCTGTAAAATAACTATTTACTGTTTGTTGATCCTGAACTTAGCAGGTTAATTGAAAAGGGCTGATGTGTTCAACTTCAACCACATGTTTGCCTGTTTAATGTAGATTAAGTTCAGGCTAGCTTCTCATTGTGGATGGTGATAATTAACTCTGTAATTATGTGTATTGTAAATTAGCAGACAGACAGTCTGGGAAACATAAAGGTCATGCATAGTCATTTAAGCTGTAAAGGGATTAGCTAATGAACTCACCTGTTGTCTGCTAAGAGATGTCAGAATAATGTGTATTGGGGGCTCGTTATGTAACCATTGTGTGATGTTGTGAGTGGAGTTGTTCATTTGGACTACAGTATTCTTTTAGTGTATATAAGAGCCTGCTTTTCTCAATAAAGAGTGTCAGACTTGCTGGAAACCTAACTACAGAGCTGTGTCTTGTGATTAGGGGGGATTTATCAGTATGGATCTTGTTCGCCTGACTGGGGAGTGTCAGTAGTTGCCTTGTGCTCGGAAAGGGAATATCCTAAATGGCATTAACCCCTTTCATACTTGGGGTGCCGTTACAGTCACCATACGGGGGGGAGGGGTGAAGCTTCTCCACGCGAGCACAGTTTGTTCCCTTTTCGGGGTGCTCGGGAGGGGTGGCTCCACCTTCAACCTCACAAAATCTACATAGATGCATCTGACCTCTACTACCAATTACTACCTTGGTTCTCCACTACGAGCATTCCAATACTGGTTCTACTACATTTGCCATACAACTACCACTGCGGCACTTAACAAACTTTTTTCTGTATTCTTTATTTCTTATGATGTTACATATGTTCCTTGAGAAAGTACATATATATATGTCTTTTTGACTTTGTACCATCTGCAATTTGTCAATAAAAATCTATTGAGACAAAAAAAAGAATTGTAATTACATGCCCCTGTTAAACAGGGGCAGAAAAATTGGGCCTTTGGTGGTGGTGCCACAACACTGTAAGCCCTCACAGTTACTCTTGGTGGACGCAGGAACGGGCCCTGCTGTGAAATTTAATATCAAGAATTGTAATTACATGCCATTGTTAACCACTTAACGACCGCCCACTGTAAAAATACGTCGGCAGAATGGCACCGACAGGCAGAATCACGTATATCTTCGTGATCGCCTTTGTCTGATCGGACCCCCCTTCTGTACAGTGAGCGGCCGTTAAGTGTTCGGGAGCGATCTGTGATGAGAGGGCGGCCATTCGTTTCCGGCCACCCCCTCGCGATCGCTCCCAGCGAATGAGAGAGCTTCCCTGCCTGTGTAATGTTTACACAGGCAGAGGAAGTGATGTCATCTCTCCTGCGGCGCTCACATATACCGAGCGCCGTACAAGAGAAGATGCCAGGTTAGTACACAAAACACTACACTGACACCAGGACACATAGGCACATAAATCGCCCCCCCAGGCCCCCCCAGACACCTCAGATCACCCCCCAGATCACCCCCCAGCCCCCAGTCACAGTGTCACTGATTGCAGTGACCATTTATTTACTGATCACTGTAATCAGTGACATTTGTGACTGTAAAAGTGTCACTAAAGTTAGTTTTAGGTCCAGTGTAGCCCCCTAACCCCCCCTAATAAAGGTTTAACCCCCTGATCGCCCCCCAGATAACCCTTTCACCCCCTATCACCACTGTCGCTAAGCGATCATTTTTCTGATCGCTGTCTTAGCGTCGGTGATGCCGATCGGTAGCCAGTTTTTTTTTTTAGGTTCGCCGCAGGTTTTTATAGCGTCGGGCAGGGATGAGCCGAACACCCCCCTGTTCGGTTCGCACCAGAACCTGCGAACAGACAAAATGTTCGTGTGAACTTTAGAACTCTATTAAATACAATGGACTCGAAGGTTCGAAATCTAAAGTGTTAATTATAAAGGCTGATATGCAAGTTATTGTCCTACAAAGTGTTTGGGGACCCGGGTCCTGTCCAGGGGACATGTATCAATGCAAAAAAAAGTTTTAAAAACGGCCGTTTTTTCGGGAGCAGTGATTTTAATAATGCTTAAAATGAAAAAATAAAAGTGAAATATTCCTTTAAATTTCGTACCTGGGGGGTGTGTATGATATGCATGTGAAGTGGCGCATGTTTCCCGTGCTTAGAACGGTCCCTGCAAAAAATGTCATTTTTGAAAGAAAAAAAGTCATTTAAAACTGACTCGCGGCTATTAATGAATTGTCGGCTCCCGGCAATACATTCAAAAGTCATTGATAAAAATAAAAAAAAAGCGTGGGGGTTCCCCAGAATTCAATTACCAGGCCCTTCAGGTCTGGAATAGATATTAAGGGGAACCCTGCCGCAAATTTAAAAAAAAAATTACGTGGGGTTCCCCCACATATCCATTCCAGGCCCTTCAGATCTGGCATGGATTTTAAGGGGAACTCCACCCCAAATTTAAAAAAAAAATGGCGTGGAGTCCCCCTAAAAATCCATACCAGACCCCTTATCCGAGCACGCAACCTGGCCGGCCGCAGGGGAAAAGGGGGGGACGAGAGAGCGCCCCCCCCTCCCTCCTGAACCGTACCAAGCCACATGCCCTCAACATGGGGAGGATGTCCCCATGTTGATGGGGACAAGGGCCTCATCCCCACAACCCTTGCCCGGTGGCTGTGGGGGTCTGCGGGCGGGGGGCTTATCGGAATCTGGAAGACCCCTTTAACAAAGGGGACCCCCAGATCCCGGCCCCCCCCTATGTGAATTGGTAAGGGGTACATTGTACCCCTACCATTTCACGAAGAAAGCGTAAAAAAATGTTTAAAAAAAACACACAAACACATTGAAAAAGTATTTTATTTAAAAAAAAAACAAAAAACATTCCAGCGGTGAAATCCAGTGTCCCGCGGCGATCCCGATGTCCAGCGCTGTCCTTCATTGGTTGTGCCTGAGCGGACCTGATGGGGAACTCCCTCTCAGTATTTTAAATGTATAGACCCGCCCCTTCTAAAGTTCCCCATCAGGTCCGCTCAGCGGACCAGATGCGGAACATGAGAAGGGGCGGGTCTATACATGTATTGCCAAAGTGAGAGCAGTTCCCCACCAGGTCCGCCCCCTCGGTATGTCGGACCCGCCTACGTCATTGGCTTGAGCGGGGAACTTCCTTCACTGTGTAAATTTAAATTACACAGTGAAGGAAGTTCCCCGCTCAAGCCAATGACGTAGGCGGGTCCGACATACCGAGGGAGCGGACCTGATGGGGAACTTTAGAAGGGGCGGGTCTATACATTTAAAATACTGAGAGGGAGTTCCCCATCAGGTCCGCTCAGGCACAACCAATGAAGGACAGCGCTGGACATCGGGATCGCCGCGGGACACTGGATTTCAGCGCTGCAATTTTTTATTTTATTTATTATTTTAAATAAAGGACTTTTTCAAGGTGTTTGTGTGTTTTTTTAAACATTTTTTTACGCTTTCTTCGTGAAATGGTAGGGGTACAATGTACCCCTTACCAATTCACATAGGGGAGGGGCCGGGATCTGGGGGTCCCCTTTGTTAATGGGGTCTTCCAGATTCCGATAAGCCCCCTGCCCGCAGACCCCCACAACCACCGGGCAAGGGTTGTGGGGATGAGGCCCTTGTCCCCATCAACATGGGGACATCCTCCCCATGTTGAGGGCATGTGGCCTGGTACGGTTCAGGAGGGAGGGGGGCCACTCTCTCGTCCCCCCCTTTTCCCCTGTGGCCGGCCAGGTTGCGTGCTCGGATAAGGGGTCTGGTATGGATTTTTAGGGGGACTCCACGCCATTTTTTTTTTAAAATTTGGGGTGGAGTTCCCCTTAAAATCCATGCCAGATCTGAAGGGCCTGGAATGGATATGTGGGGGAACCCCACGTCAATTTTTTTTTAAATTTGCGGCAGGGTTCCCCTTAATATCCATTCCAGACCTGAAGGGCCTGGTAATTGAATTCTGGGGAACCCCCACGTTTTTTTTTTTTTATCAATGACTTTTCTATGTATTGCCGGGAGCCGACAATTCATTAATAGCCGCGAGTCAGTTTTAAATGCATTTTTTTTCTTTCAAAAATGACATTTTTTGCAGGGACAGTTCTAAGCACGGGAAACATGCGCCACTTCACATGCATATCATACACACCCCCCAGGTACGAAATTTAAAGGAATATTTCACTTTTATTTTTTCATTTTAAGCATTATTAAAATCACTGCTCCCGAAAAAACGGCCGTTTTTAAAACTTCTTTTTGCATTGATACATGTCCCCTGGGGCAGGACCCCGGTCCCCAAACACTTTTTAGGACAATAACTTGCACATAAGCCTTTATAATTAGCACTATAGATTTCTCCCATAGATTTTTCGAATTTGCCGCGAACACCACAATTTGTTCGCTGTTCGGCGAACGGGCGAACAGGCAATGTTCGAGTCGAACATGAGTTCGACTCGAACTCGAAGCTCATCCCTAGCGTCGGGTACCCCCATATATTACCTAATAAAGGTTTAACCCCCTTGATCGCCCCCCAGATAACCCTTTCACCCCCTATCACCACTGTCGCTAAGCGATCATTTTTATGATCGCTGTCTTAGCGTCGGTGATGCCGATCGGTAGCCAGTTATTTTATTTAGGTTCGCCACAGGTTTTTATAGCGTCAGGTACCCCCATATATTACCTAATAAAGGTTTAACCCCCTTGATCGCCCCCCAGGTAACCCTTTCACCCCCTATCACCACTGTCGCTAAGCGATCGTTTTTCTGATCGCTGTCTTAGCGTCGGTGATGCCGATCGGTAGCCAGTAATTTTTTTTAGGTTCGCCGCAGGTTTTTATAGCGTCGGGTACCCCCATATATTACCTAATAAAGGTTTAACCCCCTTGATCGCCCCCCAGATAACCCTTTCACCCCCTATCACCACTGTCGCTAAGCGATCATTTTTATGATCGCTGTCTTAGCGTCGGTGATGCCGATCGGTAGCCAGTTATTTTATTTAGGTTTGCCACAGGTTTTTATAGCGTCAGGTACCCCCATATATTACCTAATAAAGGTTTAACCTCCTTGATCGCCCCCCAGGTAACCCTTTCACCCCCTATCACCACTGTCGCTAAGCGATCATTTTTCTGATCGCTGTCTTAGTGTCGGTGATGCCGATCGGTAGCCAGTAATTTTTGTTTAGGTTCGCCGCAGGTTTTTATAGCGTCAGGTACCCCCATATATTATCTAATAAACCCCTTGATCGCCCCCCAGGTAACCCTTTCACCAGTGATCACCATATAAGTGTTACGGGTGACGCTGGTTAGTTAGTTTGTAGTTTTTATAGTGTCAGGGCACCCGCCGTATATAACCCAATAAAGGTTTAACCCCCTGATCGCCCGGCGGGTGATATCAATTAGGTTTTAGCGTCAGAGAGGGTCTGCGTCACACCCCAGGCAGCGTCAGGTTAGTGCCAGTAGCGCTAACACCCACGCGTGAAGCATACACCTCCCTTAGTGGTATAGTATCTGAACAGATCAATATCTGATCTGATCAGATCTATTCTAGCGTCCCCAGCAGTTTAGGGTTCCCAAAAACGCAGTGTTAGCGGGATCAGCCCAGATACCTGCTAGCACCTGCGTTTTGCCCCTCCGTCCAGCCCAGGCCACCCAAGTGCAGTATCGATCGATCACTGTCACTTACAAAACACAACATACATAAATGCAGCGTTCGCAGAGACAGGCCTGATCCCTGCGACTCCAGTGCTGTAGGAGGTGATTTCACCACCACAGTTAAAAAAAAAAGCATATATGCCGAAGCATTGGGGCAGCAGGGGCGGAGGAGCGGAGGAGCGATTTTGCTCCTAATGCCGCGTACATGCGGTCGAAATTCCGACGGAGGCTTGCCCGTGGAAAAGTCCGACAGTGTGTACGCGGCATAACTTTTGCGGGAAGATGCCCCCATGCTTCGGCATATATAAATGGTGCATGTATGCCCATCATTAGAAGTGGGTGGATGAAGGGCGATATTCTAATGGTGGGCATACCCACCGATCAATCTTTTTTTTTCGTTCAGCCAACAGGCTGCATGAAAAAAAAAGATTACAATACATGTCCAACAAGGACCAGCAACGTACTGGTATGTTGCTGGACTTTGAATGTTTATACCAGAATGATGCCTGCGGGTTTAGGTATCATCTTGGTATCATTCTTTTCAGCCAGCGGCCGGCTTTCATGTAAAAGCAATCCTAGTGGCTAATTAGCCTCTGGACTGCTTTTACAAGCAGTGGGAGGGAATGTCCCCCCCCGGATATAAAAAGCGCCATTGGGAAATTGGGAAAGCATTTTATCACACTGATCTTGGTGTGGTCAGATGCTTTAAAGGCCAGAGGAAAGATCTAGGGTCCAATATACCCCAGTTTTTTTCAAAAAAAGAGTACCTGTCACTACCTATTGCTATCATAGGGGATATTTACATTCCCTAAGATAACAAAAAAAAAAATAAAAAAAAAAATATGGAAGCAACAGTTTAAAATAAAATAAAAAAGCAAAATAAAAAATAAAATGAAAAAAGCATCCCTGTCCTGCCCTGCTCTTGCCCAATGGCGAACGCAAGCGTCGGTCTGGCGTCATATGTAAACAGCAATTGCACCATGCATGTGGGGTATCACCGCGAAGGTCAGATCGAGGGAAGTAATTTTAGCAGTAGACCTCCTCTGTAAATCTAACGGCGTAACCTGTAAAGGCTTTTAAAGGCTTTTAAAAATGTATGTAGTTTGTCGCCAATGAGCGTTTGTGCGAAATTTTAAAGCATGTCGTGTTTGGTATCTATGTACTCGGCCTAAGATCATCTTTTTTATTTCATCAAACATTTGGGCAATATAGTGTGTTTTAGTGCATTTAAATAAAAAAAGTGTATTTTTTCCCAAAAAAATGCGTTTGAAAAATCGCTGCGCAAATACTGTGTAGAAAAAAAAAATGCAACACCCACCATTTTATTCTGTAGGGCCTTTGCTTTAAAAATATATATAATGTTTGGGGGTTCAACATAATTTTCTTGCAAAAAAAAAAATGTTTTCATGTAAACAAAAAGTGTCAAAAAGGACTTTGTCTTCAAGTGGTTAGAAGAGTGGATGTAAGCTTCCTAATGTTGTGTATAAAATGCCAGAACAGTTCAAAACCCCCCCAAATGACCCCATTTTGGAAAGTAGACACCCCAAGCTATATACTGAGAGGCATGTTGAGTCCATGGAATATTTTATATGTTGACACAAGTTGCGGAAATAATACATTTTTTTTTTTTTTTGCACAAAGTTGTCACTAAATGATATATTGCTCAAACATGCCATGAGCATATGTAGAATTACACCCCAAAATACATTCTGTTGCTTCTCCTGAGTACGGGGATACCACATGTGTGAGACTTTTTGGGAGCCTAGCCGCGTACGGGACCCCAAAACCAAGCACCGCCTTCAGGCTTTCTAAGGGTGTAAATTTTTGATTTCACTTCTCACTGCCTATCACAGTTTCGGAGGCCATGGAATGCCCAGATGGCACAAAACCCCACCAAATGACCCTATTTTGGAAAGTAGACACCCCAAGCTATTTGCTGAGAGGTATGGTGAGTATTTTGCAGATCTCGCTTTTTGTCACAAAGTTTTGAAAATTGAAAAAAAAAAAAAAAAAAAAAAAAATTTCTTTCTTCATTTTCAAAAACAAATGAGAGCTGTAAAATACTCACCATGCCTCTCAGCAAATAGCTTGGGGTGTCTACTTTCCAAAATGGGGTAATTTGGGGGGTTTTGTGCTATTTTGGCATTTTATGGCCTTCGAAACTGTGATATGTAGTGAGGAGTGAAATCAAAAATTTGTGCCTAGAAATCCTGAAGGCGGTGCTTGGTTTTCGGGGTCCCGTACGCGGCTAGGCTCCTAAAAAGTCCCACACATGTGGTATCCCCGTACTCAGGAGAAGCAGCAAAATGTATTTTGGGGTGTAATTCCACATATAACCACGGCATGTGTGAGCAATATATCATTTAGTGACAACTTTTTGTAATTATTTTTTATTTTTTTGTCATTATTCAATCACTTGAGACAAAAAAAAATATATTCAATGGGCTCAACAGGCCTCTCAGCAATTTCCTTGGGTTGTCTACTTTCAAAAATGGGGTCATTTGGGGGGGTTTTATGCTATTTTGGCATTTTATGGCCTTCAAAACTGTGATAAGTAGTGAGGAGTGAAATCAAAAATTTGCGCCCTTAGAAATCCTGAAGGCGGTGCTTGGTTTCCGGGGGCCCGTATGCAGCTAGGCTCCCAAAAAGTCCCACACATGTGGTATCCCCGTACTCAGGGGAGGTATGACCCGTACAAAATGGGGTCATTTGGGGGGGTTTGTACTGCCCTGCCATTTTAGCACCTCAAGAAATGAGATAGGCAGTCATAAACTAAAAGCTGTGTAAATTCCAGAAAATGTACCCTAGTTTGTAGACGCTATAACTTTTGCGCAAACCAATAAATATACGCTTATTGACATTTTTTTTTACTAAAGACATGTGGCTAAATACATTTGGGCCTAAATGTATGACTAAAATTGAGTTTATTCGATTTTTCTTATAACAAAAAGTAGAAAATATCATTTTTTTTCAAAATTTTCGGTCTTTTTCCGTTTATATCGCAAAAAATAAAAATCGCAGAGGCAATCAAATACCATTAAAAGAAAGCTCTATTTGTGGGAAAAAAAGGACGCAAATTTTGTTTGGGTACAACATTGCATGTCCGCACAATTTACAGTTAAAGCAGCGCAGTGCAAAATTCTGAAATCACCTCTGGTCCTTTAGCTACCAAATGGTCCGGGGCTTAAGTGGTTAAACAGGGGCAGAAAAATTGGGCCTTAGGCAGTGGTGGTGGTGGTGGTAGTGGTGGCACAACACTGTAACCCCTCACAGATACTCTTGTTTACCGCAGAAACGGGCCCTGCTGTGAAATATTAGATCAAAAAATTTAATTACATGCCCCTGTTAAACAGGGGCAGAAAAGTTGGGTCTTAGGCAGTGGTGGTGGTGCCACAACACTGTAACCCCTCACAGATACTCTTGTTGAGCACCGGAACGTGCCCTGCTGTGAAATATTAGATCAAAATTGTAATAACCTGCCCCTGTTAAACAGGGGCAGAAAAATTGGGCCTTAGGCAGTGGTGGTGGTGCCCTGAACCAAAATTATTCTTATAAGCTAGCATCATCAAGATTGTTGAGGAATAGGATAGTCACTCAGCATAATAGGATAGTCACTTAGGCAGTCTTCATGGGATCCCACATCCATAGAAAAATCAATTGGTTACATCAGCATCAGGTGCTTGGTAGCTGGTGACCCAAGACTGATTAATTTTTATGAATGTGAGCCTATCAACAGAGTCTGTGGACAGTCACACTCTGTGATCTGTTACAAACCCTCCAGCAGCACTGAATGTGCATTCAGAAAGAACGCTGGAAGCAGGACAGGCCAGTAGCTCAATTGCATATTGAGCAAGCTCTGGCCAATGGTCCTTCGTTAAGACTCAGTAACCCAGTGGATGTTCTGTTGGAAAGGTCTCCAAGTCTGATATTGCCCCTAGATATTCCTGCACCATGTAATGCAGACACTGGTGATGGTTGCTGGAACCGATCAGACCTTGGCGATGAGAACTGAAGAATTGTCTGAAGGCATCGGTCAGCCGGCCACCTTCTCCACCGTTCTTTCTGTGACTGAATGAAGCCTCAGCAACACGTTGTCCAGCACCAGGAAATTGTAACCTCCCAGGCTCTGAAAACACATTGCACAAACTTTGAGAGGTAAGGAAGTCCTCCTCTTTCTCCCGCTGTTCTGCCTCAAGTACCCTGTCCATTATTCCACAAAGCGTGTGCTCCAACAGGAAGACAAGAGGGACAGTATCACTGATGCATGCACTGTCACTGCTCACGATCCTCATGCCCTCCTCAAATGGTGACAGGACAGTGCATGCATCCTTGATCAGTAGCCACTGGCGTGGCGAAAAAAGCCAAGCTCCGCTGACCCTGTCCTGGTGCCATACTCACACAGGTACTCATTGATGGCCCTCTGCTGCTTGTGCAGCTGCTGCAGCATTTCCAACATTGAGTTTCACCTGGTGGGCATGTCACAAATGAGGCGGTTCTTGGGTAGGTTGCATTCTTATTGAATGTCAGCCAGCAGAGCACTGGCATTATATGACCAGTGGAAATGACCACAGACTTTCCTGGCCTGCCTCAGGAGATCCTGTAAGCCCGGGTACCTGCTCAAGAACTGCTGCACCACCAAATTCAGGACGTGAGCCAAACAGGAAGCATGGGTAAAGTGTCCCTGTCGGAGGGCGGAGAGGAGGTTGGTGCCATTGTCGCATACAACCATTCCTGGCTGAAGCTAGCGTGGTGTCAACCACCTCTGAGCCTGCCCCTGCAGAGCTGACAGAATCTGTGCCCCAGTGAGGCTCCTGTCCCCTAAGCAGACCAACACGACCAACAGCACCGCATGGCATATTTTTGCCTGAGTGCTTATGTAGTCCCTTGAACACCTACGGGGCACCACTGGTTCAGAGGACAAATCTACAGAGGAAGAGGCCATAGAGGAAGAAGAAGAGGGGGTGGAGGAGAGAGCTGTGGCAGAATCACCACTACTAGCATTTTGAAGGCATGGTGGCGGAACAAGCTCCAACAATACTGAAACCTGTCCTGCATCCTTCCCAGCTGCCAGCAGAGTTACCCAGTGCGCCATGAAAGAAAAGTAACATCCCTGTCCATGCCTGCTGGACCATCAGTCAGCGGTAATATACACCTTACTGTTGACCGCCCTTTACAACGAGGCCAAGACATTGGCTTCCACATGACGGTAGATAGCCGTAATGGCCTTCTCTGAAAAGAAATGGCGTTTGGGAACCTGCGGAGGTACCGCACATTCCACAAATTCACAAAAGGGGGCAGAGTCTACCAGCTGAAAAGTCAGCAGTTGCAGTGCTAGCAATTTGGCAAAGCTAGCATTTAGACACTGAGCATGTGGATGACTGGGACCGAATTTCTTTCTACGATTTAGCAACTGGGGTAGGGAAATTTGCCTGCTAAAATCGGATGGTGGTGTACCGCTAGCAGATTGGCCGCAAGTACTTAGGACACCTATTGCTATACCTACATTCCTCTCAGTGCAGGTTTCTGAGAGGACTGGAGGTATAGTGGGGTTGGAGATCCCAGATGAGGAGCAAGGAGAAATATGCCTTGTTCTTTGATGTGGGACTTTCAAGTGCTCTTGCCAGCGTACTGCATGGGAGGTCGTCATATGTCTGGTCAAGCATGTGGTGCCCAAGTGGCTGCTGTTTTGGCCACGCTTGATCCGCTTCAGACATAGGTTGCAAACATCAATGGTGCAATCTGCTGCACATGAGTCATAAAAGGCCCACACCAAAGAACTTTTCAAAATAAGCGGGGAGTTAGCCGCGCCCTGCACCTGCTTAGCTCTGCGGTGTGATTCAAAAGGGGGGCTTCCCTTAAGCTGCACCCTGGAGGGCATCCTACCTCATTGGAGATGTGCCTCCTCCTCCTCCTCTCTTCTATCAGGCACCCAAGTAGAGTCAGTGACCTGATCATCCCCTCCCTGCTCATCACTGGAACAAACTTGGCAGTATGCTGCAGCTGGGGGAACATGACTGCAAGTTTCTTGTCCTTCTTGGGCACCCCTTCTCTCTAGGCTCACGTTACTCCCTTCCTCAACTTGGGGACCATCATCGTGGCCTTTAAATCACTGCACATCCTCCAGCAGTATGTACCTGACACTATGGTCGAAAAGTTGAGGGGACTCCTCCGTGCATGATGGTGGGGCTAGGGAAGGAGTGACTGTTGACAAAGAGCCGATGGAAGAGGCCACTTTGGCAGCTGCATTGACAGGCAAACTACTCTGAGCCTGGGTGACAGAGGATGAGGGGGATGAGAACGGCTTTGTTATTCACTCCACCAACTCTTCTGCATGTTGTGGCTCAATAACACGGCCAGCAGCAGAAAAAAAGAACAAGCGTGCCCCACGGCCACTTGCAGAGAATGCACCATGTCCATGACTAGGGATGAGCTTCGTGTTCGACTCGAACATCGGCTGTTCCATCGTTCGATGAAGATTAAACGATTTGGGCCGTTCACGCCAAATTCGAGTGACGCGAACAGCCCACAATACACTGCGCTATCGCAGTGTAATCCCGGCGCTGTGATTGGCCAAGCATGCACTGTGACCCCGCATGCTTGGCCAATCACAGCGCCGGCAGCGAGGAGAGACATAATTGGCCACAGGCAGGATGCCTGTGGCCAATTATAGCTCTGGGGGGTTTAGTACACGCCCCACACTATAAATACAGGCATCTGCAGGAGTTAGTGGCACAGTATACACCTCTATGTCTGTCATTGCTGTTCTCAAATACAGCATCTGCAGGAGTTAGTGGCACAGTATACACCTGTATATCCATCATTGCTGTTCTCAAATACAGGCATCTGCAGGAGTTAGTGGCACAGTATACACCTGTATATACCTGTCATTGCTGTTCTATAATACAGGCATCTGCAGGAGTTAGTGGCACAGTATACACCTGTATATACCCGTCATTGCTGTTCTCTAATAAAGGCATATGCTGGAGTTAGTGGGTGTTGTGTGCCTCCAGCACAATATGCACTACCCAATTGCTGGTTTTCCCATCTCCCTGCAGGCCATTACTATGTCTGGAAGGCCAACAAGGAGAGGCAGACAGTCATGAGCCAATAAAAGAGGGCAAGCAGGCTCTGTGTCTAGAGACAACAGTGCTGGTCGTGGACGCGGGGCATCGTCATCAGCACGTGGCCATGGGACACGCTTGTCCTTATTTTCGGCAGCTGGACATGTTGAGCCGCATCATGCCGAAGACTTGGCAGAGTGGATGACCAAGCCCTCCTCATCCTCCTCATCCTCTCTCACCCAGGCTCAGGGCAAAGCAGCTGCCAAAGCGTCCTCTTACCTGGTATCAATGTCATCATAGGCCACTCCTTCCCTAGATCCACCGTGTCCTCCTGAGGAGTCCCCCGAACTGTTTGAGCACAGTGTTGGGTACATGCTCCAGGAGGATGCCCAGCGTTTCAAAGGGTCTGAAGATGATACCCAGCTAGAGGAAGGCAGTAGCGTGAGAGCAGAGAGAGGGGATGCTTAAGAAGGACACCAATCTGGCAGTCATGTTCCAGCACCTGCAGCATACTGCCAGATTGGCTCCAGTGATGAGGAGGGAGGGGATGATGAGGTCACTGACTCCACGTGGGTGCCTGATAGGAGAGAGGAGGAGGAGGAGGATGAGGAGGAGCACATCTCCAACGAGGCAGGATGCCCTCCGGGGGCCAGCGTAAGGGCAGCACACCGACTGAATCACACCGCAGAGCTCCGCCTGTGCAGGGCGCTGCCTCTGCCCATTATTCCATAAGTTCTTTGGTGTGGGCCTTTTTTGAGTCGAGTGCATCAGATCGCACCGCTGCTGTTTGCAACATATGTCTGAATCGTATCTCGCGTGGCAAAAACATCAGCCGCTTGGGCACCACATGCTTGACCAGACATATGTTGACCTGCCATGCAGCTCGTTGGCAAGCATATCTTAAAGACCCACACCAAAGAACAAAGCGGACCTCTCCTTGCTCCTCATCAGCTGGGATCTCCAACCCCACTGTACCTTCAGTTCTCTCTGAAACCTGCACTGAGAGGAATGAAGGTGTAGAATTAGGTGTGTCATAGCCAAGTACTTGCGGGCATTCTGCTAGCAATACACCGACGTCCGATTATAGCAAGCAAATTTCCCTGCCCCAGCTGCTGGACCGTCAAAAGAAGTTCACTCCCAACCATCCACATGCCCAGCGGTTGAATGCTAGCTTGGCTAAATTGCTAGCACTTCAACTGCTGCCTTTTCAGTTGATAGACTCGGGCCCCCATCCGTGAGTTTGTGCAATGTGCGGTTCCTCAGTGGCAGGTTACCAAATGCCACTTTTTCTCACGGAAGGCGATTCCGGCTCTCTACTGGCATGTGGAAGGCAATGTCCATGCCTCGCTGGACAGGGCGGTCAGCGGTAAGGTGCATATTACCGCTGACTCATGGTGCAGCAGGCATGGACAGGGACGTTACCTTTCTTTCACGGCCCATTGGGTCACTCTTTTGGCAGCTGGGAATGATGCAGGACAAGGTGCAGTAGTGTTGGAGGTTGTTCCGCCGCCACGCCTCCAAAATGCTACTACTGGTTGTGACACACCTCTCTCCTCCACCCCCTCCTCTTCTTCTTCCTCCATGGTCTCTTCCTGTGCTTTGTCCTCGGAACCAGCGGTTCTCCGTAGGCGTTCAAGGGGCTACGCAAGTGCGCAGGCAAAAAGATGCCATGCCGTGCTTGCGCTGGTGTGTTTGGGGGACAGGAGCCACACTGGGGCAGAGGTTCTGTTTGCTCTGCAGGGGCAGGCCGAGAGGTGGTTGACGCCACGCCAGCTTAAGCCAGGAATGGTGGTTTGTGACAACCTTCTCTCCGCCCTGCGACAGGGACAACTGACCCATGTGCCCTGTGTGGCTCACGTCCTTAACCTGGTGGTGCAGCGGTTCTTGGGCAGGTACTCTGGCTTACAGGATGTCCTGAGGCAGGCCAGGAAAGTATGTGTGCATTTCCACAGATCATATAATGCCAGTGCACAGCTGGCTGAGCTGCAAAAGGAGTTGAACCTGCCCAAGAACCGCCTTATATGTGGCATGCCCACCAGGTGGAACTCAACGTTGGCCATGCTGCAGCAGCTACACATGCAGCAGAGGGCCATCAATGAGTACCTGTGCGACTACGGCACCAGGACAGGGTCAGGGGAGCAAGGTTTTTTTCACCACGCCAGTGGGGCATGATCAGGGATGCATGCACTGTCCTGGCACCATTTGAGGAGGCCACGAGGATGGTGAGCAGTGACAGTGCATGCATCAGTGACACTGTATCTCTTGTCAACCTGTTGGAGCATACGCTGCGTGGAATAATGGACAGGGCACTTGAGGCAGAACAGAGGCAGGAAGAGGAGGACTTCCTTGCCTCTCAAGGCCCCCTTTACCCAGACAGTGTTCCTTCTGTCCCACCCATCACACAGGAAGAGGACGAGGAGGAGGAGGAGGATGAGGAGGAGGATTATGTCAGCATGGAGGTGGAGCATGGAACTCAGCATCAACAGCAGCAGTCTTTTAGGGATGATTTACATTCCCAACAAACCCGTGGACTTGTACGTGGCTGGGAGGAGGTGGCTGCGGATCATGTCGTCCTTAGTGACCCAGAGGACTCCGGACCGAATGCCTCAGCTAACCTACGCTGCATGGCCTCCCTGATCCTGCAAAGTCTGTGGAAGGATCCTCGTATTCTTCGGATCAAGGAGGGGGACCATTACTGGCTGGCCACTCTCCTTGATCCACGGTACAAGGGTAAGGTTGCGGACCTTATCTTGCCGTCGCAGAGGGAGCAGAGGATGAGACATCTCCAGGAGGCCTTGCAGAATGGTCTGTGTAACGCGTTCCCAGAGACTGGGAGGTTACAAACTCCTGGTCCTGGACAACGAGTTGCTGAGGCTTCGGTCAGTAGCAGAAGGAGCGGTGGAGAAGGTGGCCATCTGACCGATGCATTCAGACAATTTTTTAGTCCGCAGCCCCAAGTTATGATCGGTTCCAGCAACCATCGCCAGTGTCTGATATACATGGTGCAGGAATACCTAGGGGCAAGGTCAGACTTGGACATCTTTCCCACCGAAAATCCTCTGGTTTACTGGGTCTTGAGAATGGATCACTGGCCAGAGCTTGCACAGTATGCAATTGAGCTACTGGCCTGTCCTGCATCCAGCGTTCTTTCGGAACGCACATTCAGTGCTGCTGGAGGCTTTGTCACGGATCACAGGGTGCGCCTGTCCACCGACTCGGTTGATCGACTGACCTTCATAAAGATGAACCAGTCTTGGATCACCACCAGCTACCAAGCACCTAAAGCTGATATAACAGAATAATTTATTTTCAAATGTCACATCCCTTCAAGACTGATGCTGATGCTGAGTGACTGTCCTGTTATGTTGACTGACTATCCTCCTCCTCCTCAATGATCTGATTCTTGATGATAGCTTGGAAGAACTTTTTTGTTTCTGGGTGCCGCCACCAGTGGCTAAGGCCCAATTTTTCAGCCCCTGTTTAACAGGGGCATGTAATTACAATGTTTGATGCAATGCTTTGCAGAAGGGCTCATTCCTGCACTCCAACTAGAGTATATGGGAGAGGTTGCAGTGTCGTGGCACCAGCACCAGTGCCTAAGGCCAAATTTTTCAGCCCCTGTTTAACAGGGGCGTGTAATTACAATTTTTGATGCAATACTTTGCAACAGGGCTCATTGCTGTGCTCCAAGTACAGTATCTGTGAGGGGTTGCAGTGTTGTGGCACCAGTGCCTAAGGCCCGATTTTTCTGCCCCTGTTTAACAGGGGCATGTAATTACAATTTTTGATGCAATACTTTGCAACGGGGCTCATTGCTGTGCTCCAAGTACAGTATCTGTGAGGGGTTGCAGTGTTGTGGCACCAGTGCCTAAGGCCCGATTTTTCTGCCCCTGTTTAACAGGGGCATGTAATTACAATTTTTGATGCAATACTTTGCAACAGGGCTCATTGCTGTGCTCCAAGTACAGTATCTGTGAGGGGTTGCAGTGTTGTGGCACCAGTGCCTAAGGCCCAATTTTTCTGCCCCTGTTTAACAGGGGCGTGTAATTACAATTTTTGATGCAATACTTTGCAACAGGGCTCATTGCTGTGCTCCAAGTACAGTATCTGTGAGGGGTTGCAGTGTTGTGGTACCAGTGCCTAAGGCCCAATTTTTCTGCCCCTGTTTAACAGAGGCATGTAATTACAATTCTTGATCTAATAATTCACAGCAGGGCCCATTCCTGCGCCCACCAAGAGTAACTGTGAGGCCTTACAGTGTTGTGGCAACACCACCACCACCACCACCACCACCACCAAAGGCCCAATTTTTCAGCCCCTGTTCAACAGGGGCATGCAATTACAATTCTTGATCTAATAATTTACAGCAGGGCCCATTCATGCGCCCACCAAGAGTAACTGTGAGGGCTTACAGTGTTGTGGCACCAGCACCACCACCAAAGGCCCAATTTTTCCTACCACTGTTCAACAATGGCATGTAAATACAATTCCTGATATAATAGTTCACAGCAGGGCGTTCCAGCGCCCACCAAGAATAACTGTGAGGGCTCACTGTGTTGTGGCAACACCAACATGTAAGGGGCAAATTTCAGCAGAGTATATAGAGCAGGCCCCTACTTTCAAACCTCCAACTTACAAACGACTCCTACTTGCAAACGGAAGGAGACAACAGGAAGTGAGAGGAAATCTACCCCTAGGAAGGGAAATTCTCTCCTGTAAGAGTTAATATGGGAAAAAGGTGTCTCCTCTCTACTGATGCTTTATCACCAATCCTTGTTTCAATAAAAACCCCACTTTTCAAAAACATTTGTCATTTGGGATGGAAAGTGAGGTGAAATGTTCTGAACAGAGGCACAGACAGCAAAACAAATGTTACAGGGGTGATAACTCTTCCCTATGTTTTCAAAAAAGCTTAAAAATAGATTTTTTGGCTGGAGCTACACTTAAACAATGTACCTGTTCAAAATTACAAACAGATTCTACTTAAGAACAAACCTACAGTCCCTGTCTTGTTTGCACTGCCTGTATACTGCTGTTCAGAGTATATAGGGCCTTTTTTATTTTGTGTGGTGGGTTCCCCTTAATATCCATACAAGACCCAAAGGGGCTGGTAATGGGCTGGGGTGGGGGGGGGGGGTGATGGGGTAGCCATGCCATTTTTCTCAAAGATTTTCATCCATATTGCCAGGACAAGACATGACATTAAAGCCACAAGCAGTTTTAAATGGCTTTTTTTTTCCTTTAGAAATGTCATTTTGTGCAGGGACAGTTCTAAACACGGGAAACACGTGCCACTTCACAGGCATACTTTAGACACCCCCCAGGTACGATATTTAAATGAATATTTTTTTTTTCACTTTATGCATCATTAAAATGACTGCTCCCGAAAAAACGGCCGTTGTTAAAACTTCTTTTTGCATTGATACATGTCCCCTAGGGGAAGGACCCGGGTCCCCAAACCCTTTTTAGGACAATAACATGCATATTAGCCGTTATAATTAGCACTTTAGATTTTGAACGTTCGCGTCCATTGTATTTAATAGGGTTCTAACGTTCGCGCAAACTTTCGGTCCGTTCGCAGGTTCTGGTGCGAACCGAACCGGGGGGTATTCGGCTCATCCCTATCCATGACCAGCACTGTTGACTGTAAACACAGAGTCTGCTTGCCCTCTTTTAGTGGACTGTGAGCATCTGCCTCTCCTTGGTGGACTTCCGGACATGATGTAAATTTTGTTTAGCAAAACCACACTACACTGTATTGTGTAATGTGTACACCACCAGAAAAGTAGTAGCAACTGCACTATGGGTGCACGGTATTGTGTACACCACCAGAAGTCTAATAGCAACTATGGGTGCACTGTAATGTGTACTGTGTACACCACAAAAAAAGTAGTAGAAACTGCTCTATGTGTGCACAGTATTGTGTACCCCACCAGAAGTCTAATAGCAACTATGGGTGCACTCTGCACTGTAGTGTGTACTGTGTACACCACCAGAAAAGTAGTAGCAACTGCACTAGGGGTGCACGGTATTGTGTACACCACCAGAAGTGCAATATCAACTATGGGTGCACTGTATTGTGTACTGTGTACACCACCAGAAAAGTAGTAGCAACTGCACTACGGGTGCACAGTATTGTGTACACCACTAGAAGTGTAATAGCAACTATGGGTGAACTGTATTGTGAAATGTGTACACCACCAGCAAAGTAGTAGCAACTGCACTACGGGTGCACTGTATTGTGTACTGTGTACACCACCAGAAGTATATTAGAAAAAGTACACCAGGAATGGTCTGCAGTCAGATATAGGCTACACTGGATGCAGTGTATATATATCCCTATATATCTATATATAGATATATATATATATATATATATATATATATATATATATATATATATATATATATATACAGTATACAACACTGTATATATATATATATATATATATATATATATATATATATATATATATATATATTAAATACACCGCCTGAAGTATATTAGAGAAAGTACACCAGGAATGGCCTGCAGTCAGATATAGGCTACACTGGATGCAGTTTATATATATATATATATATATATATATATATATACACAAGACTGACTGTATGTATATATATATATATATATATATATATATATATATATATATTAAATACACTGCCTGAAGTATATTAGAAAAAGTACACCAGGAATGGCCTGCAGTCAGATATAGGCTACACTGGATGCAGAGTATATATATATATTGTGACAGCAGAAAGGTAAAGTCACCTGGTTGCATCCAGGGGGGTAGATATATTTCGCCCAGATTCAGGCTTTACGCCGACTTATACAACTAGGTGGAGAGTTGTATAAGCCCAGCTGAGGCTAGTGGGCTCATGGATGACTCATACCTCTAGGGAGAGTGTGGGGCGTCGTGCAGACAGGGAGTTGATGAGACCAGCTGAAGCTTGTCAGCTCATTTAGGCCTCTATAAGAACTCCCAGCTTCATTAGCTGTTAGCTCATGCCTGGAAGCAGAACTGTGTGGACTTCCTGGAGAGAGTGAACCCTTGTGCGGTGAGACAAAGCCTGTGTGGCTATTTGCTTGGACATTTAAAACCAGGGACTTAGGGACTAGGACAGCCCTAGGCTGATCCCAGTTGTTAGTTAGGAAACCTGTATGTTTAGTCAGAGGTCAAGTTGACCAGGATTTATTTTGTTTATGTTTCTTTTGCTTTGCTGTGTTTTGTCACTGTAAATAGAAAATAAACCGCACCTTTTTGATTTTGAAAACCACAACCTCCGTTTGCTGGGCCTGTTTTTGTGTGGGGAGCCCATCCCGGGGGTCACACACACCCGCTGCCGAGCTAACCCCCTCACAGTTGGTGGAGAACCAGTGGCAGTTTTTTTTAAGCCAGCATGGAGGAGATACTGAAACAGCTGGCTCTAGCAAATGCCAATCAACAGCAGACAAATGCAGGTTTGCAAAAGAGCCTTGCAGCTCATCAACAGAGCCTTGCAGCTCAACAACAGAACTTCGCAGCCCAGCAGCAAGCTCATCAACAGAGCCTTGCAGCCCAGCAGCAAGCTCATCAACAGAGCCTTGCAGCCCAGCAGCAGACAAACGCAACTTTGCAACAGAGTCTGGAGGCTCAGCAACAAGCCCAGCAGCAATCTGAGGCCCGCTTCATAGACCTGTTGCAGAAGCAAGAGCAGAGACTACAACAACAGATGGAAGCAGTAATGCAGCAACGTCCTCAGACCAGTGAGGAAAGCCGTCCCACTAATACCGCGTCCTTTGGGGTGAGTCGTTTATTGACAAAAATGACTGGAGAGGATGATCCAGAGGTATTTTTGACCACATTTGAAAGGACCGCTGAAAGAGAAAAGTGGCCTGAGGAGCAGTGGGCTGGACTGGTGGCTCCTCTGTTAACTGGTGGATCGCAGAAAGCTTACTATGACCTAGAGCCTAACCAAGCAAAAGACTATGTGATGCTAAAAGCTGAAATATTGGCAAGGCTGGGTGTCACCCTGGCTGTCCAGGCTCAGCGTGTGCATAACTGGACTTTCCAGCTTGGAAAACCCCCCAGGTCTCAAATGTATGATCTCATTCACCTGAGCAGAAAGTGGCTACAGCCAGAGACTTTGTCCGCACCAAAGATTGTGGAACGTGTTGTAATGGATCGGTTTTTGAGAGCTCTTCCTACTGCCATCCAAAAGTGGGTAAGCCATGGAGACCCAGAGACGGCCGATGGTCTTGTGGATCGTGTGGAGAAATACTTGGCTACAGAGAACCTGACGGCCTCTTCCAGAGACACTCGGACTTTCCACCCTAAGACCAGACCATCCCCAGGGGCGGATAAGAGGATTCCAAGGGGTGAGGGTGGAGAGAGTGAGAGGGTGGGAGCTCTACCCCAAGTTTGGCGAGAACAGCCTGGGAAATCAGCGGCTCAAGAGGCGGCAAGAAGGATCGTTTGCTACCGCTGCCGGCAAGCGGGACATATTGCAGCCAATTGCCCGGTTGTGGAGGAACCCATGCAGTGTGACTTTCTGACGGGCAGACGTCAGTCGCTGTGCGCGACAGTCGCATGCACTGCCATTCGAGGAACTGAGAAACATTTATGCAAAATGTGTGTTAATGGTAGAAATGTTGTGGTATTGCTGGATTCAGGTAGCCTTGTGACCCTGATAAAGGCTGAGTTAGTTAAAACAGAGGTCTCTGGGAATAGCAAGGTAGCTGTTATTTGTGTGCATGGGGACACCCGAGAGTATCCAGTGACTACAGTGTGTTTCGAGACCCCCAAAGGTACCCTCTCTCATCCAGTGGGCTTAGTATCTCAGTTACCGCATGACGCCATTGTGGAAAGGGATTTTCCGAAGTTCTGGGAACTGTGGGATGATCCTGAGCCCCCCACTGGTGCCCCTATGTACCAGGAATGTGATAGCCAGAACTCCCCTGAGAGTGGTGAGGACTCTCCGGAATTTCCCTTATCAGTATTGGCAGGGGAGACTCAAGAAACTGGAGAGGAGCCCACCTCCTCAGACGAAAACCTACCGTCTGTGGAGTTTTCTGATCTTGAGGTTCACAGGGAAAACTTTGCCACAGAACAGTTGAAAGACCCCGCCCTAATAAAGGCACGGGAAAACGTAGTGAAAATAGATGGCGAGTTAGTGAACCCAGATAATACCTGCACTTACCCATACTTCAGCGTAGAGAAGGACCTACTGTATCGGGTGGCACAAAGGGCAGAAGAAACCGTTGAGCAGCTTGTGGTGCCCAAACCTTACAGGAAGTTGGTGTTGGAGTTGGCCCATGGGCACATTCTTGGAGGTCATCTGGGGACAGAGAAAACCCAAGAGAGGGTATTACAGAGATTCTATTGGCCGGGGGTGATGAAGGACATAGAAAATTATTGTTCCTCCTGCCCTGTGTGTCAGAGGTCGGCCCCGATGCCACATTTCCGTAGCCCGCTGGTCCCTCTACCCATCATTGAGGTCCCGTTTGAGAGGATCGCCATGGATTTGGTAGGTCCTATAATCAAGTCTGCTAGGGGGCACCAGTACATATTAGTTATAATGGACTATGCCACCCGTTATCCAGAAGCGATCCCTCTCCGAAATACCTCGGCCAAAACCATAGCCAAAGAGCTATCTCTTGTGTTTAGCCGGGTGGGTATTTGTAAAGAACTGCTTACGGACCAAGGTACACCCTTTATGTCCCGGGTTATGAAGGAGCTGTGTAAATTGTTCAAAGTGACACAATTACGTACATCTGTGTATCACCCCCAAACCGATGGGCTGGTTGAAAGATTCAACAAAACCCTAAAACAAATGTTGAAGAAAGTGGTGGATAGGGATGGAAAGGATTGGGACTGTCTACTTCCTTATCTGATGTTTGCTATTAGGGAGGTGCCCCAATCCTCTACGGGATTCTCCCCCTTTGAGTTACTGTATGGGAGACACCCAAGAGGGCTGTTGGATATTGCCAAGGAAACTTGGGAAAGTGAGAGTTCTCCCCACAGGAGTGTGATTGAGCATGTCGCCCTGATGCAAGACCGAATTGCACAGGTAATGCCCATCGTGAAGGAACATTTGGCCCAAGCGCAGTTAGCACAGCAGAGAGTGTACAACCGTGGAGCCAAGACCCGTACCTTTTCCCCGGGGGATAGGATACTGGTACTTGTCCCTACGGTTGAAAGTAAATTCCTTGCCAAATGGCAAGGCCCCTACGAGATAATGGAAAAAGTGAGCGAAGGGAATTAGAAGGTCAGACAACCAGGAAGGGCGAAAGCCCGAACAGATCTATCACGTTAATCTGTTGAAAGCCTGGAGGGATAGAGAGTCCCTAGTCGCAGACACTTGGTCACCAGCTCAAACTGGTTGTGTGATTCCTGAGGTTGGAATAGCAGCCACCTTGTCACAACCCCAACAACAGGAGGTTAAGGAGTTTGTGCTTCGCAACAAGGAGGTATTCTCTGAGCTGCCGGGACAAACATCTGGGGTAGAGCATGACATCATTACCCCGCCCGGTGAAAGGGTGAAGTTAAAACCCTATCGGATCCCAGAGGCCCGACGGGAGGCAATACGGGAGGAAGTACAGAAAATGCTGAACTTAGGGGTGATAGAGGAGTCCCAAAGTGATTGGTCTAGTCCCATTGTGTTGGTGCCTAAACCGGATGGGAGCTGGCGATTTTGTAATGATTTTCGTCAGTTGAACAAAGTTACAAAATTTGACACCTACCCCATGCCACGTATAGATGAGTTGATCGACCGGCTGGGAACAGCCCGATACATGACGACTCTTGACCTCACAAAAGGGTATTGGCAAATCCCCCTGGCCAAGTCGGCCAAAGAGAAAACCGCATTTGTAACCCCAGACGGGGCGTTCCAATATAAAAGAATGCCGTTCGGGTTACAGAATGCGCCGGCCACATTCCAGCGGAAAATGGACCAGATGCTGAGGCCCCATCGGAAGTATGCTGCGGCTTACCTGGATGACGTAATTGTCCATAGCACAGATTGGGCCTCACATCTGCCAAAAGTGCAAGCAGTCCTGGACTCTGTTCGGGAAGCGGGGTTTACGGCTAACCCCAAGAAGTGTACCATTGGGCAGGAGGAGGCCAAATATCTTGGGTACACCATTGGGAGGGGAGTAATAAAACCCCAACTCAACAAAGTCGAGGCCATCCAGAGTTGGCCACGTCCCAACAGCAAGAAGCAGGTACGAGCCTTTCTGGGAATCGCTGGGTATTATCGGCGATTCATTCCCCACTTTGCTTCTAAGGCTGTGCCCCTAACCAACCTGACGAAGGGGAAAGGGTCGGTCATGATTAAATGGACCCCCGAGGCTGAGGCAGCATTCCAATTCTTGAAACAAGCCTTATGTAGCCAGCCAGTGTTGTACTCACCCGACTTCTCTAAAGACTTTGTCGTACAAAGTGATGCGTCAGAGGTGGGGTTAGGAGCAGTATTGTCCCAGGTCTGGAACGGGGAAGAGCACACAGTCATTTACCTCAGCAGGAAGTTGAAGTCCCATGAGGTAAATTACGCCACCGTTGAAAAGGAGTGTTTAGCGGTGAAGTGGGCTCTAGATTCCCTTCGGTACTACCTGCTAGGTAGGCACTTTGACATGGTTACGGATCACGCTCCGTTAAAGTGGATGGCTCAAAACAAGGAAACAAATAGAAGAGTGAATAGGTGGTTCCTGGCCCTCCAGGAATTCAACTTCACAGTAAAGCATCGCCCTGGCGTTCAAATGGGGAATGTGGATGCTTTGTCTCGAGTACATGAATGCCTGATTGCTGGTGTTCCAACCCCGAGGTTAAAACAAGAGGGGGGGGGGGGTATGTGACAGCAGAAAGGTAAAGTCACCTGGTTGCATCCAGGGGGGTAGATATATTTCGCCCAGATTCAGGCTTTACGCCGACTTATACAACTAGGTGGAGAGTTGTATAAGCCCAGCTGAGGCTAGTGGGCTCATGGATGACTCATACCTCTAGGGAGAGTGTGGGGCGTCGTGCAGACAGGGAGTTGATGAGACCAGCTGAAGCTTGTCAGCTCATTTAGGCCTCTATAAGAACTCCCAGCTTCATTAGCTGTTAGCTCATGCCTGGAAGCAGACCTGTGTGGACTTCCTGGAGAGAGTGAACCCTTGTGCGGTGAGACAAAGCCTGTGTGGCTATTTGCTTGGACATTTAAAACCAGGGACTTAGGGACTAGGACAGCACTAGGCTGATCCCAGTTGTTAGTTAGGAAACCTGTATGTTTAGTCAGAGGTCAAGTTGACCAGGATTTATTTTGTTTATGTTTCTTTTGCTTTGCTGTGTTTTGTCACTGTAAATAGAAAATAAACCGCACCTTTTTGATTTTGAAAACCACAACCTCCGTTTGCTGGGCCTGTTTTTGTGTGGGGAGCCCATCCCGGGGGTCACACACACCCGCTGCCGAGCTAACCCCCTCACAATATATACACGAGACTGACTATATATATTAAATACACTGCAACTAACTGAATAACCTGCCTGCCTGCCTGCTCAATCTAAATCACACTCTCTCTCTGTCCACTCCAACAACACACTACACAGGGCCGATGTGCAGGCAGCCTTATATAATGTCGGGCATGGACTTAGTCCCCCTGGGCCATGATTGGCCAAAGGCACCCGACCTTTGGTCAATTATGGCTCTCTTAGCTGAGGGCACTGGGATTGACCAAAGCATGCAGGTCATGGGGCATGCTTTGCCAATCATCATACAGCAATGCACTGCGATCTCGCAGTGCATTATGGGGTGTTACGCGGCGCTCAAATTTGCCGTGAACGCCCCATAATGTTTGTTTTTTGAACAGCCGATGTTCGAGTTGAACTCATGTTCGACCCGAACATTAAGCTCATCCCTAATGGAGATGTGGGGCCCAACAAGCTGCACCACTGAGCCCTGTCCTGCATCCTTTCGAGTTGCAAGCAGAGTTACCAAGTGTGCTGTGAACAAAATACATCATCCCTGCCAATGCTTGCTGGACCACGTGTCAGCAGTAATGTGGACTTTGCAGCTGACTGCCTTGCCCAATGATGCCAAAACATTGCTTTTGACGTGATGATAGAGAGCTAGAATGCCCTTTACATGAATAGAAATAGCGACTGGGAAACTGCCATTGTGGTACAGCACATTCTGCAAATTCACGGAAGGTGGCAAAATCCACCAGGCTGAAAGGCAGAAGTTGTAGAGCCAGCAGCTTTGACAAGCTTGCATTTAGACGTTAGGCATGTACTGTCAATAAAAAATTCTGCACCTGTTTGACAGGTGCATATCATTGCAATTTTCGACAGCAAGGCCAATTCTTGCTTTCTTGCTTCACATTGTGGCCTCATCATAAAGGCTGATTCCCCAAGCCATTGCTTATAGAATAAAGTAAACTTGCAGGGAAAATGTCATTTTTTGGGCTTTATAAATGAAATTATTGCTGCAGCAGCTTCTATACACAGTACAGATGTGCCACTTTACAGGTGGACTAAGGGGACCCCCCCCCCCCAGGCACTACATTGAAAGGAATTTTTCTTTTTTATACTTTCACTTTAAGCATCCATAAAATCACTGCTCATTTAAAAATGACGTTTTTTTACAAACTTTTTTTTATTGATACATGTCCCCCAGGGCATTACCCGGACCCCCATAACCATTGTATTCCCAATTACTTGCACATAAGCCTTCAAAATGGACACTTTTAATTTTCATGTTCGGGTCCCATAGACATCAATGGGGTTTGTTATTCGATTCTGAACTTTCCCAATGTTCAAAAGTTCTGGTGCAAACCGAACAGGGGGTCATTCTGGCCCATCCCTAATTACAACCAAAGTTACTTCGTTGAGTGATGAAGAAAGTCAAGTACATTTTGATGTACTTGATGTTGAAGAAGAAAATTTGATGTTGAATGGCAAATGTTAAGTCCATTTGATGTTGAATGGAAAAAGTTTGGTACATTCAATGTTAAGTGGGAAACGTCAGGTATATATGAGTACCTATCTATCTATCTATCTATCTATCTATCTATCTATCTATCTATCTATCTATCTATCTATATATATATATATATATATATATATATATATAGGGATAGATTATAACCAAAGGTACTTTGTTGGGCCATCATGTGTATAGTGGTGGGAGTCAAATATATTAGTAGTCAAGTTACTTTGGTTAGTACCTTTGGTTATAATCTATCCCCCTATATATACAGTGGGGCAAAAAAGTATTTAGTCAGCCACCAATTGTGCAAGTTCTCCCACTTAAAAAGATGAGAGAGGCCTGTAATTGTCATCATAGGTATACCTCAACTATGAGAGGCAAAATGTGGAAACAAATCCAGACAATCACATTGTCTGATTTGGAAATAATTTATTTGCAAATTATGGTGGAAAATAAGTATTTGGTCACCTACAAACAAGCAAGATTTCTGGCTCTCACAGACCTGTATCTTCTTCTTTAAGGGGCTCCTCTGTCCTCCACTCATTACCTGTATTAATGGCACCTGTTTGAACTTGTTATCAGTATAAAAGACACCTGTCCACAACCTCAAACAGTCACACTCCAAACTCCACTATGGTGAAGACCAAAGAGCTGTCGAAGGACACCAGAAACAAAATTGTAGACCTGCACCAGGCTGGGAAGACTGAATCTGCAATAGGCAAGCAGCTTGGTGTGAAGAAATCAACTGTGGGAGCAATAATTAGAAAATGGAAGACATACAAGACCACTGATAATCTCCCTCGATCTGGGGCTCAGCGCAAGATCTCACCCCGTGGGGTCAAAATGATCACAAGAACAGTGAGCAAAAAATCCCAGAACCACACGGGGGGACCTAGTGAATGACCTGCAGAGAGCTGGGACCAACTTTACAAAGGTTACCATCAGTAACACACTACACTGCCAGGGACTCAGATCCTGCAGTGCCAGACATGTCCCCCTGCTTAAGCCAGTACATGTCCGGGCCCATCTGAGGTTTGCTAGAGAGCATTTGGATGATCCAGAAGAGGATTGGGAGAATGTCATATAGTCAGATGAAACCAAAGTAGAACTGTTTGGTAGAAACACAACTCGTCATGTTTGGAAGAGAGAGAATGCTGAGTTGCAACCAAAGAACACCATACCTACTGTGAAGCATGGGGGTGGCAACATCATGCTTTGGGGCTGTTTCTCTGCAAACGTACCCCTTACCAATTCACATAGGGGGGGGCCGGGATCTGGGGGTCCCCTTTGTTAAAGGGGTCTTCCAGATTCCGATAAGCCCCCCACCCGCAGACCCCCACAACCACTGGGCAAGGGTTGTGGGGATGAGGTCCTTGTCCCCATCAACATGGGGACATCCTCCCCATGTTGAGGGCATGTGGCCTGGTACGGTTCAGGAGGGAGGGGGGGCCGCTCTCTCGTCCCCCCCTCTTCCCCTGCGGCCGGACAGGTTGCGTGCTCGGATAAGGGGTCTGGTATGGATTTTTAGGGGGACTCCACGCCATTTTTTTTTAAATTTGGGGTGGAGTTGCCCTTAAAATCCATGCCAGATCTGAAGGGCCTGGAATGGATATTTGGGGGAACCCCACGTCAATTTTTTTTTAAATTTGCGGCGGGGTTCCCCTTAATATCCATTCCAGACCTGAAGGGCCTGGTAATTGAATTCCGGGGAACCCCCACGCTTTTTTTTTTTTTTTTATCAATGACTTTTGAATGTATTGCCGGGAGCCGACAATTCATTAATAGCCGCGAGTCAGTTTTAAATGACTTTTTTTCCTACAAAAATGACATTTTTTGCAGGGACAGTTCTAAGCACGGGAAACATGCGCCACTTCACATGCATATCATACACACCCCCCAGGTACGAAATTTAAAGGAATATTTCACTTTTATTTTTTCATTTTAAACATTATTAAAATCACTGCTCCAGAAAAAACGGCCGTTTTTAAAACTTTTTTTTTTTATTGATACATGTCCCCTGGGGCAGGACCCAGGTCCCCAAACACTTTTTAGGACAATAACTTGCATATAAGCCTTTATAATTAACACTTTAGATTTCGAACGTTCGAGTCCATTGTATTTAATAGGGTTCTAAAGTTCACACGAACATTTTGTCTGTTCGCAGGTTCTGGTGCGAACCGAACAGGGGGGTGTTCAGCTCATCCCTGCCCCTGTGTGAACCGGCTCTAAGACCTTACCATACCATACCTGCAAAGCAAATACAAAAAAAAACATAGTAAAAAATAAAAATTTTTTTAACGCAACCTGTGCCTAAAATATATATATGCCGAAGCATGGGGGCATCGTTCCTCAAAAGTTATGCCGCGTACACACGGTCGGACTTTTCAACGGGCAAACCTCCGTCAGAATTTCGACCACGTGTACGCGGCATTAGGAACAAATCGCCCCTGTTGCCCCATGCTTCGGCATATATGCTCTTTTTTTTAACTGTGGTGGTGAAATCAACACCTACAGCACTGGAGTCATGGCTTTATGTATCGTGGGAGCAAACGCTGTTGCTGTCAAGATAAATAAATCCACGCTGCAGCTGAATGGCGTACCTGAAAACAAAAAAATGGTTAATAAAACGCAGTAAAGTATAAAAAAATTACATACATGAAAAGCAAACATGATAAAACATAATAACAATAAAACATTGCAGAATAGAATGCAGTAAAAAAGAGCAGAACAATAGATAGAGAATAGAGAGAGAGAGAACAATAAAACAACAACTATTTTTTTATTTTTTTTGACTTATTTTTTGTGTTTTTTTTTATTTCTTACTTTTTTTTACGCTTTTTTTGTAACTGTAATGGTTCGGTTCCAGGTTTGGGTCTCTCAAAATGCGATGGCATCTTGGGAGACCCTGTGTAAGACCCTGTGTAAGTGTGTCCTAGTCTGTGAAATGCTGTACCCTACACCAATACTCCACTAGTGTATGGTAGCATTCAAAACATTCACCAATGCAAAGACCAGGATTGTCAGGACAGCGTGGACAATAATAAAGGGTGTCACGCCTATATCCGTGCTTGCTACAGACACAACATCTTCTTTGGGGGGCTCGTTGGGTAGGGGTACCAGGGAGGACATACAGAAAATGCCTCTCATGCAGCCGGCTTACTGCATTTGGTTGGGGATGGTGAGGTGCAGCACCGCCTGGATACAGGAGGGCTCGGATGATATCTTCCTGGAATTTAAGGAAAGATCCAGTCCATCCTGAAGCACTGTATAGCACATGAGCGTTCAGCAAAGCCAATTGAAATAAGTATACAGACACTTTTTTGTACCAGCATCTGGCCTTACGGGCAACTAGGTACGGCGCCAACAACTGGTCATTGAGGTCCACCCCTCCCATTTTTTAGTTATATCCATGGACACAGAGGGGTTTCTCCACAATACCAGTTGCCGTACGAATTTGGACAGTCGTGTCTGCGTGAAGGGAAGAAAGAACAAAAACATTCTTATTAACCCTCCACTTCGCAGTGAGCAAATTATTACACCTTGAGCAGGCTCTCTCTCCCAGCCTAAGACGGGAATCTACAAGCCTCTGAGGTAAGTGCCACATGCGCCAATCTGATGATCTAACAAGTGACTAAAAAGTGTCACGCTCGTGTAATAATTGTCCACATACAAGTTGTACCCCTTTCTGAATAAGGGTGACACCAAGTTCCACACTATCTTGCCAGTGCTCCCTATGTAATCTGGGCAGTTCTCTAGCTCTACGTGACTATCTCTTCCCTCGTAAACCATAAAAATACATGTATAGCCTGTGGCCCTGTAACAGAGCTTATACATCTTGACCCCATATCTGGCACGCTTGCTGGGAAGGTACTGTTTGAAAGACAAGCGGCCAGAAAATTTAATGAGGGACTCGTCAACACAGACAACTTGATGGGGAGAATACAAGGCTGCAAAACGTTAGTTGAAGTGGTTTACGAGGGGCCGAATTTTGTAGAGCCGATCAAATTCAGGGTCTCCACGAGGACAACAAAGTTCATTGTTGTTGAAGTGCAAGAACCGCAAGATTTGCTCGTATCGTGCCCTGGCCATGGAGGCAGAGAACACGGGAAAATGGTAAACTGGGTCAATGGACCAATATGACCGCAGCTCACTAAATTTAACTATGCCCATGTCGAGGGATAGGCCCAGAAAGGTCTTAAATTCGGAAACCGTAATTGGTTTCCATTCTCTGGCAAGGGAGGACTGGGGATTAGCGGCGATGTATTGACCAGCATACAAATTACTTTGGTCCACAATGGATCTATAGAGATCTTCCGTGAAAAACAGCAAATAAAAATCAAGTGCCGTAAAATCAACTGAATTCCGGGTTGGCCAGTGAATGGGGGAAGTACAGGTGCTGTAGGAGTGGTGGGCTCCCAATTAGGATTGGAAAATTTTGCAGGAAGGACACTATGGGCACAACGGGCCTGTCTTTGTCTTCTTCTTTGTGACAGCGGGACACTACTTGTGCTTGCCACCTCGCCAGCTTGAACTGCACTTATGGGACTCGCCACGTCACCAAGTGTTAATGCAGTGCTGGATGTATGACCAGGGTGTACTAGGCCGCTGGTGCTTGCCAGTTCACCAGAAGGATGAGCGGCACTAGTACTTCTCTGCTCCATACGAGAGCCCTGCGGTTCTTGCACCTCAACAACAAAAGAAAAAGAATGGGGTCGGGTACGCCTGACCTTGGCAGGGACCTCAACTTTGTCGTCAGTGCTATCTGTCATGGAGCCGCTGTCGTCTACAGAATCGTATTCTGAGCCTGAATATGACAGATGAGTGACTTCCTCTTCACTATCTGTCATGCTCAGAAACGTTTAGGTCTCTTCACCAGTGTACCTTCGATTTGCCATTTTGGACTCTAAATTTACTGGAACAACTAGTGAGATTTACAGGAAAAAAAGCCCCTAGGTTGTCAGCAGCTGAGTCAAACGCTACCAAAAAAACTGTTAGGCCCGGTTCACACAGGGGCGGCATGACTTCGGGGGCGACCTCGGCGGCGCGATCTCAAGACGACTTGAGACGCCTGCCGAGGCGATTTGCATAATGACTTCTGTATAGAAGTCAATGCAAGTCGCCCTGCGTCGCCCCCAAAAGTAGTACAGGAACCTTTTTCTAAGTCGGAGCGACTCAGGTCGCTCCTATTAGAACGATTCCATTGTACAGACCGGGACGCGACTCCTCAGGCGACCGAGTCGCCTGACGAGTCGCCCCTGTGTGAACCGGACCTTAGCGATCGCAGGGATCAGGCCTGACTCTGCGATCGCTGCAGTTATGTGTTTAGTGATTTGTATGTGACAGTGATCGATCGATACTGCACTTGGGTGGGCTGGGCTGGGCTGGGCGGAGGGGCAAAATGCAGGTGCTAGCAGGTATCTGGGCTGATCCCGCAATCAAAAATTCATTTTTGGGAACCCCAAACTGCTGGGGACGCTATTATAGATCTGATCAGATATTGATCTGTTCAGATACTATACCACTAAGGGAGGTGTATGCTGCGTGCGTGGGTGTTAGCGCTTCCTGGGGCGACGCAGACCCTAACTTACCCTAAAACCTAACTGATATCACCCGCCGGGCGATCAGGGGATTAAACCTTTATTGGGTAATAAACGGCGGGTGCCCTGACGCTATAAAAAGTGAACTAACTAACCAGCGTCACCAGTAACACTTATACGGTGATCACTGGTGAAAGGGTTAACTAGGGGGCAATCAGGGGGTTAAAACCTTTATTAAGTAATATATGGGGGTTAGGGATGAGCCAACCACCCCCCAGTTCGGTTTGCATCAGAACATGCGAACAGGCAATAAATTTGTTTGAACATCTGAACACCGCTAAAGTCTATGGGACTCGAACATGAAAAAATATAAAGTGCTAATTTTAAAGGCTTATATGCAAGTTATTGTCATAAAAAGTGTTTGGGAACCCGGGTCCTGCCCCAGGGGACATGTATCAATGCAAAAAAAGTTTTAAAAGTGAAATATTCCTTTAAATTTAGTACCTAGGGGGTGTGTATAGTATGCCTGTAAAGTAGCGCTCGTTTCCCATGCTTAGAACTGTCCCTGCACAAAGTGTCATTTCTGAAGGAAAAAAAAGTCATTTAAAAGTACTTGCGGCTATAATGAATTGTTGACTCCCAGCAATACAGAGAAAAGTAATTGAAAGTCATTGATTTAAAAAAAAAATGTGTGGGGGTCCCCCCAAATTCAATTACCAGGCCCTTCAGGTCTGGTATGGATATTAAGGGGACCCTGCGTCAAATTTTTTTAAAAAATGACGTGAGGTTCCCCCAAATATCCATACCAGACCCTTCAGGTCTGGTATGGATTTTAAGGGGAACTTCGCACAAAATAAAAAAAAAATGGCATGGAGTCCCCCCAAAAATCCATACCAGACCCTTTATCTGAGCCTCATCCCCACAACCCTTGCCCGGTGGGGGGCGGGGTCACGTTTCCCCTTGCGTCAGAGGGGGACAGGGTCACGTGACGGGTGGCCCCGTCCTCAGCTACATACGAGACCTGTCAGGCTGCCGCAACGGTATTCCCGGGGTGTCTCCGGTGGAGACAGGATGCTGTTCCTCGCTGCGCTGGACATCTCATCACTGGAGCCTGGACCTGTAGAGGAGATCATCCATCGCAGGATACCGACAGCGTTGGAGTGGAGACCGAGAGTGGATTACCACCACTGGAATCTTTTTTTTTATTTGTATTTTTTTTATTTTTAATAAAGGACTTATCCCAATGGTGTTTTGTGTTTTTTTACAATTTTTTACACTTTCTTTGTGAAATAGTAGGGGTACAATGTACCCCTTACCAATTCACATAGGGGGCGGGATCTGGGGGTCCCCTTTGTTAAAGGCATCTTCCAGATTCCAAAAAGCCCCCCGCCCGCACACCCCCACAACCACTGGGCAAGGGTTGTGGGGATGAGGCCCTTGTCCCCATCAACATGGGGACATGGTGCTTTGAGGGGTCACAGACCCCCAAAGCATCCTCCCCATGTTGAGGGCATGTGGCCTGGTACGGTTCAGGAGGGGGGTGCTCTCTCGTCCCCCCTCTTTTCCTGCAGCCTGCCAGGTTGCGTGCTTGGATACAGGGTCTGGTATGGATTTTTGGGGGGAACTCCACGCCATTTTTTTTTATTTGGCGCAGAGTTCCCCTTAAAATCCATACCAGACCTGAAGGGTCTGGTATGGATATTTGGGGGGAACCCCCATGTCATTTTTTTTTATTTGACGCAGGGTTCCCCTTAATATCCATACCAGACCTGAAGGGCCTGGTAATTGAATTTGGGGGGACTTTCAATGACTTTTCTCTGTATTGCCGGGAGCCGACAATTCATTATAGCCGCGAGTACTTTTAAATTACTTTTTTTCCTTCAGAAATGTCATTTTGTGCAGGGACAGTTCTAAGCACGGGAAACAAGCGCTACTTTACAGGCATACTATACACACCTACAGGTACGAAATTTAAAGGAATATTTCACTTTTATTGTTTCACTTTAAGCATTATTAAAATCACTGCTACCGAAAAAATGGCCGTTTTTAAAACTTGTTTTTGCATTGATACATGTCCCCTGGGGCAGGACCAAGGTCCCCAAACACGTTTTATGACAATAACTTGCATATAAGTATTTAAAAATAGCACTTTAGATTTCTCCCATAGACTTTTACAGGCGTTCCACGGCTTTTCGAATTTGCCGCGAACACCCCAAATTGTTCGCTGTTCGGTAAACAGGCAATGTTCGAGTCGAACATGAGTTTGACTCGAACTCGAAGCTCATCCATAATGGGGGTACCTGACACTATAAAAACCTGACGGTGAACCTAAATAACTAACTGGCTAACTAGCGTCACCGGTGACACTTATACGGTGATCACTGGTGAAAGGGTTAACTAGGGGGCAATCAGGGGGTTAAAACCTTTATTAGGTAGTATATGGGTGTACCTGACACTATAAAAACTTGACGTGAACCTAAATAACCAACAGGCTAACTAGCGTCACCCGCGACACTAATAGGGCGATCAGAAAAATGATCGCTTAGTGACACTGGCGACAGGGGGTGAAATGGTTATCTGGGGGGCGATCAAGGGGTTAAACATTTTTTAGGGGGTTAGGGGGGGTACCCTAGACTTAAAGGGGCCTACCACTAACTGCCCTAACACTTTTTAAAGTCACAAATGACACCAAATACTGTGATCAGTAAATAAATGAACACAGGTGACACTGTGACTGGGGGTGCAGGGGGTGATCTGGTGGGTGATCGGGGGGTGACTGGGGGGTGAAAAGTGTGCCTACGTGTACTAGTGTCAGTGTACTGTTGGTGCAACTTACTGTGAGATGTCTTCTCTCCTCGGCGCCAGACCAAAAGACCGCCACAAGGAGAGTCACATCACTTCCTCTGCTTCTGTTTACAGTTACAGAAGCAGAGGAAGCATTCCATTCGTCAGGAGAAATCGTGAGGGAGTGGCCATGAATCAGTGGCCTCCGCCTCAGGACGAATCGCTCCTGTAACGATACCGACCGCCTCCGTCACCGGGGGGGCGCGATAGTGCCTCCCACCCGCTGGAGAAATGTAACGCGTATATATATGTTACTCTGCCTGCCCATGCCATTGTGCGGACGTGTATGTACACGAGGCGGTCGGCAAGTGGTTAACAGTAAAAAAGTGAGATCAGTGCACATTGCACACATAAAAGACGATGATGGGAGGATGGTTACGGATTACACAGAGAAGGCAACTGTACAAAATGCCATGTTCTTCTCAGTTTTTATGCAGGAAAATAAGAGGTATATTGTGACAGTACTGTTTGTAACACATCGCAGGACATACTTGTGTGGCTAACAGAGGCCGGCGTGAAGGGAAGACTTAATGAACTTAATACAAATAAATCTCCAGGACCAGATGGCTTGCACCAGAGTGTCCTCAGAGAACTCAGTCAGGTTATAGCCAGACCATTGCTCCTAATCTTTGCGGAGAGCATACTGACAGGAATTGTACCAGCTGATTGGAGAAAAGCCAATGTGGAACCAATATTCAAAAAAAGGGCAGAGACAAATCCCTGTAAACTACAGGCCAGTCAGCCTAACATCAATAGTAGGTAAATTATTAGAGGAGATGAAAAGGGACAGTATCCCAAAATTTACTGAAGAAAAAAATATCATTAGTAGTAATAATCAGCATGGGTTTATGAAAGGTTGTTCCTGCCAGACCAATCTGCTACCATTCTATGAGGAAGTGAGCTGCCATCTAGACCAAGGAAGGCCTGTGAAGCATTTGATACAGTTCCCCATAAGTGCTTAATCTACAAGCTGAGGTCTGCAGGCATGGACCATAATGTTTGTTCTTGGGTAAAAAAATGGTTACAGGGGCATGCCCAAAGGGTGGTGATAAATAATGTGTATTCAGACTGGTACCGTTGGTAAGTGGCGTACCCCAAGGTTCTGTCTTGGGACCAATTATGCTCTTCGCGCCTAGTGTACACATATTTGCGGTCTCGGCTTTCGGGGGTTATACCGGGATGATGCCCACAGCTGCAGGCATCATCCCGATACCGTTGTTTAGAACGGGCGATTGGCTTTCCAGGGATAACAACCGATGTGGCTAAAAGCCGCTCGGTTATTATCCTGGAGGAGCAGGAGGGGACAACCCCCCCTCCCGCCGCCTCCCGCCGCTCTGACTGGGCCTCCCATCAGACCGAGAGACCCGATCCGCAATCTGGCACTTCCGGCACCTTCTGACAGACTGGAACGAAGCCGTAAATGGCTTCATTCAAGTCTCAACGTCACTTCTGGTTTACTCGGCTGCCAATGGCGCCGGATTTAAAAAAATACACAGTATTCAGAATCGCCATTTTTGGTGATCTGAATACTTTGAAGTTCAAAGGAGGGATTTGGGGTCTTTTAGACCCCCGATCCCTCCATAATGAGTACCTATCACCACCTATTACTGTCACAAGGGATGTTTACATTCCTTGTGACAGCAATAAAAGTGATCAAATGTTTTATTTTTTTCAAAAACAATTTAATAATGTAAAAATAAATAAAAAAAATAAGAATTTTTTTTTTAAAGCGCCCCCGTCCCCGTGAGCTCGTGCAGCAAAGAAAACGCATATGGAAGTCGCGCCCGCATATGTAAATGGTGTTCAAATCACACATATGAGGTATCGCCGCGATCGTCAGAGCGAGAGCAATAATTTTAGCACTAGATCTCCTCTGTAACTCTAACCTGGTAACGTAACAAAAAATTAAAGTGTCGCCTGTGGAGATTTTTAGGTACCGTCGTTTGTCGCCATTCCACGAGTGCGTGCAATTAGAAAGCGTGACATGTTTAGTATATATTTACTTGGCGTAACATCATCTTTCACATTATACAAAAAAATTGGGCTAACTTTACTTTAAAAAAAAAATGTAATTCATAAAAGTGTATTTTTCCCAAAAAGATGCGTTTAAAACACCGCTGCACAAATACTGTGTGACATAAAATATTGCAACAATCGCCATTAATTCTCTATATTCTCTGGTAAAAAATATATATAATATTTTGGGGTTCTAAGCAATTTTCTAGCAAAAAATACTGATTTTAACGTGTAAACACCAAATGTCAGAAATAGGCTTAGTCATGAAAGGGTTATATTCTATTTATTCAGAAATGATATAGAGGATGGGATAAATAGCTCAATCTCAGGTTTTGCAGACAATAATGTTACATCAGGATATAGAAATTTTAAAGAAAGACCTGAACATAATAATGGAGTGGCCAACTCCATGGCAAATGAGGTTTAATGTGGAGAAATGTAAAGTAATGCACTTGGGGGCAAAAAACATAAATGTAAACTACTTACAGGGGGGAAAACCACTGGGGGAATCAAGGATGGAGAAAGCTCTGGGGGTCCTAGTAGATGAGCAATAGCATGAAATGTCAAGCTGCAGCTACCAAAGAATATTAGCATGCATAAAAAAGGGATATTCTCCAGAGCAGGGCATCAGGAATTTTGGGGCCCCTTACACAGCTTCAGGCCCCCTGGAACAGAGGAGAACCGGGGGGTGCTCTGCCGCCGCAAATTGAGAAGCCGGGGGGGGGGGTGGCCGCAAATTGAGAAGCGGGGGGTGCCACTAATTGAGAAGCGTCGGGGGGGGCTTTGGGTGCTGATGAACAAAGAAAGAACATTTATAAAAAATACATAAAAAAGGGGGGTTACCATCCTACCATCCGGGGCCCTGGGCTGGGGACCTCTGGGCCCCTTACAAAAAATAAATAAAGGGGGGTTGCCATCTGGGCCCCTTACAGGTGTACTGCCTGTACCCCCCTGACGGCGGCCCTGCTCCAGAGATAAAACTATAATCTTACCACTTTATAAATCTCTGGTTAGACCACATCTGGAGTAATCTGACCAGTTCTGGTCACCAGTCCTCAGAAGGGATGTGCTGGAACTGGAGAGAGTTCAAAGAAGGGCAACAAAATCAATAAGGTGGCTGGATGCCCTCAATTATGAGGAACACCTGCAAGCACTAAATGTATTCTCGCTGGAGAAGAGACGCTTGAGAGGAGATATGATAGCGATTTACAAATACCTCAATGGTGATCCCAGCATAGAAAAAAAAAACTATCCAGTCTCAAGGAGTGTAAGAGGACACAGGGCCACACAATGAGGTTGGTAGAGAAGCAGTTTAACCTTAAACTGCACAGGTTTATTTTCACTGTCAGGGCAATAAGGATGTGGAACTCTCTTCCACAATTGGTGGTGTCAGTGCGGAGTATGGATATTTTTAAAAGACTCTTGGATGTGCATCTTAAAGAACACAACATACAGGGATATGAGAAATAAATTTTGACACTGACACACACACACACACACCTACACAGGTTGAACTGGATGGACTATTGTCTTTATTCATCCTTACCTAATATGTAACTATGTAACTATATGAGTGCACTGATCGGCACAACTGCAGTCCAATAATACTACAATTCTGTCTGCCACGATGGAAGACAGGACTTGTAGTTTATTCATTCATAGATTCTTGTGAATAAATGGACATGGCTTGTGTGGGCGGAGCAGATTTTAAATGTGTCTGTGGTTTTGGGGGAGAAGAACCCCCTACCCACTGGCATCTGGGGTTTGGGGGTGAGGTAACATGTGCTGGAACATTTTACACCATAAATACTGATGTGCCATGTAAGATGTTCCAAAAGCAGTACCTATGGAAAAGTTAAGGTACTAAAGTTTGTCACCATTTCAGAGGTGCCGGTCATTTTACAACTTGACATACTGGCTATCTGTTTATTCAGTTCAACCTCATCTTTTATATTTTACCAAATAAGTGGGTAATATATTACATGTGTATGCCCTAAATTTTTGGAAGCCATTGCACTAATATCATGTGACAGAGAAAAATTATCCTGCAAACATTGTTTCTCCAGAATCTCTGCTTTCAGAAAATATACTGTATACTGTTAGGGCAGGGGTCTCAAACTGGTGGCGCCCCAGCTGTTGAGAAACTACAAGTCCCATCATGCCTCTGCCTGTAGGAGTCAGGCTTGCAGTGCGTCATGGGACTTGTAGTTTCGCAACAGCTGGAGGGCCGTCAGTATGAGACCCCTGGTTTAGGGGTTTTATATAATCTTCTGGCCTAAAATTTTTTTAAACATGGGTGCAAAAATAAAAACTCCTCCAGAAGTGAAATGGTTAAACACCTCTAAACTAAACATGAACAGAGCCGGCTCTACCAATAGGCAAGGTAGGCGCTGGCCTAGAGCGAACATTAGTCAGGGGCGCCTCCTGTAATCAGTGCGGTGTAACACACACCAAGTGCAGGCTCATTGAAAGTGGGCTGTCTGACACCGCAATGTCCCGTACAGACGCGGCACCCGATGCTTCCAGGACGTTGTAATGTACAGGATGTTCGGTCATTGCACTGTTTTGTGATATAACTCCCTCACTATCACTGCACCCTCCACGCCTTCTCCTATTACACCACCAGGTGGCAGCGCTGTGTGGGAGTAGACAGAGGCGAGCCCTTCACATGTTGCCAGTCCTCTGATGTCTCCCTGGCTGTGCTCTGTGTTGCCAGCGGTGGTGGTCAGTGTTGGCAGAGATAGGTGGAAGGAGGACGCGGGGCTGGACCGGGCTGCTGAGGAATGGGACAAGGTGAGCCTCATCCTCCCTGTACAGTACATGACAACCTTCCTTCCACTCATTTCCAGCACCATCCTGGGGTGACCATGGCTGACAATGTTATAGCAGCCCAGGCATGCTGGGATCTGTAGTCCTGGGAGCTCTTCTCTTCACACTGTGTAATGCTGTAACCTATCCACGTTGATATGCGGTGTCTTTTTGCATGTTAACATGCGCTGCGTGATGTCAGATCGCTACTTCCACTGTATACATGGGCAGGCCAAAGGGGGTGGAGTCGGATGTGGAGTCAGGGGTGGAGCCAAGATGGGGGGCGGCAAAATTAAGATTTGTCTAGGGTGTCAAAAATCCTTGCACCAGTACTGAACATGAACCTAAACTGGGTGTAATTTTTGTCTGGGCACATTGTGTTCCAGTACTGAACTGACCGAGTATAAAAAGATACGAGGAAACTTTCATTGGACGCTCTCACCTTATACTTTAGTGTGTGTGGATTTATTTCAGATTTTTTGGTATTTATTTTAAAAGAGAAATCCATGTCATGTAATGCTTGAGCCAAAATGTAGACTGCAATATACACGTTATAGGATGTTTTCTCATCAAGAAAATATAAATCAAGTGGACGTGTCAACACACCGCAGTCCCTAAGAGGATGTCTAGATGTGAGTGGAATAAGGAAATTTTTCATTTGGTTTTTTGAAAAGCATCCACATTGAGTTATGAGAATATCCTCCATCAGGGGGTCATTTGGGCGGCTGGATTGATAAATACTATAAAAATATTTCCACAATCCCTTTATATAAAGATGGGGGAATGTAAACACCAAGCTGCAGTTACTGAGAGCAAAAAACATTTCACTCATTGACCAAGAATCTGGTATAATAAATGTTTTCTCCGTGTAATAAGGGACATTATTATACAAAAAGCTGTAATAAGTCATACTAACTGAGCCACAAATAATTAGAACTTCCGAAGTTGAGGTCCGCAGCTCTGGAGGAATTTTATTATGATTTTTTTTAGACACCAGAATCTTGAATTCAATACAAATTCCATGATTAGATAAATGTTTGCTGAGTTGTCGGATCTCCCGCTCTCCGTATTCATCATCAGATGTAAGGATCCCGACCCAGTTCCACTTCAACCTTTTCAGTAACTTTGCTATGGCCACATATTGCATCTCATCATCCGGAACTGTCCGGAAAAAGTTTGGATACATCTTTCTATCACTCAGTAAAGTATCTCTGGCTCCATAACTAATCTAGAAAGAAAGAAACCCGTCTGTATAATCAATGTGGAACTCTTATGCCGCATACACACAACCGTTTTTCATGACGAGAAAACTGCCATTTTTTAGATTGGTTGTGAAAACCGGTCGTGTGTATGCTCCATAGCAGTTTTCTCGACGAGAAAACTGCCCGCAAAAGAATTAGAACCTGCTCTCTTGTTGTTTTTCCCGTCATTCTTTTTCTTGTCGCGAAAAACAGGCGCGTGTATGCTTTTCCGAGGGGAAAAAAAGTGTGCATGCTCAGAATCAAGTATGAGACGGGAGCGCTCGTTCTGGTAAAACTAGCGTTCGTAATGGAGATAGCACATTCGTCACGCTGTAACGGACTGAAAAACACGAGGCTGAAAAGCACTAGTCGTCTCTCACCAAACTTTACTAACGCGAGATCAGCAAAAGCAGCCCAAAGGGTGGCGCCATTCGAATGGAACTTCCACTTTATAGTGCCATTGTACATGTTGTCGTACACGTTGTACGTCACCGCGCTTTGCTCAAGCGTTTTTTCCTGAACATGTGTATGCAAGGCAGGCTTGAGAGGAATCACGACGAATCACGTCGAGAAAACATCAGTTTTTTGCATGACAGGAAAAACGGTCGTGTGTACGCAGCATATCTATCCAAATGGACAGAATAAAACCTTAACAGCTTCAACTCTTCTGGGAAGGCTGTCCACAAGGTTTAGGAGTGTGTCTATGGAAATGTTTGACAATTCTTCCGGAAACGCATTTGAGAGCTCAGGCACTGATGTTGGATGAGAAGGCCTGGCTCACAGTCTCAGCTCTAATTCATCCCAAAGGCGTTCTTTCGGGTTGAGGTCAGATCTCTGCGCAGGCCTGTCAAGTTCCTCCACCTCAAACACACTCATCCATGTCTTTATGGACCTTGCTTTGTGGACAGGTCCAAATCATTTGGTGGAGGGGGGATTATGGTGTGGGGTTGTTTTTCAGTGATTGGGCTTGGCCCCTTAGTTCCAGTGAAGGGAACTCTTAAGGTGTCAGCATACCAAGAAATGTTGGACAATTTCATGCTGCCAACTTTGTGGGAACAGTTTGTGGATGACCCCTTCCTGTTCCAACCTGACTGCGCACCAGTGCGCAAAGCAAGGTCCATAAAGACATGGATGAGCAAGTTTGGGGTGGAGGAACTTGACTGGCCTGCACAGAGTCCTGACCTCAACCCAAAACAACACCTTTGGGATGAATAAGAGTACAGACTGTGAGCCAGGCCTTCTTGTCCAATATCAGTGCCTGACTTTACAAATGCGCTTCTGGAAGAATGGTCAAACATTCCCATAGACACATTCCTAAACCTTGTGGACAGCCTTCCCAGAAGAGTTGAAGCTGTTAAAGCTGCAAAGGGTGGGCCAACTCAATATTGAACCCTACGAACTAAGACTGGGGTGCCATTAAAGTTCATGTGCGTGTAGTGTATCTTCTTCAATGCCCGTGTGGGTTACAATATGTGGGCCGGACCACACGGGCCCTTAATGTGAGGCTTAATGAACACATTACCAATATTATTAAGGGTTTTTCCAATCATATTGTCTCTCACCACTATGATTTGGCCCACAATAGGGACCCGAGGGGCACCCTGTTTGTGGGCATAGATCACTTTGTCTCTCACTGGCGAGGTAATCTCAAAGTTAGAGAACTCTCCAGAATGGAGACTAAATGGATATTTATCCTTAAGAGTTACACTCCATACGTCCTGAATGTCATTTGGGATGTCAATTGTTTTATTAATAATTCCTAGTCCTGTTTGACTTATATTCTTTTTTTTTTTCTTTTTTTTTTTATATTATTCATTTAATATATATTTAGTCACTAATATGTACCACATTTTTGTCATTTAGTTCATTATTACACAATCAGTTGTAATATATTGTTCTATTACATGCCCAGTCTTGTTTTCTTTTTTATTAAGATTCATCATCTGGGTTAGTAATTCGGCTTTTCTCCATTTGGGGACACTGTGAACTCTATTTCCTGGTATGGGAATATACTGTGTTATAGTTCTGGGTCACAGTATTCACTTCCCCTGTGATAGGGAGGCGCGGCTAACTATGTCACTTCTGCCGGTGTCCTGTCACATCCGTCTCCCCATCACAGATTGCTCCGGAAGTGACGTTCTGTCGCCGCCATCTTGCTACACCCCACATTCCTGCACAGTAATGATAGAGTGAGAAGGGGGCAAGCGGACATCTTGTTACACCCACCAGAGTTTTAGATTTCACAGTTATTTTCAACACAAAACGGAGCTTATATGCTTAAATACAGTATTTGGAAATCCGATGGACTGTTTAGATGTTACATTTTAAAAGCAGCAGCAAACCTGCTGACCTTACATGGTTGCTAGAGTGAACACTATTGGACGCCCCCTTCTTATTTTTATTTTTTTGAGAATCTGTTCGGCGGACATGAGGTTCTGATCCAGCCATCTGGACTCAGCTGTTGGAGATATTTATTCCTTATACCACCGTTTCCCCTTGGTGCCAGGAGCTGACAGTTTCCTATGCTTGTCTGACCTTCCATAACAGAGGGTCCACCGTGTGGGGTAAGAGTACAGCCTTACTTTATGTTGGTGCTTCACCTGGTGAAGGATACCATTTGGAGGTCACAGCACCAAGCATATGTTTCAAGGAATTGGACTTAACCACTTGCTTACTGGGCACTTAAACCCCCTTCCTGCCCAGGCTAATTTTTAGCTTTCAGCACTGTCACGCTTTGTATGACAATTGCGCGGTCGTGCGACGTGGCTCCCAACAAAATTTTCCCCAAAAATAGAGCTTTCTTTTGGTGGCATTTGATTATCTCTGCGATTTTTATTTTTTGCGCTATAAACAAAAAAAGACTGACATTTTTGAAAAAAACTTTTCACTTTTTGCTATAATAAATATCCCAATTATTTTTAAAAAAACAATTTTTTTCTCAGTTTAGACCGATATGTATTCTTTTACATATTTTTGGTAAAAAAAATCGCAATAAGCGTATAGCGATTGGTTTGCGCAAAAGTTATAGCGCCTACAAAATAGGGGATAGTTTTATGACATTTTTTTTTTTTACTAGTAATGGCGGTTATCTGCAATTTTTGTCAGGACTGTGATATTGCGGCGGACAGATCGGACACTTTTGACACTATTTTGGGACCATTCACATTTATACAGCGAACAGTGCTATAAATATGCACTGATTACTGCATAAATATGACTGGCAGGGAAGGGGTTAACACTAGGGGGCGATCAAGGGGTTAAATGTGTTCCTTGGGAGTGATTCTTACTGTGGGGGGAGGGGACTGACTGGGGGAGGTGTTTACACACAGAGATACACGTCCCTTGCTCTGTAAATGCCGATCGCAGGTTTGTAGTGGACATCGCGGCCGCCAGGCACGCGCATCGGCACCCATGTGACACAGATTTTCAACCGATGCGCGCCCGTGGCGGTGCGCAATGAGGAAGTAAACAGGGACGCCCTCCCGGCAATTAAGCGCCGCAATGCAGGTGTCTTTTGAAAATAGCCCGGGCACAAAGTGGTTAATAATTTATTTTGCTGACATTTTTTTTGACTTTACCATCCATCCAACCATTTATATTATATTCACTTAGCGCAACTTACTTTGTATTCTATGTTTGTTTATGTGTATATTTCTCACATTTTTTGTTGCTGCTTATCTGTTTGCACTTTATACACAAGCGCAGTATTTTTGTTGTTAAACATACACAGCACTACCTTCTTTTTTTAGAAAATTTTTATACTTTACAACGCTTTGCCACAAGGATTATTTGAATTCTTTTGATCCACCTCATCATAAGACGACTCGCTGTCCCAACGTTATGTAATATAGGAAATTCTGCTTTTCTTACCTGGGTGTAACCATATAGATTCAGCAGCTGAGCCATTTGGAGAGTGGTGTCAGAATTGAGATCTCCAATGAAACCAGCCAGGGCTCCCCGCTCCATACAGGAATAATTTGGAGCTTCCTTTGTATGTCCAGACAATATCTGTAGAACGTCTTTTATAGCTTTATTCACATGTCCACAAGAATCATACACATGGTATCCCAGAGTTATGTTGGGCAGAATATCTGGACTGCGGTTTATCTCATCAATAGCAAATATAAAAGCCAGGAGATGTCTGTATTCTCTCTTGTAAACCCTGCAGAAAATGGAGAGTTTAGCATTGGTCTACAGGACAAGGATTCAAGCTGATTTTCTTCATGGCAAAATGTAGAACACATTTCAACTACAGATCTATGGTGGGATTGGTGGCCGTGTGTATTGCTCCATAGGACCAGCAACTTGAAAAAAATTAAACATGTTTATTATCATCAAAACATGACATGGCACGTAGCAATTGATATATATATACAGTATATATATATATATATATATATATATATATATATATATATATATACACATTACAAAATTTAATAAAAACAATTCATATATGTATACAAGGGTCAAATAGTGGCACATAAATGAAGTTCTAGTGTAATCATATATGGGCATGGATCATATGGTGATATATTGCAGTAACCGGTAAAGTAAACGATAAAAAATGGATATCATAAGATCAATTGGAAAAACAAAATTGCTGTATCAAGGTGAAAAATAAACTGGATATTAGGGACATGACTGCATCCCATAAGCTCGATGTGTCAGGTGCGGACACATAACATGTTCCATGAAAATGCAAAAATTACCAACATGATCCAAAGTAAAAACCCAGTAGGTGGTGACTACCTCGGGGGTCAAAGGTCAGGTGTTGGGTGACAGCTTTTTAAAGCCAATATGTGTGGTCACTTGAACTTTGACCCCTGAGGAATTCACATGGTAGTGACGATACGCGTTGGGCAGAGTCAGGTGACTTACAGCAGGCAGCACACGGGAGCCACAAGCCCGCTGGAGATAGAGATTGAATGCACAGTTTTTATCTTAAATGTAAGTGGATACTTTCAATAAATTCTATGTGTTTTAAATACTTCACTATGGGAGCTTGTTTGCTTTGATCGAGGGGAAACGGATGAAAAATCACAGCTCACATAAAGCCTCTAACATAAAAGAGTGGAAAGGAGGCGAAGGACACCGATCAGATGTCTCAGCAACCCGGATTATACCCAAGTTGGGGAGGATGAGATTGGACCTACACAGGTCTATTATTGAGGTGAGTGCAGTGGTGAAATGGTGTCGGGGATTGATGCACATGCATGCTGTTTTGAACCCACGTAGGGTGAAGGTTACAGAGGATCATATTTATGGAGAAAATTTGCTACAAATTATATGTTTTCTTGTTACACTCTGAAGGATTGTGTATTGATGTCACTTATGCAGGATTGTTTTTTTATTTTGATAAGCGCAACCAACACATGGTATCTTTTTCACTTTTCATTAGTGGGAACACCATGTTTTGGTTGTTCAGTTGTCACACAAATATATTTTGACATTGAAGGAGACAGCGTAGGATAACACATTTATCTGTTATTCTTTAGTTTAGCAAAATAAACTTGGCAGGGCTGACACCATTCCTTGTTATTTCAATTAACAAGTAGAACAGTATTGTCAGTCCACAACAAGAACAGATTGATGGGAATTGTTCTGTGACTGTGTTGTCTTTAATCCTTTCACTGCATTTGTGTGAAATATTAAAAAGCGTGGCAATTAGTTAAATCCCCCCAAACAATATATATTTTCTGAAAGCAAAGACCCTGCATAAATATTTTCTGTAAAAAATACAATAAAAGTAATGTTACTGCACACAAACGAGATGCATTACCCAACTTTTTGGTAACATATAAAATATGAAGTTGTTCAGAGTAAATAGAAACCCAACATGTAAAGCCTTAAAATTGTGCATGCCGGTGAAAATGTAAATGCAATTCCAGCCATCAGAAACAGAAATACTATATAATGTTATTGTGGGGCCTTAAAATGCATGTCCAACCAAAACCTTTTTCTTTTGGAAAACCACTGTCCAAGGCTCCATTAGAGAGATTTCCCCTCACTTCCTGTCAGTGGCAGCTGGTGAAGTTTTAGGATGGGGGGCGCCAGACTCCGCCCCTCCTTTTTGACCCCTCTAACTTCTCGTAAGCCCCACCTCTTATATAATACACCCACTCTGTCCCCTGTATTCCAATAGCTTCCACCCATAGTGTCAGGAGTAATTGGTGAGCAAAAAAATCAATGCAATGAAAAATTAAGAAATTTCTAAATTGCTTTAAACAGTTTTACAATACCATGATATAACATCATACTGACAGAATCATCAAAGACTGTAAATACAAATGGCACTATAAAACATATACTCAAATTAAAGAAGAATTTTTAAATATTTTAAAATCAAATTGAATTTAAAGTAATTAAAATTAAATTAAATCCAATTGGTTAGGAAACAAGTGGGGTTTCATAATACAAACAACAATGTGCAAAATACTGTAGCCCATAGCAACTAATCAATAAGCGCCTTTCATTCTTCTGGAATAAATTATGCATTACATATTGTAGGTGCTCCTTTAAATGCCCATATATTCATTGGTAACAGTAATGTATGGCGGTGACTGGTACATGTAGGAGAGGAGTGCAGAGTGTATGGCGGTGGGTAGTACATGTAGTAGAGGGGTGCGGAGTGTATGGAGGTGGGTGGTACATGTAGGAGAGTGTGCGGAGTGTATGGTGGTGGGTGGCACATGTAGGAGAGGATTGCAGAGTGTATGGTGGTGGGTGGTACATGTAGGAGAGGGGTGCGGAGTGTATGGCGGTGGGTGGTACATGTAGGAGAGGAGTGCGGAGTGTATGGTGGTGGGTGGCACATGTAGGAGAGGGGTGCAGAGTGTATGGCGGTGGGGTGTACATGTAGGAGAGGGGAGTGCAGGGTGTATGGCAGTGGGTGGTACATTTAGGAGAGGGGTGTGGAGTGTCTGGCAGTGGGTGGTGCATGAAGGAGAGGAGTGAGGAGTGTATGGCGGTGGGTGGTACATGTAGGAGAGGGATGCGGAGTGTATGGCAATGGGTGGTACACGTAGGAGAGGGGTGCAGAGTGTATGGCAGTGGGTGGTACATGTAGGAGAGGAGTGTGGAGTGTATAGCAGTGGGTGGTACATGTAGTAGAGGGGTGCGGAGTGTATGTCAGTGGGTGGTAAATGTAGGAGAGGAGTGCGGAGTGTATGGCAGTGGGTGGTACATGTAGGAGAGGGGTGGGGAGTGTATGGTGGTGGGTGGTACATGTAGGAGAGTGTGTGGAGTGTATGGTGGTGGGTGGCACATGTAGGAGAGGATTGCAGAGTGTATGGTGGTGGGTGGTACATGTAGGAGAGGGGTGCGGAGTGTATGGCGGTGGGTGGTACATGTAGGAGAGGAGTGCGGAGTGTATGGTGGTGGGTGGCACATGTAGGAGAGGGGTGCAGAGTGTATGGCGGTGGGGTGTACATGTAGGAGAGGGGAGTGCAGGGTGTATGGCAGTGGGTGGTACATTTAGGAGAGGGGTGTGGAGTGTCTGGCAGTGGGTGGTGCATGAAGGAGAGGAGTGAGGAGTGTATGGCGGTGGGTGGTACATGTAGGAGAGGGATGCGGAGTGTATGGCAAAGGGTGGTACACGTAGGAGAGGGGTGCAGAGTGTATGGCAGTGGGTGGTACATGTAGGAGAGGAGTGTGGAGTGTATAGCAGTGGGTGGTACATGTAGTAGAGGGGTGCGGAGTGTATGTCAGTGGGTGGTAAATGTAGGAGAGGAGTGCGGAGTGTATGGCAGTGGGTGGTACATGTAGGAGAGGGGTGGGGAGTGTATGGTGATGGGTGATACATGTCGGAGAGGGGTGCAGAGTGTATGGCGGTGGGTGGTACATGTAGGAGAGGAGTGCGGAGTGTATAGCGGTGGGTGGTACATGTAGGAGAGGGGTGCAGAGTTTATGATGGTGGGTGGTACATGTAGGAGAGGGGTGCGGAGTGTATGGTGGTGGGTGGTACATGTAGGAGAGGGGTGCAGAGTGTATGGCAGTGGGTGGTACATGAAGGAGAGGAGTGTGGAGTGTATGGCGGTGGGTGGTACATGTAGGAGAGGGGTGCAGAGTGTATGGCAGTGGGTGGTACATGTAGGAGAGGGGTGCGGAGTGTATGGCGGTGGGTGGTACATGTAGGAGAGGGGTGTAGAGTTTATGATGGTGGGTGGTACATGTAGGAGAGGGGTGCGGAGTGTATGGCGGTGGGTAGTACATGTAGGAGAGGGGTGCAGAGTGTATGGCAGTGGGTGGTACATGAAGGAGAGGAGTGTGGAGTGTATGGCGGTGGGTGGTACATGTAGGAGAGGGGTGCAGAGTGTATGGCAGTGGGTGGTACATGAAGGAGAGGGGTGCAGAGTGTATGGCAGTGGGTGGTACATGTAGGAGAGGGGTGCGGAGTGTATGGCGGTGAGTGGTACATATAGGAGAGGGGTGCAGAGTGTATGGTGGTGGGTGGTACATGTAGGAGAGGGGTGCAGAGTGTATGGTGGTGGGTGGTACATGTAGGAGAGGGGTGCGGAGTGTATTGCGGTGAGTGGTACATATAGGAGAGGGGTGCAGAGTGTATGGTGGTGGGTGGTACATGTAGAAGGGAAGTGCAGTACCACCTTCTGAGCCACTGTTATACCACCTTGGTGGATCACTTTTCAGAGGGAGTATGGCAGGTCTGGAAAAGCTCTAAAAGAAAAAAAAATCTCAAACTCATTCCTTACGGAGATCGACAGGGGGTCTCAACAGGGCAGTGTACAGGAGGTCAGCAGGGCATATTACATGGGGGGAGTGCAGAGCACATTATTTAGGGCACAAGACAAAAGGCATCTGCTGAACAGTGTAGAAGTCAATTGTACATCCCATTTGAATGTAGCTGATCAGCTTTGCCCGTGTTGGGGGAGAGAGCAGATAATATATAGGCTGAGCAGTTGGAGTGCTGGGATCGGCAGAGAGATCGGATGGTCTGATAAGAGGGGGAGTACAGGAGTGAAGGACTGCAGGGAATGGGACACTAACCCAATACAATCAGTGGGACTGAGAAGAGCAGAAGATCGGAGCAGCTTTGCAGAGACAGAGGGGAGATATATGACAGGGACAGTGGGGGAGGGCAGAATAATCTGGAGGAATGGGGGGGACTGAGGTGAGAAACGAAGATAGAGAAACAGAACAAGTGGAGTCAGACTGAGCACAGCAGAGCTACGCTGCGAGAGAATGACAGGAGGAATGAACTCTCTCAGCTGGAGAAAGAGAGAGAGAACCTCCGATCTCCGCACTCACCTTCAGGCTCTTGTTCACTGCGCTCGGGCTCAGCACTGTCAGCTCCACACCCATCTGCTGCATCAGTGATCTGCTCCCCATGTGACACAGGATCCTGGTGTCTCCACACTCCACTCCGACTCCACAACACTGGAAGTGACGCCATGGTGCCGAAAAAGCACCGCCTAGTTGTCCTCCGGTCCCAGCCAATTAAAATAAAGGACAGGAGCCAGAGACAAATGAGTGGGGAGTGGGAGTCTTTGTGGGCGCAGAGCTTGTGCCCCCCAAACATGCCCTGAACACGGGCAAATCAGCTTCCCAGCTTGCAATCAGCTGATTGCAAGCTGGGAAGCTTCCCATAGACCGCTGTGTGTCCGGCGCCTGGTCACTCTTAACCACTTAAGGACTGAGCCTTTTTCTGACATTTTCTGTTTACAAGTTAAAAACAAGTGACCATTTAAAAAATAAATAATAATTAAGAACAGCTTGGGGGGGGGCAGTGCCCCTACACCCCCTATGGATGAGCCGCCACTGCTTCCTGTCCTGCAGATAACAGTTTTACCAGACAGGAAGAGAGGAAAAATCTACAATAGGGACACAGACAGAAATACAAGACTGACAGGGATTCCAGCCTTCCAGTACTTTACTAAAAATTGTGTTTATTTCTGTGCTGCTATTGGAGAGATTCCCTCACTTTCTATGGTAGAATGTTATCTGCAGGACAGGAAGTGAGGGGAAATCTCTCTAATGGAGCCCTGTACAGTGGCTGTCCAAAAGAAAAAAGGTTTTGGTTGGACGTGCATTTTAAGGCATCACAATAACATTATATAGTATTTCTGTGGGGGGAATCTCTTTTATGGAGCCCCAGATAGCAGTAAAAACCTGACAGGGATTCTTTATCCTTCCCCACTCTATTCAAAAGTGAAAAAAAAAAGATATGGAGTCATTAAGGGCCAAACTCATTTAGGGTCCCATTCACACTTGTGCAGCACATAGCAATGCATGGAAAAGCCCCTTCTCTGTGGGCAGTGCAATGCGTTGTCATTCATTGTGAATTGCCCCCCAATGCATTGTACAGTAGATCCCAACACACAACACACCTCTAGGCTCCATAATACACATACCATGCTCTGCGGTGTGCTGCCTTATTAACAAACAGCTATTGTGTGTTTTCTCATCCATTGTGGTGCATTGGCAGCTATTCATAATGAATGAATGTGACCATTAACACCCGGCAATGGAACACCTAAATGTGAATGGGCCATACGTGGTTTTCATGAACATATTGAAGGATATACTTTGATTTTATATAAATGCAGTGTAACAGACTGAATGAGTCCTGCACATTATCACACATATCTCCTAAAGACACAGCTCTGTAGATCAGATTGGAAGCTTTACACTTCATATTTCACTTACGCTGAACACATGAGATTTCTAATAAGACTTCCCTTCTGATCCCACCGTGTGACTGCAGAATGTACAGCGAATATCCCTCCTATAATGATGTCTCCATCCTGAGAATACTTGTACTCAAATGTATAATTCCTCATAGTCATATCACAGCGGTGATCAGAGTTCTGGGTGTCAGATATGCAGGGGGTCACACACAAAGACAACAACCACAATATTCTAAGTAGATATCTGAAGACAACATGGCCGAGTCTCTGATAGACTCCAATGACTTCTTCCTCTTCTCCCACCTCATCATCACTGACAGCAGCCCAGGATCCTGACACTGACTTCATGGATCAGATGAAGGCTGTGAGAGTGTCAGGTTTATAAAGAATAATTTTGTTATTTATTCTACTGATAAACTTTGAACAGAATTGCACCACACTTTTCAGGCCTTTGTTGGATAAGTCACAATTTATGAGGGAAAGAGGAAACAGATTACATCTGCAAATAAATAAATTGCTCCTTTTTTTACAGACTGAATAAAGGAAAATGTGACAGTTTTGCTGTTAACCGTGTAATCCATTTTGGTCAGGCCCCCTTTTTTGAGGTAGAGAGCAAGTAGACTGCAGCTTAAATCAAAGAATTTATTTTTCCAGCAATGAATCAGCAATGAATCAGGGTTGTACATGTTAACTGATTTTCACCACAACTTTTAGGCCTGTTTAGACAGAATACTATATGTTGGCCATAGAATGAGCAGATTGCATCGGATGAGTTGTCCTCTGAAACAGCAGACCCACACAAGTGTTCAATAGACTATAAAATAGATTTAGGCAAAATGATTCCATGCAGTGTTGTAGATGGTATATCTAGGCAACAGGATCCACACTGGGGCAGAGATTGCTGTAAGCTCTGCAGGGGCAGCCTGAGAGATGGCACGCCATCTTGTGCCAGGAAAAGTCACGTATGACAACAGCACCAGGCTGTTGTCTTCCCTTCTGCAGGGTAGGTTCCCATATGTGCCTTATCTCGGACTAGGGATGAGCCAAACACCCCCCCCCCCCCCCCGGTTTGATTCGAACCTGCGAATGGACCGAAAGTTCACGCAAACTATCGAACCCCGTCAAAGTATATGGGACTCGAATGTTCAGAATCAAAAGTGCTAATTTTAAAGGCTAATATGCAAGTTATTGTCCTAAACAGGGTTTGGGGACCCGGGTCTTGCCCCAGGGGACATGTATCAATGCAAAAAGAAGTTTTAAAAACTGTTGTTTTTTCGGGAGCAGTGATTTTAATGATGCTTAAATGCTTAAAGTGAAAAAAAGTGAAATATTCCTTTAAATATCGGACCTGGGGGGGGGGGGGTGTCTATATTATGCCTGTGAAGTGGCACGTGTTTCCCGTGTTTAGAACTTTTACTGCACAAAATGACATTTCTAAAAGAAAAAAAGTAATATAAAACTGCTTGCGGTTTTAATGTAATGTCTGGTCCCGGCAATATGGATAAAAATCATTGAAAAATTCTGAATTGGTAACCCCCCCCCCAGCCCATTTGGGTCTAGTATGGATATTAAGGGGAACCCTGCACCCAAATAAAAAAAGTAAAGGTGTGGGGCCCCCAGGCCCTATATACTCTGTACAGCAGTATACAGGCGGTGCAAACAAGACAGGGACTGTAGGTTTGTTCTTAAGTAGAATCTGTTTGTAATTTGGAAATGGAACATTTTTAAAGTGTAGCTCCAGCCAAAATATCTATTTTTAAGCTTTTTGGAAAACATAGGGAAGGGTTATCACCCCTGTAACATTTGTTTTGCTGTCTGTGCACCTCTTCAGAAGATTTCACCTCACTTTCTGTCCCAATGACAAATGTTTTTTGAAAAATTTGTTTTTTTTGTGAAACCAGTATTGGTGATAAAGCATAAGTGGAGAGGAGACATTTGTTTTTTACCATATTAACTCTTACAGGAGAGAATTTTTCTTCCTAGGGGTAGATTTCCTCACACTTCCTGTTGTCTCATTCCGTTTGCAAGTAGGAGTCATTTGTAAGTTGGATGTTTGAAAGTAGGGGCCTGCCCTATATACTCTGCAGAAATTTGGGCCTTAGGTGTTGGTGTTGCCACAACACTGTAAGCCCTCACAGTTACTCTTGGTGGGCGCTGGAAAGCCCTACTGTGAACTATTATATCAAGAATTGTAATTACATGCCATTGTTGAACAGTGGTAGAAAAATTGGGCCTTTGGTGGTGGTGGTGCTGGTGCAACAACACTGTAAGTCCTCACAGTTACTCTTGGTGGGCGCTGAAACTGGCCCTGCTGTGAAATATTATATCAAGAATTGTAATTACATGCACCTGTTGAACAGGGGCAGAAAAATTGGGCCTTTTGCACTGGTGCCACAACACTGCAACCCCTCACAGATACTCTAGTTGGAGCGCAGGAATTAGCCCTGCTGCAAAGTATTGCATCAAAAATTGAAATTACATGCCCCTGTTAAACAGTGGCTGAAAAATTGGGCCTTAGCCACTGGTGGCGGCGCCAAGAACCAAACATGTTCTTACAAGCTATCAGCATGATCATTGAGGAGGAAGAGCATAACAAGATAGTCACTCTGCATCAGCATAGGCAGTCTTGAAGGGATCTGACATTTAAAAAAAAAATATGTGGTTACATCAGCATCAGGTGCTTGATATCTGGTGATTCATTTTTATGAAGGTCAGTCGATCGCCCGAGTCGGTGGACAGGCACGCCCTGTGATCGGTTACAAAGCCTCCAGCAGCACTGAATGTGCGTTCCAAAAGAACGCTGGATGCAGGACAGACCAGTAGCTCAATTGCATACTGTGCAAGCTCTGGCCAGTGATCCATCCTCAAGACCCAGTAAGCCAGAGGATTTTCGGTGGGAAAGGTGTCCAAGTCTGACCTTGCCCCTAGGTATTCCTGCACCATGTATATCAGACGCTGGCGATGGTTTCTGGAACCGATCATACCTTGGGGCTGTGGACTAAAAAATTGTCTGAACGCATTGGTCAGACGTCCACCTTCCCCACCGCTCCTTCTGCTACTGACCGAAGCCTCAGTAACTCGTCGTCCAGGACCAGCATTTTGTAACCTCCTAGTCTCTGGGAACGCGTTGCACAGACCTTTCTGCAAGGCCTCCCAGAGATGTCTCATCCTCTGCTCCCTCTGCAACGGCAAGATAAGGTCCGCAACCTTACCCTTGTACCGTGGATCAAGGAGAATGGCCAGCCAGTAATGGTCCCTCTCCTTGATCCGAAGAATACGAGGATCCTTCCGCAGGCTTTGCAGGATCAGGGAGGTCATGCAACATAGGTTAGCTGAGGCATTCGGTCCAGAGTCTTCTGGGTCACTAAGGACTACATGATCCGCACCCACCTCCTCCCAGCCACGTACAAGTCCACCGGTTTCTTGGGACTGTAAATCATCCCTAAAAGACTGCTGCTGCTGATGCTGAGTGCCAGGCTCCACCTCCATGCTGACACAATCCTCCTCCTCTTCATCCTCTTCCTGTGTGATGGGTGGGAGAGAAGGAACACTGTCTGGATAAAGGGGGCCTTGAGAGGCAAGGAAGTCCTCCTCTTCCTGCCCCTGTTCTGCCTCAAGTGCCCTGTCCATTATTCCATGCAGCGTATGCTCCAACAGGTGGACAAGAGGTACAGTGTCACTGATGCATGCACTGTCACTGATCACCATCCTCGTGGCCTCCTCAAATGGTGACAGGACAGTGCATGCATCCCTGATCATGCTCCACTGGCGTGGTGAAAAAAATCCGAGCTCCCCTGACCCTTTCCTGGTGCCGTAGTCGCACAGGTACTCATTGATGGCCCTCTGCTGCGTGTGCAGTCGCTGCAGCATGGCCAACGTTGAGTTCCACCTGGTGGGCATGTCACATATAAGGTGGTTCTTGGGCAGGTTCAACTCCTTTTGCAGCTCAGCCAGCCGAGCACTGGCATTATATGATCGGCGGAAATGCACACAGACTTTCCTGGCCTGCCTCAGGACATTCTATAAGCCTGGGTACCTGCCCAAGAACCGCTGCACCACCAGGTTAAGGACGTGAGCCATACAGGGCACATGGGTCAGTTGTCCCTGTCGCAGGGCGGAGAGAAGGTTGTCACAAACCACCATTCCTGGCTTAAGCTGGCGTGGCGTCAACCACGTCTCGGCCTGCCCCTGCAGAGCTGACAAAACCTCTGCCCCAGTGTGGCTCCTGTCCCCCAAACACACCAGCGCAAGCACGGCATGGCATCTTTTTGCCTGCGTACTTGCGTAGCCCCTTGAACGCCTACGGAGCACCGTTGGTTCCGAGGACAGAGCACTTGAAGAGGCCATGGAGGAAGAAGAAGAGGAGGGGGTGGAGGAGAGAGGTGTGTCACAACCAGTAGTAGAATTTTGGAGGCGTGGTGGCGGAACAACCTCCAACACTACTGCACCTTGTCCTGCATCCTTCCCAGCTGCCAAAAGAGTGACCCAATGAGCCGTGAAAGATAGGTAACGTCCCTGTCCATGCCTGCTGGACCACAAGTCAGCGGTAATATGCACCTTACCGCTGACCGCCCTGTCCAGCGAGGCCAAGACATTGGCTTACACATGCCGGTAGAGAGCCGGAATCGCCTTCCGTGAGAAAAAGTGGCGTTTGGGAACCTGCCACTGAGGAACCGCACATTGCACAAACTCACAGAAGGGGGGGGGGCGAGTCTACCAACTGAAAAGGCAGCAGTTGAAGTGCAAGCAATTTAGCCAAGCTAGCATTCAACCGCTGGGCATGTGGATGGCTGGGAGTGAACTTCTTTCGACGGTCCAGCAGCTGGGGCAGGGAAATTTGCCTGGTACAATCGGATGTCAGTGTACTGCTAGCAGAGTGCCGCAAGTACTTGGCTGTGACACACCTAATTCTACACCTTCATTCCTCTCAGTGCAGCTTTCAGAGAGGACTGAAGGTATAGTGGGGTTGGAGATCCCAGCTGATGAGGAGCAAGGAGAGGTCCGCTTTGTTCTTTGGTGTGGGTCTTTAAGGTACGCTTGCCAACGAGCTGCATGGCAGATCAACATATGTCTGGTCAAGCATGTGGTGCCCAAGCGGCTGATGTTTTGGCCACGCGAGATACGCTTGAGACATATGTTGCAAATAGCAGCGGTGCGATCTGATGCACTCGTCTCAAAAAAGGCCCACACCAAAGAACTTTTGTAATAACATGCAGAGGCAGCACCCTGCACAGGCGGAGCTCTGCGGTGTGATTTAGTTGGTGTGCTGCCCTCAAGCTGGCCCCCGGAGGGCATCCTGCCTCGTTGGAGATGTGCCGCCTCCTCCTCCTCCTCCTCCTCTCTCCGATCAGGCACCCACGTGGAGTCAGTGACCTCATCATCCCCTCCCTCTTCACCACTGGAGCAAACCTGGCAGTATGCTGCAGCAGGTGGAACATGACTGCCAGATTGCTGTCCTTGAGCATCCCCTCTCTCTGCACTCATGCTACTGCCTTCCTCTAGCTGGGTATCATCATCAGAGCCTTCAAAACGCTGGGCATCCTCCTGGAGCATGTACCCAACACTGTGCTCAAACAGTTCGGGGGGCTCCTCAGGAGGACATGGTGGGTCTAGGGAAGGGGTGACTGATGACATTGAGACGAGGGAAGAGTACGCGTTGGCAGCTGCTTTGCCAGTACTCTGAGCCTGGGTGAGAGAGGATGAGGAGGATGAGGAGGGCTTGGTCATCCACTCTACCAAGCCTTCGGCATGATGCGGCTCAACATATCCAGCTGTCAAAAATATGGACAAGCGTGTCCCATGGCCACGTGCTGATGACGATGCACCGCGTCCACGACTAGCACTGTTGTCCCTAGACACAGAGCCTGCTTGCCCTCTTTTCTTGGCTCGTGACTGTCTGCCTTTCCTTGGTGGCCTTCCAGACATTGTAATGGTCTGCAGGGAGATGGGAAAAACAGCAATTGGGTAGTGTATATTGTGCTGGAGTCACACAACACACACACTAACTCCTTCAGATGGCTGTATTAGATGACACCAGGGCAGATACAGGTGCAGGTTTTATACTGTGCTGTGCTGGACTCACACAACACACACACACACTAACTCCTGCAGATGGCTGGATTAGATGACACCAGGGCAGATACAGGTGCAGGTTGTATACTGTGCTGTGCTGGACTCACACAACACACACACACTAACTCCTGCAGATGGCTGGATTAGATGACACCAGAGCAGATACAGGTGCAGGTTGTATACTGTGCTGTGCTGGACTCACACAACACACACACACTAACACCTGCAGATGGCTGGATTAGATGACACCAGGGCAGATACAGGTGCAGGTTGTATACTGTGCTGTGCTGTGCTGGACTCACACAACACACACACTAACTCCTGCAGATGGCTGGATTAGATGACACCAGGGCAGATACAGGTGCAAGTTGTATACTGTGCTGTGCTGGACTCAAACAACACACACACACTAACTCCTGCAGATGGCTGAATTAGATGACACCAGGGCAGATACAGGTACAGGTTGTATACTGTGCTGTGCTGGACTCACACAACACACACACACACACACACACACTAACTCCTGCAGATGGCTGAATTAGATGACACCAGGGCAGACACAGGTGCAGGTTGTATACTGTGCTGTGCTGGACTCACACAACACACACACACACACACACTAACTCCTGCAGATGGCTGAATTAGATGACACCAGGGCAGACACAGGTGCAGGTTGTATACTGTGCTGTGCTGGACTCACACAACACACACACTAACTCCTGCAGATGGCTGGATTAGATGACACCAGGGCAGATACAGGTGCAGGTTGTATACTGTGCTGTGCTGGACTCACACAACACACACACTAACTCCTGCAGATGGCTGGATTAGATGACACCAGGGCAGATACAGGTGCAGGTTGTATACTGTGCTGTGCTGTGCTGGACTTACACAACACACACACTAACTCCTGCAGATGGCTGGATTAATGGAGAACTGCACTAAATGGTAGATACAGGTGCAGGTTTATACTGTGCTGTGCTGGACTCACACAGCACACACACTAACTCCTGCAGATGGTTGGATTTATAGAGAACAGCACTTTGCCCACACGCAAATGCCTGAGAAGAACACACTATCCCTGCCTATTAATCCTCTTTCCCTGCACTTTCCCCACACGGAAATGAATGATAAGTAGTTCACACTGTCCCTGCCTATCAATCCTCTTTCCCTGAACGCCGGACACACTAAACAAGGCCGCCGGCCTTATATAGTGTGGGGGGTGTACTAAACCCCCTGAGCTATAATCGGCCATAGGCATCCTGCCTGTGGCAATTATTGCTCTCCTCGCTGCTGGCGCTATGATTGGCCAAGCATGCGGGGTCACAGTGCATGCTTAGCCAATCATCAGCCAGCAATGCACTGCGACTGGCGCAGTGCATTGTGGGCCATTCGCATCTGATGCGAACGGCCCTCAGAGTTCTGGACTCGACGAGCGGACGAACGGCCGATGTTTGATTCGAACATGGGTTTGAATCGAACACCGGGCCCATCCCTACTATTTAGGTGCACACTGTGCTAAGGACACAGTACACTAACTGAAAATACTGCAGCTCCCTTCCTGTGGTATTATTAGTATGAGAACACCAGCAATTGTCTTCAGGTAGCTTTAGGTGCACACTGTGCTAAGGACACAGTACACTAGCTGAAAATACTGCAGCTCCCTGCCTGTGGTATTATTAGTATGAGAACACCAGCAATTGTCTTCAGGTAGCTTTAGGTGCACACTGTGCAAAGGACACAGTACACTGACTGAAAATACTGCAGCTACCACAATCACCTGCCTGCCTGTCAGTATATTAGGAAGAGAACAACAGGAACGGATCTAGCTAAACTGAATACAGTATATATATATATATATATATATATATATATATATATATATATATACAACACCTAGGATGCATATATATCCTCCACACACTGTAACTTCAGCTAACTGACTCGCCTGCCTGCTCTAGCTAACTCAAATGTAATGACACTGTCTCTCTCTCTTTTTCTCTGTCTATCTTTCTCCGCCGCTGCAACACACTAAACAAGGCCGCCGCGTAGGCGGCCTTATATAGTGTGGGGCGTGTACTAAACCCCCTGAGACATAATTGGCCAAAGCCACCCTGGCTTTGGCCAATTATGGCTCTCTGTTCTTACCGCGCTGTGATTGGCCAAAACATGCGGGTCATAGTGCATACTTGGCCAATCATCAGCCAGCAATGCACTGCAATGCCACAGTGAATTATGGGCCATGACGCGCCACTCGAATTTGGCACGAACAACCCATAATTTTCAAAATTCGGCGAACGGCCGAACAGACAGTGTTCAAGTCGAATGTGAGTTCGACTTGAACTCGAAGCTCATGCCTATCTGGGACATGTACACAACCTGGTTGTGTACAGTAGCTATTCCTAGATAGGTACCCTGACTTATAGGATCTTTTGAAGCAGAATAGAAGAGTTTGTAGCCAACTGATACCAACCTGCATCCGTTCTGTCTGCCAGCAGAGTTGCCCAGTGGGTAATGAATGAAATATAACATCTCTGCCATGACTTGCTGGATCATGTGTCTGTGGTCAGGTGGACCTTTCTGCTGACCCCATGGAGGAGTGGCTTATTAATAGTCCCTCTACATCAGGGATATGCAATTAGCGGACCTCCAGCTGTTGCCAAACTACAAGTCCCATCATGCCTCTGCCTCTGGTTGTCATGCTTGATGCTGTCAGAGTCTCGCTATGCCTCATGGGACTTGTAGTTTGGAAACAGCTGGAGGTCCGCTAATTGCATATCCCTGCTCTACATGATAGTGGGGGTCAGTGATGGTCTTACGGAAGAAAAATAGTGAAGAGTCAACATTTTTGGTCTGAACTTAGATTTGGACTGACCTGTGGCTGGTTGGGCAATTGTCCAAATATCTGAACCTTTTCCCATTCAGTCTCCTGTATGGTGAGAGCCGAGCATCATATATAGAAGTGGTACTCCTACCACTACTATACATTTATCTTGGAGTATGGCTTTAAGTTTGGCTACTTTTTTGTCTATGGCTTGCTTACAAAAGAAAAACATTTTTGTAAGGTAATATCAGTAATAAAAGTATTTTTTTTTCTCTAAGAGAAATTATTTATGTATTACTTTGTTATACATTTTGTTACTGCATCATTGAGTTCATAGAGAAATGTAAACGTTGCTCTGGTCCATAGGTGGGGTACAGGTGTGAGAGAGGAAGTGGTTAAAAAAAAGCAAGAGGTGTGGTCCTCAAGCCATCCATAAATATTACATAAAAATTCTACATAAATAATAATAATAATAATAATTATTATTATTATTATTGATATTTTATTGAACAGTAAATCTAATCTTTAACTATAATATACATTTTCTTAATATTTTACATGCTAATGACAATTACATTATTTTGTAATCTTGCGTCTATATTTTAAATTTAATATATACTGAATATCCAGCAAGAGAAACGACTAAACATTATAACTTGTATTTCTCGGCATTGTTGATACTGGAAAGCAGTTCTTTAGTAAAGTATTATTAGACATCTTCTTCAGGGAACAGCCGGAGTTCCTTCTATTGGATGAAAGTTTAGAGTCACATTTAGAATGATGTGACAATTTCTCACACATGGCAGCAGATTGTAGAGAATAGTAAAGCCGGTGACTTCATTCTTTATTATTAGAGTGATTGTAAACCTTCTGTGTGCCGTTCTCCCGGGACTACTGACACCTGAGCTGAGCGCCCCCTAGAGACACCACAAGACCGGCACATGATTACAGTGGTGGGACCGCTCCATTCACAATAGAACAAAAGTCACCAAAGAACAACAAACCTGAGATTTTATTGGATGAAAGTTTCTGCCGCATTCCCCCAGGAAACAGAAGCTGAATTTACTGATCACCATCTGCTTTCCAATACAGACTATCATCATACAAGTCTTACTATGTCTCCTTCACTTTACCTATTCATTGATCCTTTTAGTTTAGGTGAATAGTAATAAAATACAAATAAAAATGTTAAATAATACTAATATTAAATAAATAACACATTAAATAAATGAAATTAAAATTAAATTCAATTCAATAAAATAAAGTATAATTAAATTATTATAAATTACATAATTATTTTTTTTAGTACCAACATTATTATTATTATTATTATTATTATAACTAGCACTATACAAATAATTAATACATTCAACAGGGATGTTTAATGTGCACATTGCAGCTATAGTTTATTATTAATGTTGAAATTCTAATTATTGATGCTTTTGGAAATTTTGCCCCTACAAGATGCAGTACATAATACAGATCAACATTTTACTTAAAATTTATTCATCAATAAACACATACATTTATTATTTTCTAAAACAATGTGATTGGCTTTTTTTGTAGTAAATTGTACATGCACTAAGCTAAATAATATGTCAGAAAAAAATCCTGTACACTATGCTGTCATGGGGAAAAAAAAGAACAACAAATGCATGAGTGTTTATCATACATCATCCAGTGTATAGCACTAATATACATGCATGGGCAGTACAATACACTCCATGTATGGCTTACTAGGGGTCTTCTTTTTTCTTTACAAATTACATTTTTTACAGTCTCCTTTAGTAATAGACAGACTTCCTTTTGAGAAACTTGTCTGGCAAAATTACTTAATTTGCAGCATGATGGAAATATTTAAATACACAAACTGTATATATACAAACAGCAATTAATGTTCACATATGTGGTATTGTCATGATCTTTAGGAGTAGAAGAAAAAAAATTGTTTGGGGGGGGTGGGGGGGTATTGTTGGTTGTGGGTCATGGTAAAGGCATAGAAATCTACAGCTAAATTGGAAAAAAAATTGTTAACAATTTTGCTATTTTGGGTCAGTTTTTCTCTTATTTTAAAACAAAATCAGGAGATATCCATTAACATTTCCCACCAAATAAATCAATCTGTCCTGAAAAAAACACGGTATAATTCATCCAGATACACAAAGTAGTTGGGATGATATGTACAGATTTACTAACACATGTCACCGTTGCTAAATTAGGTTAGGTTGATAAGGTTTGTTGTAACCCGGGTCATAAAGGGGTCATAAAGGGGTAATGAAGGGGTCATGAGGTCATAAAGGGGTCATAAAGGGGTCAAGAAGGGGTCAAAGGGTGACATTAAAATGACACAAATCTTTGACAACAACATTCCTGTGGGACGTCTTATCTCTGTGTGTGACGCTGTGCACCAGGACGACACTCTCCTGAAAAGGGGAAAATAATTCCTGGTGATAAATGACCTCTAAGTTCAAAAACTTGTCTTTCTAATGTTTAAATAACAAATCCCCTCAAAACCCAATTCAGTCCATTGGAAGGACAGTACACATTGTTTACTAAAATTGCATATTGTTCTTTTACAAAACAAATGGCGTGGGGTCGCCCTTTAAAAAATCATTTTAATGCACATAAACTCAACATAATACCTGTTTTATTTTTATTTTTTGAAAATGATAAATAATGGGATTGCATCGAGTAAGCAGATACCAAACATGTTCTGCCTTAAAACTGACCGCATCTTTGAAATGGTGAAGAGCCACGGGACCCCAAATTGTCCATAGGGGGCACTTTAAAAACATTTACAGTTCTTTTGCCTTCTCATGTGTGCACAGGGAGACAGGAGAGTCATTTTACAATTTACATTTTTTTTTATGATCTTTTAACCACTTAATACCGGGAATTTTCACCCCCTTCCTGCCCAGGCCAATTTTCAGTTTTCAGCGCTGTCGTACTTTGAGCGACAATTGCGCGGTCGTGCAACACTGCACCCAAATTAAATGTTTTTTCCCCACAAACAGAGATTTCTATTGGAGGTATATGATCACCTCTTGCGTTTTTTATTTTTTGCGCTCTAAACAAAAGAAAAGTGACAAGTTTGAAAAGAACACAATATTTTTTACTTTTTGCCATAATAAATATCCCAATTTAAAAAAAAAAATCCTCAGTTTAGGCCGATATGTATTCTTCTACATATTTTTGGTAAAAAAAAATCACAATAAGTGAATATTTATTGGTTTGCACAAAAGTTATCGCGTCTACAAAATAGGGGATAGATGTATGGCATTTTTTTTGTTACTAGTAATTTTATTGTGACTGTGACATTGTGGCGGACACATCGGACACCTTTGACACTATTTTGGGACCATTCACATTTATACAGCGATCAGAGCTATGAAAAAACACTGATTACTATATACTGTAAATGTCACTGGATGGGAAGGTGTTAACACTAGGGGGCAATCAAGGGGTTAAATGTGTCCTAGGGAGTGGTTCTAACTGTAGTGGGAGGGGACTCACAAGGGGAGGAGACCAATCGGTGTCCCTCTGTAGTGGGAATACACGGATCGGTCTTCTCTCCTCTGACAGAACGTGGATCTGTGTGGTCACACACACAGATCCACGTCCCTGCTCTGTTACAGACAACCGCGGGTGCCCAGCGGACATCACGGCCGTCGGGCACACGCATCGGCTTCAGAGTGACGCAGTGGGCGCACACCCCCTAGACGACCGGGAAGCCGAGGACGTCATATGACGCCAGCCCAAGTTGGGAGATCCCTCCTGCGGACATCATATGACTATGGGCGGGAAGGAAGTGGTTAAATTGTTTAACGTTATTTTTTATTTGCCTTTATTGTTGTCACAAGGGGGGGGGGGGGTAAACAAGTCCCAGTGTGATAGTGTGAACAGGTGACGGGTTCTCTTTATGGAGACATCAGGGGACTATTAGACCTCTAATGTCTCCCCTGCCCCCCCACTGCAGCTAATAAAGCACAGAGCATGCTTGAGTAGCCACTTTCCCAGCTATAGAATCCGGGGAATGACAGCTCCGCCCCCTGTGGTGATGAAATGCTCGTCTCTTCTGGGCTCATTAGTCACAGAGGTGATTTGGTCCTAAAAGTCCTTTGCCCCCCCCCCCCAGCTCCCTGGAAGAACAGTAGAGACCAGAAGACATAGTGAATGGAGGCAGAGGGGGGAGGGGCACTTCCAAGAGCAGTAAAAGTGATCAGATGGCTCTACAGCCGCCCAGATTATTTTCATCAGATCCACTTACTGGAGATCACAGATGCAGATGATTGGGGGTCCTGTAGAATAAAATAAATGAAATAATATAACACTGCACATGAAGGCAACTCAATGGTTTTGCCTTTTTCTTGTTCATACATCACGGGACACAGAGCAGCATAGTCATTACTATGTGGGTTATATAGAATTACCTTCAGGTGCTGGCACTGGCAACTTCCAAAACAGGAAGTACCCTCCCCTATATAAGCCCCTCCCATCCGGGAGTACCTCAGTTTTTTGCCAGTGTCTAAGGTGTTGGCTAAGGTTAACATGTATTCATCTGGGCTTGTGTACAGGTTCTCTGGGCCTTAGCAAGCTATTCCGGATCCGACCAAAAAAGCTTCATAGCTAAACGGTCGGTATCCGGGCCTTGCAGAGAAGAGCAAGGTTTTGCCTGTAATGCCTCTCTTAGGAGGGCTGGACCCTGGGATCCAGAGCTCTGGTCATACCCAAAACCAAGAGGCTATCTGTGCAGGGTGCTATACAGGTCCAGGGGAGTGGAATCCTTGGGAACCCGGTCCCTGAAGGTCTAGTACAATGCCTGCCGTGAAAGGTGAAGTTTGGGCTTCTGTGGACCAAACAAAGTCCTGCGGCGGGGAAAAGGTAAGTGGGGGCCCCTCAGGAACTTGGTTCTATTGAGGGGACCCCCAAGCCTAATATGTCTTTCTGCCTGTTACATAAAAGGTATTCCCGCTAATAGCTGTATATGCCTAAGAAATCCTAGAAATGTTTTTTCATAAAGGAAGTTTTAAAAACTGTAAACCTGGAAATGTTTTTCATAAAGGAGGTTTTTAAAAAAAAAAAAAAAAAGACAAAAGTGCGGTACCTGTGTTTGTCCACTAGAGGCCGCTGTGGAACATCTTTTTTTCTTGGGACTATTCCTTCCATGGTGAAAGTCCAGGCAGATGAGTGAGCTCTCTATCAGGGAAGCTGCATTCCTCTGTCATGCTGCCAAGTAGTTTCCTTCCATCCCCGAGTCCTGGTGAAACAGGGACCCTGGCTCCTCTCCCTACAGGGCGCCAAGAGCGCACACGTGCACGCGCGCGCGCGCGCACACACGCTTTCTTTTTATAGATTTAGCTTCAAAAAGTGGGCGGAGCCTGGCGGATGACGCGCTCTGTGCGCCCAGCGCTTCTGCGCATGTGCGGGCGTCCCAGCAAGATAAAAGGACTCAGTCCACGCTGCTTGCTATGGACACAGAGCATGAAAAGGAGCTGGTAGCATGGTATAGGGGCTTACAGCGGGCGGTTGATACAGGCATCCCCAGAAAGACGCATTAGTAGACACCCACTGATGTACATAGCAGCAGATTGCATTAGACTATTTCAGTAAGGGGTGTATTGCGGCTGGAATACCTCAGCTTTGAACTAAGGAATATGCCGCCTAAAAAACTCCGAGATATACCTCTCAGGAAGTGTAGGGGGTCTCCATCGGGCTCTGAGGATCTGGAGCAGTCATCTGCACCCTCCTCCCCTGAGAAATCAGAGGTTAATACCCATAAGGAACCCCCGGGAGTGCCAGGTACTGCGGCTGTCCTCAGTCCACCTGCTCCTGCATATATAACAGGGAAGGTTTTTTCCTCAACTCTGGAGGGATTGGAGCAGAGATTGGCAGCATTGATCGCTTCTTCTCTACAGGAAAGAAAGCGCGCCAGATCTCCATCACCTCCATTAGAGTGCCTGTTGGCAGAGCAACAGTCCCAGGAAGGGACCGACCTACCTGAAGGGGATCAGGAGGAGGTTAACTCTGTTTTTGAGGAATCAGCAGTAGATGAACCATTTTCAGCATCACAGACTGAAAGATTGTGGGTCCAGACCCTAACTGACATGGTTCGATCTGCATTTAAAATGCCTCTTGTTGAACCATCAACTACTGCTGTCTCCTCATTGGGGTCGCTAAAAGCTCCCCAGGTTAATTGCTCCTTTCCAATACATCCATTATTGGAAGGACTTATATACCAGGCCTGGGAACATCCTGATAAACTATTTGTTCCGCCTAAGAAATTTCCGGTGATCTATCCCATGGAGGAAAAGTTCACCCAGAGATGGAATGTTCCTACGGTGGATGCAGCCATCTCTTCTGTGAACAAATCACTGACATGTCCAGTAGATAATGTTCAAATGTTCAAAGATCCAGTAGATAAAAAATTGGAATCTTTATTAAAATCTGCTTTTTCCACAGCAGGGGCTGTTACACAGCCAGCAGTGGCAGCTATTGGGGTCTGCCAAGCTTTAAAGGATCAAATGAAAATGGTCCTGAGGGATTTGTCAGACCAGCAGGCCCAGGCTCTGGCTGATCTGCCTAGAGCATTATGCTTTGCGGTTGACGCCATCAAGGATTCTATCCATCAGGCCTCCCGCCTCACGCTGTCTTTGGTACATATGCGTAGGCTTCTGTGGCTCAAAAACTGGTCTGCTGAAGCTCCCTGTAAGAAGCTCTTAGTTAGCTTCCCATTTCATGGGGAACGCCTTTTTGGCGAGGACCTGGATAAGTATATCCAGAAGATTTCCAGTGGTAAAAGTACTCTCTTACCGAGTAAGAAGAGGTCTAGGGGTCCATCTTTTAAGAGGACTACCTCTCCTATCCCTGTGACGTCTGCTACTAAGCAGTTCCGACGGCCTCCTCGGTCAAACTCAGGGGGTAAAAATCAGGGACAGTCACAGGGTAATAAGAAACCCTGGATCCGGAGGGGTACTAAACCAGCCTCCAAGTCAAGCCTATGAAGGGCTGCCCCCACTCAAACGGGTGGGGGGAAGACTTCAGTTGTTCGCAGAGACCTGGCGGGAGACGATCAAAGACAGATGGGTGCTCTCCGCAGTAACTCTGGGATACAAGTTGGAGTTAAAAGAGTCTCCTCCTTCCCATTTTATGTGGTCAGGCATGCCAAGAGACCCTCTGAAAAGAGGGTCTCTCCTATTGGCGTTAGAACAACTATTGCTCCAAGGAGTAATTATGGAGGTTCCTATGGAAGAGTGGGGGTTGGGTTTCTACTCAAACCTTTTCACAGTCCCGAAGCCAAATGGGGACATAAGACCCATATTGGACCTAAAGAGTCTAAACAAATTTCTAAACATCCGATCCTTCCGGATGGAGTCGATCCGATCGGTCACCGCTGCCCTACAAGGGGAGGAATGGTTAGCCTCGATCGACATCAAAGATGCTTACTTGCATGTTCCCATCTTTCCAGGTCATCAAAAATTTCTACGCTTTGCAGTAGAAGGGCACCATTTTCAGTTCAGAGCCTTACCATTCGGTCTGGCCACAGCACCACGAGTGTTCACAAAAATTCTGGCCCCACTGTTGGCCGATCTAAGAACACGAGGTGTAACGATAATGGCATACCTAGACGACCTGTTGTTGATGGACCACTCAGTTGCCAAGCTAGAAGTGGTAATTGTCGATACAATCAAGTATCTAGAATCTCACGGTTGGGTCATCAACCTGGACAAGTCAGCCCTACAGCCAGTGAAAAACCTGGTATATCTAGGGCTACGGCTGGATTCAGACCAGAGGAAGATTTTCTTACCTCTAGACAAGGTATCCTCTTTGAGGGGCTTGGTCCGTCTGCTTTGTGCAAAAAGACAGCCGTCCATACGCCTGTGCATGAGGCTGCTAGGAAAGATGGTAGCATCATTCGAAGCTGTGCCATACGCCCAATTCCACTCAAGGAATTTACAGAGGGCCATATTGTCAGCCTGGAACGGAAAAATTCAGGCTCTAGACTTCCCGATGGCTTTGTCCCCTTCCGCTCGGAAGAGTCTCTGCTGGTGGTTGATCCCCCAGAATCTCCAGAAGGGAAAACCCTTCAGTCCGATATCTTGGAAGGTGGTCACTACAGATGCCAGCCTTATAGGCTGGGGGGCAGTACTGGAGCAATGGTCTCTCCAGTGCAGATGGTCAAATGTAGTAAAAACCCTGCCCATCAATCTCTTAGAGATACGAGCAGCCCGGTATGCCCTAGTAGCCTGGACATCCAGACTCCAAGGGTCCCCTGTCAGAATTCAATCAGACAATGCCACAGCAGTGGCATATATCAATCATCAGGGAGGCACCAAGAGTCGTGCAGCCCAGAGGGAAGTAAGTCACATCCTGGAATGGGCAGAAAAGCATGTCCCATGTATATCAGCTGTCTTCATTCCAGGGGTGGAGAATTGGAAGGCGGAATTTCTGAGTCGCCAACAGTTATGCCCAGGGGAATGGTCCCTTCATCCCGAGGTCTTCCGAGCAATATGTCAGCGGTGGGGAACACCGGATGTAGATCTGCTAGCATCCAGATTCAACGCAAAGGTGGACAGATTTGTCTCCCGGACAAGGGATCCCCTCACTTGCGGCTCGGATGCTCTGGTGTTCCCTTGGGATCAGTTCAGACTGATATATGCATTCCCTCCGCTACAATTGTTGCCTCGACTCCTTCGCAGAGTCAGGTTGGAGAAGAAGCCAGTGATCCTGGTGGCTCCAGCGTGGCCCCGAAGGGCCTGGTACGCGGAGATCATCAAAATGTCTGTGGGGAGTCCTTGGACCCTTCCACGTCGTCCGGACCTGCTTTCGCAAGGACCGATATACCACCCTTCCTTACTAACTCTAAGTTTAACGGCCTGGCTATTGAATCCCACATCCTAAAGAAGAGAGGTCTCTCTAACTCTGTGGTATCAACTATAATCAATGCCAGGAAGCCTGTATCCAGGCAGATCTACTATAGAGTTTGGAAGGCGTACATCACTTGGTGCGAGGCCAGAAAATGGCATCCACGTAAGTACGTTATAGGCAGAATTCTGGACTTCCTACAGTGGGCTGTAGACAGGAAGTTTGCCTTAAGTACTATCAAGGGCCAGGTTTCGGCCTTATCAATACTATTTCAAAGGCCCCTGGCTATGCATTCACTTGTCAAATCCTTTATGCAAGGGGTGACTCGTATTATTCCACCGATTAAAGCTCCCATATGCCCATGGGATCTAAATTTGGTTCTGTCGGTTCTGCAGAAGCAGCCGTTTGAACCTTTGCGGCACATTTCCTTGGTTCTACTCACCAGAAAATTGATATTTTTAGTAGCCATATGCTCGGCTAGAAGAGTGTCGGAATTAGCCGCCATGTCCTGTAAAGAGCCATATCTGGTTATCCATAAGGACAGAGTAGTATTACGCCCTCACCCAGCCTTTCTTCCTAAGGTGGTATCGAGGTTTCACTTGAACCAGGATGTGGTTCTTCCTTCTTTTTTCCCCAAACCAAGCTCGGTAGAGGAAAAGTTATTGCATTCTTTGGATGTAGTAAGAGCAGTTAAAGCTTATCTAAAAGCCACTGCTCAGATTCGTAGAACGGATTCTTTGTTTGTTCTGCCGGAAGGCCCCAGAAAGGGTCAGGCAGCATCAAAATCTACTTTAGCCAAGTGGATTCGACAGGTCATAATACAAGCCTATGGCTTGAGAAGTAGACCGCCTCCGTTCAAAGTTAGGGCGCACTCCACGAGAGCAGTTGGAACTTCATGGGCAGTGCATCACCAGGCCTCCCTGGCTCAAATTTGTAAGGCCGCAACATGGTCTTCAGTACACACGTTTACTAGGTTCTACCAGGTGGACGTTAGAAGTCAGGAGGATGTCGCCTTTGGGCGCAGTGTGTTGCAGGCCGCAAAAGATCCTCATGCCTGATGGCGCCCAGCTTATGTATGGTGTATCCCCCCCCTCATTTGGCATTGCTTTGGGACGTCCCACATAGTAATGACTATGCTGCTCTGTGTCCCGTGATGTATGAACAAGAAAGTAGGATTTTTAAAACAGCTTACCTGTAAAATCCTTTTCTTGGAGTACATCACGGGACACAGAGCTCCCACCCCTCTTTTGGGGACACGTATTGCTTTGCTACACAACTGAGGTACTCCCGGATGGGAGGGGCTTATATAGGGGAGGGTACTTCCTGTTTTGGAAGTTGCCAGTGCCAGCACCTGAAGGTAATTCTATATAACCCACATAGTAATGACTATGCTGCTCTGTGTCCCGTGATGTACTCCAAGAAAAGGATTTTACAGGTAAGCTGTTTTAAAAATCCTACTTTTTCTGTATAAATGACTTTTTAATTCTGACTTCTACATTTGTAAATGGATGTTGAGGTTCTTGTTGAAAATGGGCCGTGGTGCAAATCATTGTAATCTGCACACATACAGGAGGTACTACAATCTTATTGGGGGGGGGAGGGGGAGGGGGGTTCTGGGAATAAATGACTCTGTAATGTTGATTTCTAGATTTGAAGAACTGTGGAGTTGATTTACTGAAACTGGAGAGTGTAAAATCCGGAGCCGCTCTGCAGAGAAACCAATCAGATTCCAGGTTTTTTTTTTGTCAAAGCTTAATTGAAGAAGCTGAAGCTAGAAGCTGATTGGCTCCCATGCACAGCTGTACAAGATTTTGCAATCTCCAGGTTCAGTAACCCCCCCTCCCCCATGTTAGGGGTCCTGTTCGAACTGGAGCCTAGTACTAATAATAGAATACTGCACATGTAGGTACAATGGGGTGTATCCTATGAATAAATGACACCCCAATACTGAGCACACATGTAGGTACAATGGGGTGTATCCTATGAATAAATGACACCCCAATACTGAGCACACATGTAGGTACAATGGGGTGTATCCTATGAATAAATGACACCCCAATACTGAGCACACATGTAGGTACAATGGGGTGTATCCTATGAATAAATGACACCCCAATACTGAGCACACATGTAGGTACAATGGGGTGTATCCTATGAATAAATGACACCCCAATACTGAGCACACATGTAGGTACAATGGGGTGTATCCTATGAATAATAGACACCCCAATACTGAGCACACATGTAGGTACAATGGGGTGTATCCTATGAATAAATGACACCCCAATTCTGAGCACACATGTAGGTACAATTGGGTGTATCCTTTGACTTAATGGCACCCCAATACTGAGCACACATGTAGGTACAATGGGGGTGTATCCCATGAATAAATGACACCCCAATACTGAGCACACATGGAGAACAATCTTAATTTTTCTGCAAATAAATGGCACTTTAATGTTGATTTTTTGGTTTTAAAATGAATGTCGGGGAATCTGTTCATATTGGGGGGCCTAGAGAATATTATTTATTACTGAACACATAGGCACTACATTGTTTGAAGCTATTTTATTATTTATTTTTTTATACAAAATGTGCTTTTAATTTCCAATGTTGATGTTAGGTGGTTGTTGTGGGTCCTGTTCAAAATGGTCCGTAGTGTAAAATATAACACTGCTCATGTTGGGGATACAATTCTTTGGGCCCTTTATTTCTGTGAATAATTGGCACTCTAATGTTGATCTCTAGATCTTACAATGGATATTGGGGATCCTGTGTGAATTGGGACCTAGTTCAAATTATTTATTACTGCACATGTACACAATTTTTTTTTCTTGCAAAATGTGCTTTTCTAATGTTAATTTCTAGACATTAACCACTTCAGCCCTGGAAGGATTTACCCCCTTCCTGACCAGGCCATTTTTTACAAAAAGACACTGTGTGGTTTAACTGACAATTGCGCGGCCGTGCGTCGTTGTACCCAAACAAAATTGACATCCCTTTTTTCCCACAAATAGAGCTTTCTTTTGTGGTATTTGATCACCTCTGCGGTTTTTATTTTTTGTGCTATAAACAAAAAAAGCGTAAATTTTGAAAAAAAAAGCAATATTTTTTACTTTAAAAAAAAATATATGAAATTCCTTACCGAAATTGCGGCAGCCTTTATGGGTCAACTAGGACTCCGTAGGGCCTTGGCATAACGTAGTAAGTAAATATAGATGGAATAGCTGTTTGTCTGCATTTGTATCCAAATAGTTTTTCCCTATGCAGTACACTCATTGCAGACCATTACCCAGCACAAGAGTGTCCGCGGTAGTCGGCAAAATGGCCACCGGCACATATATTAGATAGACATACTTACCGTCCAATCAAATTTCCCCCTGAAGAAGATACGACGCCCCCTGTATCGTCACGCGTAGGGGAGGGGACAGGACGGCAGGAGAGTCTGTGTGAGGCTGGGAGGACTGTTTACCATATCCCGATCTGTACATCTCGCTACGAGCCTGTTATAGAGTGGTGAACGGTCGCACCTGCAGAATGTGAGTACCCCGGCAAGGGATCTCTCTTTTTATTCAAATAAATATTGTTAAAAAACGTTACTTGCACCATCCGGGGTTTTTTTTTTTCGTCTTATATATTCTATGATCTGGAGCTGCCTGCCAAGGAACCAGGAACCCAGGATTATCCATTAGAACCCAGGTGTGGTTCATAAACGTGCACAGACAAAGCTTAGTTGCAAGGTCGCACGCTCTAAGGTGAGCGTCCATTACCATAGGGGAGCGCCTGTGTGACTGCACCTTGGCATGACTTTTGGATCACTCACTGGGCCGTGTGTTGCTGTATCAACTGTATTATACATCACCCTTGGATTGCTGCTACTGATTACATGCACTAAAGCACGGTGGAATTTTTCATTCATTTTTTTAAATTTCAATTATTTTTATTAAAGATTTGTAAATATCAGATTAACAAATATTGCATTGTTCATAGGTCGTGCAACGACTCTAGTACAATAGGTGTGGTACATGATAAAAAGACTGTTATAGTAGCGTTAACAAGATAGATTTTTTTTAAAGAAAACACATTTAGATAGTGGTGTGATTACTTGCTTTCATGGACTTATCTCCTCCTGAATCACCCCAACTGGGAACACTTTGTGACCCAAGAGGAGAACAGCCCAGTGTTGCTGTAACAGGTGAGAGGATTACACTAACTTAGGGAATGGTCTCTGTAAGATATTGAGTTAGTATTACTTAAACTTGTAGATGGCTTAAATACAGATTGCTCGGTCAAGAGAAAAAAAGAAAAAACATATTATATACTCATTCGACTTAAGGTGTTGGCACTGCTCTAGATGCGTAGGCCCAGGGGTACCAGGCTTTCCGGATTTTTTTGGCTTGACCATTACTGGCAGTCATTATTGATTCGTAGCAATGGTGCAGGTTCACTAGATCAATAGTTTGGGCAATTACTGGTGACTCCTCTGATCTCCACATCCTAGTTATACATAATCTGGAAGCCAGAAGTATGTGGGATATAACATATCTAGAGTGGGGGGGGGTATATTCTCTATCGTTAGGTTCAATATCGCCAATTCTGGGGAGGGAGTAATATTGCAATTGATAGTATCCGAAAGGAGTTTGAAGACATCCTTCCAAAAGTGTATGATGCGTGGGCATGACCAAAAGATGTGTAACATGTCTCCTTTAGAGGTTTTACACCTCCAGCAGAGGTTGGAAGTCTGGGAATTGAAGGAAGCTAGTCTTGCTGGGGTCAGCTACCAGCGGAGGGAAATTTTCTGCGTAAATTCCCATAGGGCTGAGCATTGTGTGGATCTATAAATAGATCTAAAGGCTAGGGTCCATTGATCCTCTGAGTATGATGTGGAAAGATCTGCTTCCCAATGACGGTGAGCCTGGTAGTTTGAGGAATTGTTGTTTGCCCTGAAGGAGGTTGTAGAAATGGGATATACCTTTGTATTTGGTAAGAGTGTCCGTAAGGTAAGCCCATGTCCTTGTGGGGACGGCGTATAGGGGTAGGGGCGCTTTCTTTAGACAATGGGAAATCCGCACATGAGTAAAGAAATCTGATGTAGGGAGGTTGAACTCCTTTTGTAGGACAGAAAAGGGTTTGGGGAGAGAATTTAGGAGAAGGCTTTGTAGAGATTGCATCCCCTTGAGGGACCAATGTGATACATTAAGATCCGGGGCGAGAAAGTGGAGGGTTTCTAGTGGTATTTGATGGTTTGGTGCTGGGGGGGAGTATTTCACAAGGGTGAGTAGTTTCTTCCAGAAAAAGGCAGAGGCTTTCATGGTAGGAGGGAAGGAGGTAGGTACGGTCCCTCCCAGTGGAATTCTCATTATCCATGTCTTTAAGTTGGAGCGACGGAGGAGGGCGTTTTCTATTTGTCCCCATGGAGTGATTGGTTGGGGTCGAAACCAGGGTTGCCAACTTTCAGTAAATATACAAACAGTTTGTAAAATCCGTACTTTTTGCATCTGTCCATGAATGTCCATTACAGACATGTAGGCTGCATGTCCGTAACTGACATTCATGGACAGATGCAACAATTATGGTTTTTCAAACTGTTTGTAAATTTACTGAAAGTTGGCAACCCTGGTCGAAACCACTCCGGTAGTTGGGCGGGAATGGATGCTAAATAATAGTCTTCAAAGGCGATTGAACCTACTCCTCCTACTTGTTTGTTTTTAATTAAATTGGAATGGGCACTTCTGGGTTTCTTTCCTTTCCAAAGATGGATGTTTAGAACCGAATGGAGGGATCTAAAATATGATGCAGGAAGTGGGATGGGTAGGGTTCAGAAAAAGTAAAGTATCTGTGGTAGGCATAACATTTTGAAGGCCACTAATCTACCTGACCAGGAAAGTTCGTGTTTCATAATCTGGTGGGAATCATTTTGTATTTTAAGAAGTAGGGGTAGAAAATTGGCAGAGAACAGAGACACGTTCCTTGTCAGCCCATTTAAATTTATACTGGAATTGTAGGAGATATTTTGTAGTGGCGTCTAAGCTGATGTCAAAAATATATGATTTTGTGGTATTAACCTTATAATATGAAGTTTTGCTAAACCATTTAAGTAAATTATTTACCTCCGCCAGGGAAGAAGCCGGGTTAGTGAGAATGAGAATCACGTCGTCCGCGAACAGGCTCATTTTGTGTGAGAAGTGACCTATTTGAATACCTGAGATGGAAGGGTGGTTCCTAACGTGTGTTGCTAAAGGCTCCACGAGAAGATTAAAAATGAGGGGGGATAAGGGGCACCCCTGATGAGTGCCATTAGTTATGGGGAACGGACAGGAGGTCATGTCTTCAGTATACACTAGGGTCGAAGGTGTGGAATACAGTGCCATGATGGCTCCCAATATAGGCCCAGTGAAGCCAAATTTTTGGAGGACTGATCTATGTACTCTATCAAACGCCTTCTCTGCATCCAGTGAAAGGAGCAGAGAAGGCGTTCCGGTTGATTCTGCATGGTGGATCAGGTCTATTAAACGTCTGGTGGCATCTGATGCCTGTCTACCTTTGGTGAAGCCAGTCTGGTCTCTATGGATTAGGGTGGGCATTATGTCTAATAATCCCATCGCTATTGTTTTAGCATATAGTTTGACATCAAGATTCAGAAGCGAAATCGGGCGAAAGTTTTGGGGTATGTTCGGCTCCTTCCCTGGTTTCGGTATAGTAATAACAAGAACGTTCAACATTTCGGGTTGGAATTGCGAGGAGGAGGCAGCGACATTAAAAACATCGACTAAGTGGAGGGTTAGCTGGGCTGAAAATTGGTTATAGTATTCTCCTGACAGACCATCCGGCCCAGGGGCTTTGTTTAAGGTGAGGGACTGGATTGTCCTCTGAATCTCCTGTTCTGAGAAAGGGGCATTCAATGTTGAGAGTTGGTCATCGGTCAAGGTAGGTAGATGTAGGTTGAGCAGGAATCGGTTGATGTCATCTAGCGTGGGATGGGGAGTAAGAGGATCGTTTTTTAGGTTGTACAGGTCTCTGTAGTAGTCACTAAATGCGTTGGCTATGTCCTGGGGGTTAGTTAGAGGAGTTTGGTCATGGGGATGGAATAGTTTACTTATTTTCGTCTTGGTACGTTTGCTTTTGAGGCGTTGTGCCAGGCGTTTTCCATCTTTGTTGGAGGTGGAATAGGTAGTAGCTTTAAGTCTTCTCTGAAGGCGGTCGTAGGAGTGAAGGAGTAAGGATCTGAGTTCCTGTTGTAATGTCACTAGTTGGTCGGGGATTGGGGATTGAGGATTGGCTTTGTGGTGATTTTCTAGGGTAGCAATTTGGGATGAAATCTCATCTAGTCGCTGCGTCCTCCTTTTTTTGTGTACAGCACTCAATTTCATCAGAATACATCTTATAAAGGCTTTGTGTGCGCACCACAACACCCCATGGTCAGATACCGATCCCAAGTTTATCTGAAAAAATTCCTCAATATGATTCGCAATTTCTGGAGCATATTCTTTGTGTTGCAAAATGTAGTTGTTAGCTCTCCAGATGTGAGAGTTGGGGTTTCTTTTGGAATCTCCAATTGAAATTGAAATGGGGGCATGATCTGAACATGTGGTGGTGTGGATCGCGGAAGCCGAAATGTTTTGTAGTAACCATTTATCTGATAAAAATAGATCTATACGCGAGTAGGAGTTATGTCTAGGGGAGAATAAGGTGTAGTCTCTCTCATTGCCGTGGTGGCATCTCCAGATGTCATATAGTCCATATGTAGAGATGAGATTCTGTAGTGGGGATGGTCTTCTTTTAGCGGCAGAGGTAGAGTCTATAGAGACATCCGGCACTAGGTTAAAGTCATCGCAAATTAAGAGGTGGCCCTTCTGAAGAGATTTGGACAATCTGAGAACTTTACGCAGAAAAGGGGTTTGATGATCGTTGGGGGCGTAGATGTTGACCAAAGTGTAGGCCGTTTTGTCGATGGTACATATCAGAATTATGAATCTACCCTCAGGATCAAGGGTTACATTGGAGAGTTGGAAGTCAAGTTTGGAGTTTTTTGCTATCATAACTCCTCTGGTTTTGGAGTTATGAGATGCATGAAAAATATGAGGGAATTGGCTGTTAACACATAAGTTCCAGTCAGCTTGGAGGAGGTGCGTCTCCTGTAAGCAGATTATATCATTGTGGAGATTCTTTACGGATTTCCAGAGTGAATGTCTTTTAGCGGGGTGGTTAAGCCCGTTAACGTTGAGTGACACAATGTTGAGCGCCATTCTGATGCCGTGTAGGGATCAATGCGTGTAGGTATCACTTACAGTTAGACGCAGTACCGTTTGGATCAGGGAACGTTGATGGTACTATTGTGGAGGAACAGAGGAGGTCCGGATATGTCCTGCGCTCAGATAACTAGAGCTGTGAATAGAGCAATCTGTTGTGGGAAGAAATTAAAATACTAGAAAAAACGAAGTTGTTCAAGCACTTACAATAGAACAGATATACAGTTTAAACGAAAAAGTTGAAAGTTGGAGGTGGAGCAAAACAGTGCTGCGACCTCTTTCAGGGGGTAAAAAAGTTCAACTCGAGAAGAAGTATTTCAACAATAGAGTCCCTCTATCAGGTCCCAGGGGAGTATGGGGTTAGTTGGTTGGCCCTCCATATAGGTGGGAATTTAGGCCTTTGGAGTTTGAGCTTGGTCCAGTTTGCGACGGGAGGAGGTCGGGCCGCTACGTGGTGGTAGCGGGGTAGGCGGGTCAGGTAGAATACCCCAAGTGTGGAGTAGAGCGAGCCTCATTTGCAGATCACTGACTACGTGCGATTTGCCATTTTCGGTAATCAGGAGTGTAGCCGGGTATCTCCATTTGTATTGGACTTTGTGGTTTTGGAGCCCCTTGGTCATTGGGCTCAGCCGTCTCCGCATTTGTAAAGTGAACTTGGACAAGTCAGGAAAAAGTTGGACATCAGTAAAGGGCGCTGGGAGGGGTGATTTAGCTTTGACCCCGTACATGAGCTTTTCCTTAATATGGAAAAAGTGCACCCTCATGAGGACATCTCTGGGAACAGAGGCTGCAAGGTGGGATGGCTTAGCAATCCTGTGGATTCTGTCTATTATGAGGTCCCTAGGAGCTGCATCTGGTAGAATGACATGCATCAGTTCTTTTTCGAACTTGGGCAGATTTGCAGGTAAAATGGCTTCTGGCACTCCTCTCAACTTAACATTGTTCCTGTGGGATCTGTCCTCTAAATCGGCCAGCTTGGTGCGCATCCACTTTTGCTCCTCTCTGAAATCTTCATAGACATCTATGACACCATTAACTGTAGATACACAATCTGACATACTTCCCTCTATGCGCGTCACCCTGTCGTCTAATGAGTGTATGTCAGAAGTGACCTTATGAAAGAGAGAGGATAAATCAGTCATGAGCGAGGACTGCAGGGAGAGAAACATATCCTTTAACGTTAAATTTAGCACTGGCTTGCCAGAAGTGGGGAAGGAGGCCATAGAGGAGTGCAGGGCCTGGTTGGATATGAGGGGATTAAAAGCTGGGGCCTCAATTAGTGGTTGTGGCGGCCGCTGCGGTGGCGTGTCCATCCGCATCCTAGCCTTCGCAGAGCTTCTGGTGAGGGGATCAGTCTCTGGCGGGTGATCGGAGATATCCGGGGACACTGGGGTGGACGACTCAGCCGGAATCTCATCCCGTAAGTCAGTGTATGAGTCCCGCAATTCCCATGGCGCGGTTGGGCCGGCACCATCTTGGTTATCACTGACCTTCTCCGCTGGCTTGAAAGCAAACTCCGTGAGTTTCTGCGGTTTGTATTCCGTGAATCTCTTCCGAGACATCTTGGTTAGGGTCTAGGGCTTCTCTGGAGCAAAGATGGATGTGGATTGCAAAGCTGAAGGGCCGTAGTTGTTGCGTGATGTCCCCTGGGTTGACGAGCTCAGAGCTTAAGCATCCATCTTCTCCGCCGGTCGGCCACGCCCCCCTTTTCATTCATTTTTTATCCACACTGAAGCACTTTAGAATACTTTTATATGGACTTGTGTGTCATTTTTAAGGATTGGACTGTTTACCACTATTACTGTATTTATTGGTGTATAACACTCACTTTTTTACCCTGAAAATAGAGGGTAAACTGTGCCTATGTGTTATACGCAGGGGGCTGTGGAAAGGTTTTTTCCTGAAACTTCCCTCTTAAAGTTAGGGTGCGTGTTATACGCCTGTGCGTGTTATACGCCAATAAATACGGTACTTACTAGGCATGTCTATGCACCTATGCACCTTAGTGTGATGAGATTTTTTTAATGCAATTTTTTTGAATCATGCGAGTTTTTTTAAATTATTTATATATATTTTTACTTGTACTATGTTTGCACATATCTACATCACTTACCGGACACTATCCCCCCTTACTATCATTTCATTGGCACTGCGCTTTGTTCATTTTATTTTTTACTATAATACATTTCCCAACTTTTTTTTTCCAAAAAACTATTTTTTTCCTCAGTTTAGGCCGATATGTATTCTTCTACATATTTTTGGCAATAAAAATCGCAAAAAGCGTATATTGATTGGTTTGCACAAAAGTTATAGCGTCTACAAAATAGGGGGTATTATTTATTTTTTTACTAGTAATGGTGGTTATCTGTGATTTTTATCGGGACTGCGACATTATGGAGATAGATCAATACAAATTAGACATGTGCACTGCCGAAAAATGTGTTTGTTTTCATTTCATTCGAAATACAAATTTTTCAAAATCTGAAATTTTCAGGATTTTCTTTCTTATTTTCAAATTTTCCAATTTACAAATTTTCAAATTTACAAATTTTTCAATTTCGAATTTACAAATTTTTTAATTTACGAATTTTCGAATTTTTGAATCTTGAATTTCCGAATGGAAAAATTTTCATTTTTTGGGATTTAGAATTTACGAATGTTCAAATTTTCTAATTTACGAATTTGCGAATTTCCAAATTCACGAAAAAATGAATTTTTTAATTTACAAATTTTTTAATTTATGATTTTTATAGGCCTTTATAGGCCTTGGTCTATTTTTGTATTGTTCTGCTGCTCCATCTGGGTCTGTGTCCATTAGGGTGTTCTGCCTCCTTGACAGCAAGGAGGTTTTTCTAATATGTATTAGAAATGTGCAATTTGTTTCCTTCCAAATTAGTTTTTAACAAATTTTGGCAAATTAGTTCATTTTGAAATATCCGAATTAATGAAAACCCATTTAACACATTTTTCTGAATATTCATAAATTTGAATATTCGAAAATTCGTAAAATTGTAAATCCAAAAATTTGAAAATTTGTAAATTTGAAATTCGAACAATCGTAAATTCAGAAATTAAAAAATTAGGAAATTCGAAATTCGAAAATTTGTAAATTTGAAGATTCGGAAATTTGAACTTTAGAAATTCCGAAAATCCAAAAATCCGCAAATTTGAAAATGTGAAAATAAGAAAGAAAATCCGGAAAATGTAGGAATTTTTAAAATTCGAATGAAACGAAAATGAAAACAAACAAATTTTTTGGCAGTGCACATGTCTAATATGTATTGATCTAGCTCCAGGTGAAGCACATTTATTGGCGTGAAACTAGTGGAACAAGAGCCACGTACATCTTGAAATGCAGTTATGACATCATCTGAGGTGCTTATGTCACCCATTTGTGACTTCCTCTAGGAACTGACCTGTCTAGGTCACCATTACTATTACCTTTGGGGTATTTGCTGTACTCAGAATCCCCTCCCCCCCCATTATATCCTTGAAGTCCAGGTTTCTGGATGGATGGGGAATGGGGAGAAAGTTTTAATCACTTTTGCACTTTTACATTTATTTTATCTCATGTGAGTCTAATATCTTGTTGTTATAATTCTAATAAAATATTTTGTTAGACATTTTTAAGTATGCCTATAAAGTCCATTCTTCCTGAGCCCTAGTATATGTTATCACGGTTTATATTAGGGCCCACCATAAAAACGAATTCTAGTGCAAAATAATGAAGGACCCCTTTCACACTGGATCGTTTTGCCAGCGCTATTGCGCTAAAAATAGCGCCTGCAAACCGACCTGAAAGAGCCGCTGCTGTCTTCCCGAGGGCTTTCACACTGGAGCGGTGCGCTGGCAGGACGGTAAAAAAAAGTCCTGCTAGCCGCATCTTTGGAGCGGTGAAGTAGCGGTGCGTATACCGCTCCTCCACCGCTCCTTCCCATTGAGATCAATGGGGCACCGTGGCTATACCGCCGGCAAAGCGCCTCTGCAGAGGTGCTTTGCGGTGGTTTTTAACCCTTTCTCGGCCGCTAGAGGGGGGTAAAACCCGCCCTCGCTAGCGGCCGAATAGCGGCGCAAATCCAATGGTAAAGTGCCGCTAAAAATAGCGATGCTTTACCGCCGACGCACCTCCCGCCCCAGTGTGAAAGGGGCCTAATACTAAGCACTTAGGTACTCCAATCCTTTTGGGCCTTTTATTAACCACTTAAAAACCACTTGTCGACAAATAACGTTGACAGGGTGGTTGCTTAACTCTGGGAGGACGTTATATAACGTCCTCCCAGTATCGCGCGCCCCCCTGGTGTGCGCACACGGGAGTCTCCGTGACCGCATCACTTGTAAACAGACCGGCGTCATGTCATGACGCCGGTTCCTCTCTCCCCTCTCTGTACCGATCGGTACAGTGTGAGAGGAGAGGGGAGGGAGCAGATCATGGCAATACTCTGCAATACCCTGTGCAAAACTCTGCAATACCCTGCCCAATACTCCTCAATACTCCGCAATGCCCTGCAATACTCCGCAATACCCTGCAATACTCTGCAATACCCTGCAATACTCCGCAATACACTGCAATACTCCGCAATACACTTCAATACTCCGCAATACCCTGCAATACTCCACAATACCCTGCAATACTCCGCATCCGCAATACCCGGCAATACTCTGCAATACCCGGCAATACTCCGCAATACCGGGCAATACTCTGCAATACCCGGCAATACTCTGCAATAACCACTTCCCACCCGCCGGCCGTCATATGACGTCCTTGACTTTGTGCGGGGATATCTGAATGATGCCTGCCGCTACAGGCATCATTCAGATATTAGCTTTTTCAGCCAGCAATTCCCTACACCATAAGAACAATCATAGCGGCTGTTCCGCCGCTTGATCATTCTTATGGGAGACGAGAGGGGATGCCCCCCGCCACCCTCCGGTGCTTCTACCGACTCACCGCTACGATCAAAGCCAAGATTGTTTTTTTTTTTTCAGGCTTCCCAGCCTAGAGGTGAGATGTGGGGTCTTATTGACCCCATATCTCACTGTAAAGAGGACCTGTCATGCTTATTCCTATTACAAGGGATGTTTACGTTCCTTGTAATAGGAATAAAAGTGATCAAAAAAAATTTGGGGGCGGAAAAACATGTCAAACTAAAATAAATAAAGTAAAATGAACAATAAAATATATATATATTTTTTAAAGCGCCCCTGTCCCCGTAAGTTCGCATACAGAAGCGAACGCATGCATAAGTCCCGCCCACATATGAAAACGGTGTTCAAACCACACATGTGAGGTATCGCCGCGAACGTTAGAGTGAGAGCAATCATTTTGGCCCTAGACCTCCTCTGTAACTCAAAACATGTAACCAGTAAAAATATTTAAAGCGTCGCCTATGGGAATTTTTAAGTAGCGAAGTTTGGCGCCATTCCACGAGCGTGTGCAATTTTGAAGGGTGACATGTTAGGTATATATTTACTCAGCGTAAATTCATCTTTCACATTATGCAAAAACATTGGGCTAACTTTACTGTTTTTTTTTTTTTTAAGCACAAAACTGTTTTTTTCCGTCAAAACCCGTTAAAAAAATTGCTGCGCAAATACCGTGTGAGATAAAAAGTTGCAATGACCACCATTATATTCTCTAAGGTCTTTTCTAAAAAAACATATATAATGTTTTGGGGTTCTATGTAATTTTCTAGCAAATAAATGATGGTTTTTACATGTAGGAGAGAAATGTCAGAATTGGCCTGGGTGCTCCAGAACGCCTGAAGGTGCTCCCTGCATGTTGGGCCTCTGTATGTGGCCACGCTGTGTAAAAGTCTCACATATGTGGTATCGCCGTACTCGGGAGGAATAGCAGAATGTGTTTTGGGGTGTAATTTGTGGTATGCATATGCTGTGTGTGAGAAAAAACCTGCTAATATGACAATTTTGTGAAAAAAAAATCTTAATTTTGCAAAGAATTGTGGGAAAAAATGACAACTTAAAAAAACTCACCATGCCGCTTTCTAAATACCTTGGAATGTCTTATTTCCAAAAAGGGGTCATTTGGGGAGTATTTGTACTTTCCTGGCATGTTAGGGTCTCAAGAAATGAGATAGGCCGTCAGTACTTCAGGTGTGATCAATTTTTAGATATTGGCACCATAGCTTGTGGACTCTACAACTTTCACAAAGACCAAATAATATACACCAATTTGTACTTATTTTTACCAAAGATATGTAGCAGTATAAATTTTGGCCAAAATTTATGAACAAAAAATACTAATTTGCTAAATTTTATAACAGAAACGAAAAAAAAAATGTTTTACAGAATTTTAAGTCTTTTTTCTCTTATAGCGCAAAAAATAAAAAACCCAACGGTGATTAAATACCACAAAAAGAAAGCTCTATTTGTGTGAAAAAAGGACAAAAATTTCATATGGGTACAGTGTTGTATGACTGAGTAATTGTCATTCAAAATGTGAGAGCACCGAAAGCTGAAAATTGGTCTGGTTATTAAGGGGGTTTAAGTGCCCAGTGGTCAAGTGGTTAATATAAAATTATACTCTAATATAAATTTATAGAATTTAAAATGGATGTCGGGATTCCTGTTCTTTCTCTTCACAGGGTGTTATCCATTTATTATTTTTCAGCGCTACCATTTATTTTTGTTATTGTATTTACACCTTTTTGTCTATAGGTTTGGCAGCTCCTCCTATTCACTAGCATCGTGGAATTCTTTGTATATTGTTTCCGGGGGTTCCTGTTTTTAACTGTATAGTGCAAATAATTTATTCCTTGTGCAATTAAAGGAATAACAATCTTTTTAGAGTATTTTTTTTCCTCTGTGAATAACACTCTAATGTTGATTTTTAGATTTTTTGGGACCCGGTGTAAATAATTTAATACTGAGCACATAAACACAGCCATCTTTTGGAGGCTTTTTCCTGAGATTTAGTGACAATCTGATGTTTGTTTATTCACTTTAAAAATTTATATTTATTTTACATTTTTTTTTAATGATTCTTTTTTTTTTTTTTTAAATGTCTGTTAAGCCCTGTACACACGATCGGATAACCTATGGATTTTCGTCCGATGGATTTGTCCATCGGAAATCCGATGAAACTGTTTTTCATCAGTCTTGGCCACACACCATCAGTCTAAAAACCGACGGCAAGAAAACGACGGCACGTTCAAAATGTACGACGCGCTATAAAAGGGCCGAACAAATCTAATGGTGCCACCCCTTGGGCTGCTTTTGCTGATTTCGTGTTACCGCGTGTTAGTAAAAGTTTGGTGAGAGCCGATTCGCGCTTTTCAGTCTCCGTGCTTTTCAGATCGTTTCCTGTTGTTCAGTTTGTGCTTGTGGGTTTGTATTTGTGATTCAGTGTGTGCAGTCAGGTCGTTACTGCCTTGCAGTGCCGACTTGGCCGTTCGTTTACTGTTTTTCAGATCGTTCTTTTCAGGCCTTGCTGTTCCACGGTGCGTTCTGTTTGAGTGCGTTCTGACCAGCCGACCGGTTTAAAACCATGTTTGAAGTGCGTTCTCGTTCTCGAGCTCGTGCTGGCTTTGGGCTTGGTGTTGCAGTTAACACTGTAACCCGAGTTCAGTCTGTGAACAGGGTGAGGAGGAGTTCATGGACTAAGAATTGGTTGCTCCAGCGGGACCAATTCTCTCATATGCCTCTGCTGCGGGAAATCCATGAGAATAACCCTGATGATTTCAGGAATTATCTCAGGATGACGGACCCCGTATTTCACTGTCTGTTGCATTTGCTGTCCCCCTATATCACGAGGCAGGACACTGTGATGCGCCAGGCCATCACTGCCGAGCAGAGGCTTATTGCCACGTTGAGATACCTGGCGACTGGGAGAAGCTTGCAGGACCTCAAGTTCTCAACAGGCATCTCCCCCCAGGCTCTCGGGATCATTATCCCTGAGACGTGTTCGGCCATCATTCAGGTCCTGCAGAAGGACTATATGAAGGTAATTATGCTCCTTTACCTCACATTATCTTTTTTTATTCTCTTTTTTTTTTTTCCTCCTAACACAAATATGCCTGTTTGTAATATCCTGGTAATGTCCCCATTTTCCCCATGCCTTTTTTTACCTGTAAATCCCTTTTTGGGCCCTACATGCCTATTTCCCTTCACTAACCTCTCCAGCATGCTATCGTGGGCGCAAACCCAGCTAGCCTTCTATTTTCCTTTTCATTTTTGGGGGGTCATTGCCCTCGTAGTTTGACAACCCTCCCTCCCCCCCCTAAAGATGTTTAAAAATTAGTAGTTCTCAATCAAGCTCAGCAGAGTGGTAGAGCCTTTTTTGGGATCCCCCACAATCACCTTAGCCCCCCCCATAGATTATTTTAGAATGTCCACTCAGCGGGGGTGAGGCATCTGCTAAGTGGGCCTTTGTTTATTGGTCTGAAAAACTCCCTTAAATAATAATGTTACTCAACAATGTTTTTGTGTGTAATCTGCTTGCACTGTAACCATAAACCGTACTAATGTTTTCTTTTTGTTTGACTCCACAGTTCCCTAGCACACCACAGGAATGGCTGACTGTGGCCTCCCAATTTGCCCAGCGGTGGGATTTCCCCAACTGTGGAGGGGCAATTGATGGGAAGCACGTCCACATAGTGCCGCCACCCCGTTCGGGGTCATACTATTTTAACTATAAAGGTTTTAATAGCATAGTGTTAATGGCGGTGGTGTCGGCACGGTACGAGTTCCTGTATGTGGACGTGGGGAAGAACGGCCGGATGTCCGATGGCGGATCATTTGCGGAGACGGAGTTCGCTCACCGTCTGCAGGCTGGGGGTCTTGCACTGCCTCCAGATGCAGAGAACGTTGAAGGGCTCCCGTTCGTTTTCATTGCGGATGAGGCTTTTGGACTAGGACCACACCTGATGCGGCCGTTTCCCCAACGCACCCTCACCCCGGAGAGGAGGGTTTTTAATTACCGGCTGGCCAGAGCCCGGGGAGTTGTGGAGAATGCCTTCGGGATAATGGCCAGCCGGTTCCGCCTGTTCCAGACAGCGATACATTTGGCGGATTATAAACTGAACCACATCGTCTACTGCTGCTGCATATTGCACAATTTTCTACGCAAATTTGCAACCAATTATGTATCATCGTTTGGGCCTGAGGCTGGTCCATCTGAACTGATTAATCTGACCGGCCTCAGCACTGCTCGTACTGGCTTGGCCCCCCAAAGTGCCCGTGAAGTACGCCAGAAATACGTAGAGTACTTCACGGGTAGGGGGGCCATCGCTATGCCAGACCACATCTGACCAAGTATTTAACCTTTTAAAAATAAAAAAAACATGGAATTTCTACAAACTTGTGTTGTCATTCTTGTATTTTGGGTTTATGTGTCTCCCAGGTTCTAGTAGTGCCAAGTGTAATTGTCCTTAGTAAATAGCCTCAAAACTCAGAGCGAAAAACACGGTTTTTGCATCTTCAGAACTGCTCTTGAGCATAGAAAGAACAAGGCACACCTGTTTTAGACTTCCCAAATGTTTTTATTGTTTGCACCGCATTTTTTTGTGGTTTTTAGAAATAGTAGCCTTTTTTTTTTATGTGCGGCTTTTTTTGCAGAAACATGCATGGGTCGTAAGCCATTATTTTTACTCTGAAAAGGTAATACAATAACACTGTGAAAAATACCAACTGGAGATGGGGTGATGGTACCCCTGATCCATCCCAAATGTTAACAAACACACTTTCTTTTGGGGCTCAAATGGGTATCTTCAACAAGATCCCATGGCTAGGGTAAACATGTGCTATCTGCCATCATGGGGGATCAATGGTCGTGCTTTGGGGATGTAAACCCTTCCTCTCACCTACTTGAGGAGGGAGGAAGAGGTTGCACCCCCAAAACAGGGACATAGATATCCTGTGACGGCAGATAGCACATGTTGAGTCTTCAGTGTGTGCATCTTCACATTTGGGATGTTGGAAATTCCTGAGATAATTTCAGACGCATAACAAAAAACACAAAAGGGGGGGGGTTCACACTATTCTCCCCAAAATATCTATCATGTTTTTATATTTTTGCTCAATCACAATCATTCTCTTTCTCATAATGACCATTTCGCTACTGCATTCCATGATTTCCTGAATGATTATTTTTGCGCTGGCACTCGAGAATGGCGGATTTGGACTTCCTGACACACCCCCACGTTCAGTCCCTAAAACAAAAAAAAAGGTTTTACACTAGGCAGTCCTACATCTGTATTTACCTTGAAGTTGTGGTGACAGACACTGACCTGTTGTGCTGATAAGCTCCACCTCTCCTTCCTCCACCTCCCCTTCCTCCACCTCCGCTTCCTCCACCTCCGCTTCCTGAACCTGCTGATCTTGGTCTGCTTTGGGAGCTTCGGAGAGTTTCTGTGGTGTTGGTTTACTCGTCTCCTGAGCATGGTGTCCTCCCAGTCTCCTCTCCCCTATGGGAATTTACAACAAAATGTATACTTTAGCACACAGACTTTTTTAAGGCCTGAAAAGGGATCCTCTATGTTTTTAAGTGGGGTACAATTGATATTTGGCCCTGAGTTCCAACATGAACATATGTGATCTTGCAAACTCAACAAAGCAACATGTTATTTTTGAGGACATTCACAAATACACTTGGATAACCACCAAGCTATCCACTGGACCACCTGTGTGTGACACCGTTAATAAATTTGGTCATGTGGCCCAGAGTATAGTATCTTGATGAAGAACAAAAAAAAGTACACAACTGCTGGAGTGTCATCTCCTTTACCCAGAATACAGTTTATTCTTTCAGTCACATTCAAAATTTCCTTACAACACATCATCTAGCCAACAATGTGTAGATAAACATTGTTGAAGTAAAATGAGGCATGCCCACATGTAGTTTACGTGGATATGTGCCAAACATGTTTGGGGGAAGAGCAGCAAGTTATTGGTCAAAACATTGGGCAAATAAGTGGACTCTCCACTTAACCTAAAGGATGAGATTTCAAAATGTGAACCCAGTCAAGCCAAGCACATGTTGCAAAACATGGAAGAATACATATTACAATGTGAAAGAACACAGTAAAATATACTTACTTTTTTCTATGCTTTTTATAAGCTTCCTATACTGCTCCGGCTCCCTGATCTTCAGGTCTGACCACCTTTTACGGAGTTGTTCCTTGGATCTCCTGACCCCATATTTTTTATAGTCTTCGCCACTTTGTCCATAATTTGTGACTTCCGGAGATTAGGGGTGTCGTATGGGCCATGCTTGCCGTCGTAATCCTTCCTCCGCAGAATGTCCACCATCTCCGCCATCTCAGAAAAAGACATATTAGTCGCCTTGTATCTTTTTTTACAGGATCGGGACGTTTCCGCCTCCGGGCTTTCCTCGTCTGTAATTTCAAGTAAAGAAGCCACCTGTGTCTGCGTCATGTCGCCGTCTCACACTGTGCGCCGATCGTTAAGGGGCGGGGAAATGCAGAAAAAGTCCGTCATGGGCGGGCGACGAGGGCGGAGTTACACGCATGCGCAGGGTATAAAAAGGGGAAAGAAGTTATTAGGGATGCGCGGAGTAAGGACGACCGGAAGTGAACCCACGAAGTGAACTAAGGTAAGAAGGGAACTCGGGCCTGCAGTGGCATATTAATGGGTCATGATTGTAAAGGGCAATATTGTGATAAGTTGAGGAGAATCAATTCTGATCCTTTTTTTTTTGTACTTGCTGATCCTAATAGATGCATAAACTAAGAGAGCCAGAGGTGATGCTTGTTTTTATTGAAAAGTATAAGGAACAGCGCAACCTTTGGGAGCTCAAACACCCTGCGTATCACAAAAGTGATGTACGACGGGCAACTATTACCAAATTAGCCGAGGATATGAAGCCATGGATCCCAGATGCAGACTACACTATGATCAATAATAAAATCAACAACCTGCGCAATTCTTATAAAAAAAAATTCAAGGAAGTGCGCCAGTCCAAGAGATCAGGAGCAGCAGCCGACAATGTAGTAAAGCCCAAGCTGTGGTACTACAGACATCTTCAATTTCTGGATGACCAGATCGAGGCCAGGGAATCTATTTCCAGCCTTCCCTCAACCCTTCCTACCACCCTTCCCTCCAGCGTTCCTTCCACCCTTCCCTCCACCCCTGCAGAGGCGGAGGAGGAGCCTCCCGAGCTAGAAGAGCCAGATCTTCACATCTTCAGCCCGGTATAGTATTTTTGATGCTAATTATTGTCCACTAAGTAATATGGAGTTGAACTGTTTTGATTAGCCATAAATGATCCCACCCCCCCCCTCCAAAATAAACCAGTAATGAGATCAAAATTGTGTGTGATTGATTCCTCAAATAATAGAAATTTACATTTTATTTTATAAACAGGATGAGGCAAGCCAGGAGGAAGAGGGTCAGGAGTGTGACAGGCAGGAGTAGGCAGGGCCCAGTGGGACTCAGCAGGTCCCCAGGCCTAGTGGCAGCACAGTCTCCCAAGTGGCTCCCCTCCACGTCAGACCGCCAAAACAACGGCGGATGACACAAGTGGAGGAGGAGTCACTAAAGATGATTCAGGAGGCTGCTGCCATTGTGAGGGCCCCCCTCAACCCTACGGAGGGGTTTAGCACCTATCTCTCAGATAAGCTGCTCAGAATGGAGGCGGGACAATGGGCCCTTTGTGAGCACCTTATCTACACGGCCGTACACATGGGGGCGAGGGGACAGCTGACTGAGGCCACCCATATCTCAGATCAGCCCAATCCCTCTCCTCCTTCTCCTCCTCCTCCTGCCACATCACCACCCACAGTGGCCCAGCCTGCAAGGGTGCATGGACGGGGTCGTGGAGAGAACGCTGCAGAGAGGCGTGGAAGGAAGGCTACAAGGAAGAGCAGGAGGTGATTCCCTGGCCTCGAGCTGCTCATCCAGAAATTGAAGGTTGATGGAGTACCACAGCTTGGGATGATGTATGTCTTTGGCTGCTGCTCCTGATTTCATGCTGTTGTTGATTTTATTATTGATCATAGTCAGGTCTGCATTTGGGATCGAATGACTTTATATTCTCTGCTAATTTGGGAATAGTTGCCCTTCGGTTTTTGATTTGTTTTTTTCCGAAATAAAGGGAAATTTGATTTCAGCCAACCTACATGCCTGATGTGTTTTTTTGAGAAGTAGCAATAAGATTGCATAAATACAATGTGTAATTAAGAACAAGGGACACCAACCTCCATGATTTTTCAAAAATTAAATATTATGTTGTTCTCAGAAATTGACACACCAAAAAATGCACAACAAATTTTAAGAGTCAAAAAAATAAAGGTGTAATTTGGGAGGTCGGCCTTGAAGAATTTTTATAATTATTCCTAAGATCACTAGAAAAAAGAAAGACATACGTTTGTCAGAACTCAGGAGAAAGTTCTGCTGCCAAAATGACATTTTAAAGACCGTTCGAAAGCAAAAAAACATGCGCTGCATTAAACGAAGCAATAACTTGCAGAATGACGAATGTGCTCTCTCCATTAGGAACGCTAGTTTTACAAGAACGAGCGCTCCCGTCTCCTAATTCAGTCTGAGCATGCGTGGGTTTTTTAACCAATGGACTTGCCCATAGACGATCGGAAATTCCCATCGGTTTTTTATCCATCGGAAAATTTTAAAACAAGTTCTATTTTTTCCATCCGATGGAAAAAAGACCGATGGGTACCATACACGATCGGTTTGTCTGATGAAAACCATCCATCGGGCGGTTTTCATCAGTTAAACCGATCGTGTGTACGGGGCTTTAGAGGTCCTGTTCATTTTGGGGGCCTGGTACAAATCATTTATTTCTGCCCAAACAGTACAACATTTTGGGGGCATTTTTTCTGTTAATAAATGACAATCTAATGTTGATTTCTAGATTGTAATATAGATGTTGGGGGTCTTGATGAAAATGGGCCCTAGTGTAAATAATGTAATACTGCGCACGTAGGTAACGCAATATTTTTTTTGCTCTTCATTTTTTTTTTCTGTAAGTAAATGACACTTTAATGTTGATTTTTTTTTCTTTTCAATGTGTGTTGGGAGTCCTGTTTAAATTGGGACCTAGTGCACATAGTTTTATATAGAACACGTAGGTGCTACAATACATTGTATTTGTGACATTTTGTGTGAATAAATTAAACTATAATGTTGTTTTTTAAATATTATAAAGTCTGGTCCTGTTCAAACTAACCGCAGTGCAAATAATTGAATACTGTGCACTCAGATGTAACAATATTTTGGCAGATTTTTACGTAAAAAAAAATGACGCTCATATTGATTTCTAGCTTTTAGAATGGATATCGGGGGTCCTGTTCAAAATTGCAGCCAAGTACAAATAATTGAATCCTGAACATATGCATGCTACAATCTTTTATAGCATTTTTTTGTGAATAAATTAAACTTTCCAGATAAAAAAATGGCTGTTGGGGTCCTCTTTAAAATGTGCCCCTGTGCAACTAATGGTAAAAAGAGGGAACTCCTGCGCTGTCTAACAACCTACTCTAGGGGGCACTGCTGCAAGATACCTGTGAATCTAATTCAAACAAAACAAGCAGTGATATATAAAGGAAGGGTGGTGTCTGTGCTGTGAAAGGAAGCAGGAAGGTGAGAGGTGAGAGGAATGTGACTGATAACACACTCAATGTGTCTTGATTGTACAAGTAAATGAAAAAAAAAAAAAAATATATATATATATATATATATATATATAAAGTGAAAAACACAATGCACTAATATTCACATTGTGAGGCGAGTGTGGTGCAAAGAATGACCAGTGAACAGGGGAGGACTGGTAGCCTTAGGCCTGGGGGGCAAGTCCAGTCAAGTGGCCCACTGAATCGCCGAGTCAGCTCACCATCCATGGCCCACCTGGTTTTTCAATGCAGCCTCACCAGTGCTTATCAGTGCAGCCAACTCCAGTTCCCATCAATGAAGCCGGGGCAGGTTACATTGGGTGTATGGGGGGGAGATGGGGGGTCAGCTAGGGGTGTCAGGGTCTCTCACCTCAGCAATCTCAGCTCAGAAGGTCCTTGCACGCCACGGTCTCCTGGGTGGGGGGTAACGCTCCTGATCCTGGGGTCAAGTTGCAGCCAGCGCCCAGACCTGCAGCCCTGTGTCCCATCTCCCTGGTACGCCCTGCCTCTGTCTGCTTCCAAGAATCCGGTCCCAGGGAGTTGTAGTTTCCTCTGCTCTGCTGTGTTTTCCACCCACCGGAAGCTTGTGCACAGACTACAACTCCCGGAATGCAACAGCTAGTGGTCGGCCGCCATGGCCGTGCCCCCGGCCCAACTTCCTAGACCAGAATAAAAAAGAAAATGGTAGCGGGCAGCGGCTGCCGGGCATTTTGAACATAAGTTAGGGCGGCCTGGGAGGCAATTGCCACCCTGCCCCCTGGCCCAGCCCTCCCCTGCCAGTGAATCTAAAAAACATCAAATGCATATGAAAAATAAATAAACAGTGTACATAGTATAAATACACAAAGAGTCCAAAAAAGCAAGTAATCCAAAAACGGTGGTGCTATGTAAAATAAAGTTCATGTGGATAGTGAATCCCACCACCAAAAATAGTAACAAAAACACACACTTATAGTGCTCTGAGATTTCTTCAGTGATACACCTATACGTCGGCAAGCAGCTCACCTCACTGCTGTTGGGTAAACAGCATGCACAGATCACAGAGTGTAGATGGAGATGGTATATCCCATAATATGGCAATCCCCTTACTGTTGCTGCAGTCTCCTTAGTGTTTCTGCAGTCCTCTCAGTGTCAGATGGAGAACATATACTGTATATGGGTAAAGAGACAGGTAAAGCAATCATAACGTATCTCAGATGAAATACCACGTAGAGGGAAATCCACACACACGGTATTGCACTCACTTGTTAAAAAGGGGGCATGGATAAAGCTCCACGAACACCGAGTTCGTAAGCCCTCTGTGTATGTATGGCTCTATGTAGGTCCTTTGCTGTTACTGGATCTTCAGTAGGTTAAGTACTCGATGGGTGATATAAAAATGAAAAGGGAGGCATACATCGCATAATCCCGTTTAAAAGATGCTTAATAAACCATAGAACAAAAAATTTTAAACTCACATTTATCAGGTAGAAAAAATGTATTGAATCGACGAGCGCCGTGCTCGTCTTCCTGTTAGGATCTTGGTATACCTAATGCTCCAATCCCTACGCGTGTCGTCACGTCACATGACTTCATCAGGGGATGCCATTAGGTAAAATGTATGGGCTTATATAGTCTGCATAATTGGACATAATTGAACATGCGGCGGCCATTTTGCTGAAGCCTGTTTGGTAAACAAGCCGACCGCCATTTTGCCTAGGTCTCTGACTGTTGCCTATGAGATACAGTGCAAAGCAGAATGAAGTAAACAACACTAAAGAAGGGGCGTATTTACTGGTGGCCAACTAATGCTAGCTGAATGGACCGATGGGTCCTGAGATACAGGCAATTTTCCCAGCACTCAAAAACCTGCTGTATATGAATTACCTAATTTGAATAATTAAAACATTGGTGGCCATTTTGTTGGTGCCCGTTTTGGCATATGACGGCCACCATTTTGCCTTGGTCACAGGCTGATATACAAGTGAGACAAGTTGCTAGGTGCAAGCAATATAGCGGAGAACAGCGGTATGGACACCGACAACATGAAACCAGCCACATAAACTAAGGGGACTAGAGATCAATGATTTAAATGATTAAGAGCTAAACGTGCAGTCAACTGCCTGAGCCACAGATAAACTATATAAAATATATATATATATAAAAAAAAAAAAAAAATATATATATATATATATATATATATATATATATATATATATATATATAGATAAAAGTGTAAAAATCAGCAAGGCTGTCCCAGTCCTATACCATGGTGTATCTGGGTGAGCCAATGCTAATGACATAAAATAAAATAAAATAAAATAAGATACTAATAATGTAAAGGAGCTCCAGGGATACCAGAACCCTGGAATGGAGGCATAACGCATAAGGCATAAAATGTTCACTTACGAGAGGGGGAGGGGGAGGGGGAGATGAGGTAGAAAAAAGGAAGAGGGGGGTTTAATAAACGTATTAACCTCCTAGAAATACTACCAAACAAAAGGAAGAGAAATATAAGATGTGAGGTAGGAACTACTTGTGGTGAATGGAATAAAGCAAGGTACTGTACCTCACAAGACAAAGTTTTCAAACATTTGGTTACAGAAGAGGTGAAGAATTTAACAGTGAAGAAAAGAGAGGAACCTAGAGTGATTAAAACTGGAATACGGAAACTTATAAAAATAAAAGATCTAGCCATTAGGTCTTCGGACAAAGGTGGTGGAATTGTTATTTAAACGACAGAACAATACCATAAGGGGATGAGTAAACTGTTGGAAGATTCCAATACTTAAGCCCTGTACACACGATCGGATAACCTATGGATTTTCGTCTGATGGATTTGTCCATCGGAAATCCGCTGAAACTGTTTTTCATCAGTCTTGGCCACACACCATCAGTCAAAAAACCGACAGCATGAAAACGAGGGCACGCACAACACGTACGACGGCGCTATAAAAGGGCCAAACAAATCTAATGGCGCCACCCCTTGGTCTGCTTTTGCTGATTTTGTGTTACCGCGTGTTAGTAAAAGTTTGGTGAGAGCCGATTCGCGCTTTTCAGTCTCCGTGCTTTGCAGATCGTTTCCTGGTGTTCAGTTTGTGCTTGTGGGTTCATATTTGTTCTTCAGTGCGTGCAGTCAGGTCTTTACTGCCTTGCAGTGCCTTCTTGGCCGTTTGTTTTCTGTTTTCAGGTCGTTCTTCTCAGGCCTTGCTGTTCCACGGTGCGTTCTGTTTGAGTTCGTTCTGACCAGCCGACCGGTTTAAGACCATGTTTGAAGTGCGTTCTCGTTTCCGAGCTCGTGCTGGCTTTGGACTTGGTGTTGCAGTTAACACTATAACCCGAGTTCAGTCTGTGAACAGGGTGAGGAGGAGTTCATGGACTAAGAATTGGTTGCTCCAGCGGGACCAATTCTCTCATATGCCTCTGCTGTGGGAAATCCATGAGAATAATCCTGATGATTTCAGGAATTATCTTAGGATGACGGACCCCGGTTTTCACCGTCTGTTGGATTTGCTGTCCCCCTATATAACGAGGCAGGACACTGTGATGCGCCAGGCCATCACTGCCGAGCAGAGGCTTATTGCCACGTTGAGATACCTGGCGACTGGGAGAAGCTTGCAGGACCTCAAGTTCACAACAGGCATCTCCCCCCAGGCTCTCGGGATCATTATCCCTGAGACGTGTTCGGCCATTATTCAGGTCCTGCAGAAGGACTATATGAAGGTAAGTTTGCTCCTTTAACATCACATTATATGTTTGGATTGTTTAATAATGTTCTAAATTTTTATCCTCCTTCCCAAATTTGCCTGTTTGTAATATCCTGGTAATGTCCCCATTTTCACCATGCATGTTTTTACCTGTAAAGGCCTTTTTTGGGCCCAACATGCCTATTTCCCTTCACTAACCTCTCCAGCATGCTATCCTGGGCCCAAACCCAGCTAGCCTTCTATTTTCCTTTTAACATTTTTGGGGTCAGTGCCCTCGTAGTTTGACAACCCTCCCCCCCCTAAAAATGTAAAAATAGTTTTAGTTCTCAATCAAGATCAGCAGAGTGGTAGAGCCTTTATTTGGATCCCCCACAATCACCTCAAGCCCCCCCCCTTTAGATTATTTTAGAATGTCCACTCAGCGGGGGTGAGGCATCTGCTAAGTGGGCCTTTGTTTATTGGTAGGAAATACTCCCTTAAATAATAATGTTAGAATGATGTTGGTCAACAATGTCTTTGTGTGTAATCTGCTTGCACTGTAAACATAAACCGTACTAATGTCTTCTTTTTGTTTGACTCCACAGTTCCCTAGCACACCACAGGAATGGCTGACTGTGGCAGATCAATTTGCCCAGCGGTGGGACTTCCCCAACTGCGGAGGGGCAATTGATGGGAAGCACGTCCACATAGTGCCGCCACCCCGTTCGGGGTCATACTATTTCAACTATAAAGGTTTTAATAGCATAGTGTTAATGGCGGTGGTGTCGGCACGGTACGAGTTCCTGTATGTGGACGTGGGGAAGAACGGCCGGATGTCCGATGGCGGAGTATTCACAGAGACGGAGTTCGCTCACCGTCTGCAGGCTGGGGGTCTTGCACTGCCTCCAGATGCAGACAACGTGGAAGGACTACCGTTCGTTTTCATCGCGGATGAAGCTTTTGGACTTGGACCACACCTCATGCGGCCGTTTCCCCAACGCACCCTCACCCCGGAGAGGAGGGTTTTTAATTACCGGCTGGCCAGAGCCCAGGGGGTTGTGGAGAATGCCTTCGGGATAATGGCCTGCCGGTTCCACCTATTTCAGACAGCTATCCATTTGGCGGAATACAAACTGAACAACATTGTGTACTGCTGCTGCATAATGCACAATTTCCTAAGACATTATTCAACAACATATGTGTCAACAGTTGGGCCTGTGGCCGGTCCATCCGAGATGACCATTCTGAACGGCCTCAACACTGCCCGTACTGGCTTGGCCCCCCAAAGTGCCCGTGAAGTACGTGAGAAATACGTTGAGTACTTCACGGGTAGGGGGGCCATCGCAATGCCAGACCACATCTGACCTTTATAGCTTTTTGATAATAAAAATATTTTTTATATTTACTACAAACTTGTTTTGTCATTCTTGTATTTTGGGTTTATGTGTCTCCCAGGTTCTAGTAGTGCCAAGTGTATTTGTCCTTAGTAAATAGCCTCAATTCTCACAGGTAAAAACCTTGATTTTGCATCTTCAAAACTGCTATTGAGCATAGAAAGAACAAGCCACACCTTTTTAGACTTCCAAAATCTTTTTACTGTGTGCACCACATTTGTTGGTGGTTTTCTATATTAAGCATTTTTTTTTTTTTTGGAGGCTTTTTTTGCAGAAACATGCATAGGTCAAAATCCCAAACTTTTTGTTTAAAAAGTAAAAAAATAACACAGTGAAAAACACAAACATGAGATGGGGTGATGTCACCCCTGATCCATCCCAAATGTGAAGAACCACACTTTCTTTTTGGGGCTCAAATGGGTATCTTCAACATGATCCCATGGCTAAGGTAAACATGTGCTATCTGCCATCATGGGGGATCAATGGTCGTGCTTTGGGGGTGAAAACCCTTCCTCTCACCTCCTTGAGTAGGGAGGAAGAAGTTGCACCCCCAAAACAGGGACATAGATATCCTGTGACGGCAGATAGCACATGTTGAGTCACTGTGTGCATCTTCACATTTTGGCAGGTTGAAATACCGTTGCACATTTTGGATGCCAAATAACACACTTAAAAAGGGGGGGGGGCTCAGACTATTCGGCCCAAAATATTGATTATATTTTTATATTTCTGCTCAATCACAATCATTCGAGTTCGCAAAATGCCCATTTCGCTACTACATTTCATTATTTCCTGAATGATGATTTTGGCGCTAGCACCACCACGTTCAGTCCCTAAAAAAAAAAAAAAATATTTGAACTATGCAGGCCTAGATATGTATTTAACTCGAAGCTGTGGTGACAGAAACTGACCTGTTGTGCTGATAAGCTCCACCTCTCCTTCCTCCACCTCCCCTTCCTCCACCTCCGCTTCCTGAACATGCTGATCTTGGTCTGCTTTGTGATCTTCGGGGAGTTTCTGTGGTCTTTGGTTCCTCGTCTCCTCAGCTTGGTGTCCTCCCAGTCTCCTCTCCCCTATGGGAATGTCAAAAATAATTTAACACACAGAGAAATTAGGCCTGAAAATGGATTCATTGTTTTGAAGTGGGGTACAATTGATATTTGGCCCTGAGTTCCAAGATGAACATATGAGATCTTGCGAACTCTACAAAGCAACATGTTATTTTTTAGGACACTCACAAATACACTTGGATAACCACCAAGGTATCCACTGGACCACCTGTGTGTGACCGCGTTTATAAATTTGGTCATGTGGCCCAGACTATAGTATCTTGATCCAGAAAAAAAAGCTGAGTACACAACTGCTGGAGTGTCATCTTCTTTACCCAGAATCCAGTTTAGCCTTTCATTCACATTCTAGTTTTACTTACAACACATCATCTAGCCAACAAAGTGTAGATAAACATTGGTTCATTAAAATGAGGCATGCCCACATGTAGTTTACGTGGATATGTGACAAACATGTTTTGGGGAAGACCATCAAGTGTTTTTTACAACACATTTACCAAATAAGTGGACTCTCAACTTAACATAAAAGTTGACATTTTAAAATGTGAAACCAGTCAAGCCAAACACATGTTGCAAAACATGGAAGAATACATATTACAATGTGAAAGAACACAGTAAAAATAAAAGCTTACTTTTTTCTATGCTTTTTTGAAGCTTCCTATACTGCTCCGGCTCCCTCAGCTTCAGGTCAGACCACCTTTTACGGAGTTGTTCCTTGGATCTCCTGACACCATATTTTTTATAGAGAGTCCTCGCCACTTTGTCCATAATTTGAGACTTCCGGAGATTAGAGGTGTCATATGGGCCATGCTTGCCGTCGTAATCCTTCCTCCGCAGAATGTCCACCATCTCCGCCATCTCAGCAAATTACATATTAGTCGCCTTGTATCTTTTTTTACTGGATCGGGACGTTTCCGCCTCCGGGCTTTCCTCGTCGGTAATTTCTAAGAAAGAAGCCACCTGTGTCTGCGACATTTCACCGTCTCACACTGTGCGCCGATCGTTAAGGGGCGGGGAAATGCAGAAAAAGACCGTCATGGTCGGGCGACGAGGGCGGAGTTACACGCATGCACAGGGTATAAAAAGGGGAAAGAAGTTATTAGGGATGCGCGGAGTAAGGACGACCGGAAGTGCACAAACAAACTCAACTAAGGTAAGAAGGGAACTCGGGCCTTCAGTGGCCTATAATGGTTCATGATTGTAAAGGGCAATATTGTGATAAGTTGAGGAGAATCAAATCTGATCTGTATTTTTTTATCCTTGTTTTTTTACTTGCTGATCCAAAAAGATGCATAAACTACGTGAGCCGGAGGTCATGTTGATTTTTATTGATAAATATAAGGAACTGCGCAACCTGTGGGAACTGAAACACCCAGCGTACCACAAGAGTGATGTATGTCAGGCAACTATTACCAAATTAGCAGAGGATATGAAGCCATGGATCCCAGATGCAGACTACACTATGATAAATAATAAAATCAACAACCTGCGTAATTCCTATAAAAAAATACAAGGAAGTGCGCCAGTCGAAGAGATCAGGAGCAGCAGCCGACGATGTAGTACAGCCCAAGCTGTGGTACTACAAATATCTTCAATTTCTGGATGACCAGATCGAGGCCAGGGAATCTATTTCCAGCCTTCCCTCAACCCTTCCTTCCACCCTTCCCTCAAGCGTTCCTTCCACCCTTCCCTCCACCCCTGCAGAGGCGGAGGAGGAGCCACCTGAACTTGAAGAGCCAGATCTTCGCATCTTCAGCCAGGTATAGTATTTTTGCACATAATTATTGCCCTCTAAGTAATATTGTGATGAAATTGTTGGATTAGCCCAAAATGATAACATCCCCCCCCCACAAAAAATATGCACCAGTCATAATATCCAAATTATGTGTGATAGATTCCCCAAATAATCAAACTTTTTTTTTTTTTTTAAACAGGATGAGGCAAGCCAGGAGGAAGAGGCTCAGGAATGTGGCAGGCAGGAGGGCCCCCCTCAACCCTACGGAGGGTTTCAGTACTTATCTGTCAGATAAGTTGCTCCAAATGGAGGTGGGACAACGGGCCCTCTGTGAACACCTTATCTACACGGCCGTACACATGGGGGTGAGGGGGCAGCTGACTGAGGCCACCCATATCTCTCAGCAGGCCAATCCCTCTCCTCCTTCTCCTCCTCCTCCTGCCACATCACCACCCACAGTGGCCCGGCCTGCAAGGGTGCGTGGACGGGGCCGTGGAGAGAACGCTGCAGGGAAGCGTGGAAGGAAGGCTACAGGGAAGAGCAGGAGGTGATTCTTTGGCCTCGAGCTGCTCTTCCAGAAGTTTCAGGTCGATGGAGTACCACAGCTTGGGATGATGTATGTCTTTGGCTGCTGCTCCTGATTTCATGCTGTTGTTTCTCTTTATGTTCATCGTAGTCATGTCTGCATTTGGGGTCCAATGACTTCATATTTTGTGCTAATTTCTGAATAGTTGCCTTTCGTTTTTTGTTTGCTTTTTTGCCAAAATAAATGGAGATTTGATTTCAGCTAACATACATGCCTGATGTGTTTTTTTTTAGGAGTAGCAATAACATTTCATAAATACAATGTGTATTAATAACAAGGGACACCAACCTCCATGAGGAAACGTTAAAATATAAAATGTTGTGAGAAATTGACACACCAAAAAATGCACAACAAATTTAAATACAAAAAAAAAAAGGTTTGGTGTAATTTGTGTGGTCGGCCTTTAAGAATTAAACAAATTATTCATAAGATCACAAGAAAGAAGAAAGACATAAGTTTGTCAGAACTCGTGATAAAGATCTGCAGCAAAAATGACATTTTAAACACCGTTCTAAAGCAAAAAAACATGCGCTGCATTAAACGAAGCAATAACTTGCAGAATGACGAATGTGCTCTCTCCATTAGGAACGCTAGTTTTACCAGAACGAGCGCTCCCGTCTCCTAATTCAGTCTGAGCATGCGTGGGTTTTTTACCCAATGGACTTGCCCATAGACGATCGGAAATTACCATCGGTTTTTGATCCATCGGAAAATTTTAATACAAGTTCTATTTTTTAAAACCGATGGGAAAAAGACCGATGGGTACCATACACGATCGGTTGGTCTGATGAAAACCATCCATCGGACGGTTTTCATCAGTTAAACCGATCGTGTGTACAGGGCTCTACTGTAAAATCATGAGTAATCCCAATTTTAAATGGAAGAAAGAACCTGAACAGGTGGTGCATTTAGGATTGAAGAAGGGAGTCCTGGATAAAAAAGAGGCCAGATATCTTATACCAGAGGCATGCACGACCCCTATCATATATGCACTACCTAAAATCCACAAGGATAAAAGTTATCCCCCTTTAGACCGATTGTTAATGGCATTAAATCAATAACAGCTAGATTGGGCCAATATATAGATCGTTACTTACAGCCTGCAGTACAGAAGTCTAAAGCATATCTTAAAGATACATGTGTGAATGTTAGTGCATTGTGTTTTTCACGTTTTATATATATATATATATATATATTTTTTTTTCATTAACTTGTACAATCAAGATATTTTTTACTGCATTGAGTGTGTTATCAGTCACATTCCTCTCACCTTTCACCTTCCTGGTTCCTTTCACAGCGCAGACACCACTCTTCCTTTATATATCTTGTGCAACTAATCTAATACTGCGCACCGAGGTTCTACAATTCTTTTGGGAATTTTTATGCAACTGAATGGCACTCTAATGTTGATTTCTAGATTTAAGAATGGATATTGGGAGTTCTGTTTAAAATTAGAGCCTAGTGCACATAAATTAATACGCTGATGTCACCTTGTGCTGTATCGCCATCGTACCTTGGTAGGACTGGTCTGTCTGGATGTGCGCCAGCCGGCAAACTAAACCAAACTTAAAGGAACACTAAAGGTATTTTTTTTTTTTTAAATAACAAACCTGGTCTTCTGGGGTCCCTCAGCGGTTGTCTCGGCTCCTCCCCGCAAGAATTCACCACCTTCATGCGAGTGAGCTCGCATGGTGGTAAGTTCTTGCGGACACGCTCCTGTGATACAGCCGCTCACTGTATCACTCGGCCCCGCCACCGGCGCACAACATCACTGGATGTGATTGACAACAGCGCAAGCCAATGGCTGCGCTGCTTTCAATCAACCAATGAATGAGCCGAGAAGCCAGAGCATTCATGGCGCGGGACTTTCGAGGGGTCAGGTAAGTAAACGGGGGCCCGGGGGGGCCGTTAATCCTCAGGTGTTTTTTCACCTTAATGCATAGAATACATTAAGGTGAAGAAACTTGTACCTTTACAACCCCTTTAAGGCTGTCTATCTTTTTGGATGCTGTAAGTGCAATTTATTTTAATCTAATAAAAACATTTAAGGTTTTTACACTATATGGAGCCTTTACCTTTTATGCACTACCTCACATACTGGTTCGAGTGGAATCATTGGCTGTAAGCTGATTGGATGCTAGATGCACGATCTGAGTCCTGGCTAAAGGTTTACGGGCATTTTATGACCCTCTGTAACGGAGGGTCATCTCCATATGGTAAGGAGACATCTATTTTCATGTGGTGGTGGAATTTACTCACGGAAATGGTGGATGGATCCTATGATTAAGCCCTTAGTTATGAACACTGGTGGACTATATCTATGAAATGCTAAGCTGTGACTAGTTTTTAACGCAATTCTATTTTTTATATTTTTTATACATAAATGAATACAGTTGTTACATACGAGTTTATGGGAAATCTCCAATAACAGATATAAATAATATTGTAATTAGAAGTATATTTTACCTTTGAGTGTTTCCTTCCATTATACCACTCCTAGCTTCCCCAATTGGTGTTACTGTGAATATGTTTCTACTTCAAAGACCCACCATTGCTTTTCCCCATCACATCTCACATGGGTTGTAAACAGGAGCCTTATTTGAATCCCCCAATCAGGCTGCACCCCACATACATTTGCTAGGTGTAGTGACCAACCAGGGAGCATTATATTAGCCACTGTACAGAATGGAGAGGAGGATATAATGTAATGTAATGGAAACACTGAATGGGGTTTCCCGAAAACAGTTTCTAAAAAGCCCAACCCGAGGTGACCATGTTCTAGACCAGGGATCTTCAAACTACGGCCCTCCAGCTGTTGCAGAACTACACATCCCATGATTAATTGTAAAACTCATTCACAGACATGACTTGGCATGATGGGAATTGTAGTTCCTGAACAACTGGAGGGCCATAGTTTGAGGACCCCTGTTCTAGACCTAGTACTGACAAATGGGGATCGACTGTCTGACATTGAGGTGGGAGAGAATGTGTGTTCTAGTGATCCCCAATGTCTTTGGTGTGATATTAAAACAAGAACTGAAAAGAATGGCTTAAAATCAAAGAGCCTCTAACTATTTAAAAGGTTGTGATGTATAATTAATACCAGGTTGGATACTACTGATTTATTCTTATTGTACCTGTCACCTTCATAAAGAGTGGAATTGGATCCGTCTACAGTTAGCGCCCATTGGGGTAGACGGATCAAAGGACACTATAAAAACGTATTTCTTCACTGCAAGATCTTGTACCGTACAATGGTTTACTATCGTACTTATAAATCCACCATTGTTTGTTGTTAACCACTTCAATACCGGGCATTTTCACCCCCTTCCTGCCCAGACCAATTTTTAGTTTTCAGCGCTGTCGCAATGTGAATGACAATTGCGCAGACGTGCGATGTGGCTCCCAAACAAAATTGACGTCCTTTTTTTCCCCACAAATTGAGCTTTCGTTTGGTGGTATTTGATCACCCCTGCTTTTCTTTTTTTTGCGCTATAAACAAAAGAAGAGTGACAATTTTGAAAAAAACACAATATTTTTAACTTTTTGATTTAATAAATATCACAAGTTTTTTTTAAGTTATAGCATCTACAAAATAGGGGATAAACTTATTTCATTTTTTATAATTTTTTTACTAGTAATGGCGGCGATCTGCGTTTTTTTTTGTGACCGTGACATTGCGACGGACATATCGGACACTTTTGACACATTTTTGGGACCATTCACATTTATACAGCGATTAGTGCTATAAAACTGCACTGATTACTGTGTAAATGTGACTGGCAGGGAAGGGGTTAACACTAGGGGGCGCTGAAGGGGTTAAATATGTTCCCTAGGGAGGGATTCTAACTGTAGGGGTAGGGGACTCACAAGGTGGAGGAGACCGATCTGTGTTCCTCTGTACTGGGAACACACATCGGTCTCCTCACCTCTGACAGGACATAGATCTCTGTATTTACACACACAGATCTACTGTCCTGCTGTAATCATGGGCAATCGCGGGTGCCCGGCGGACATCGGGGCCGCCGGGCACGCGCACCGGGACCCAAGCGATGCCGTGCGCGAGATCCTATCTGTGGACGTCATTTGACTATGGGCAGGTATTAAAGTGGTTAAATAATGTTAACCAAAACAAACTTACTGTAACTAAAAATGTTCACACTCCTTGGATTGCTCTTTATAAAGCTAATAAAAAATGTAAGTAAAAAAAAAAAAGAAAAAAGAATTTAAAAATCATATACAAAAACAAAAGTTTTCGATTTTAAAAGGATGCATTTTGCTGAAATGGGGACATTTCTAAAAAATGTATTTAATGATTGGAGTAAAACGACACGAGTAAGTAATCAGTGGGCACTATTAAAGTCTACCATCCTGGAGGCAACTAGATTATATGTCAGGCAAGTTAGTAAGAATAAGCGAAAGAGAAAAACAATATGGTTCCCTAAAGAGGCAAGTAGGATAGTAAAGGAAAACTAATTATATATAGAAAATTCAAGGAAACAGGAGGTGTAGCTGACAGAGAAGAGTATACAAATAGACAAAAGGAGGCCAAACACATTATCAGTTCTGCCAAAGCACAGAAAGAGGAAGAAATTGCTAAATATATTATGAAAGGAGACAAAATCTTTGTTTAGGCTCATTAGTGATAGAAGGAAAAAATACAATGGGATCACTAAAATGAAAACTGGGCACACAACATATGTTGAGTGAGACCAGGATGTAGCAAACTATTTAAACAATAACTTCTATTCCTAGAAGTCATTGTTTAGGAACCTCTGGTGGAGTCTAGGACAGAAAAGGACCTAGGAGCCCTAGTAGATGATAGGCTTAGCAATGGAATGCAATGCCAAGCTGCTGCAAGCAAGGCCAACAGAATATTGGCATGCATTAAATAGTGAATTCACTCCAGAGAAAACAAAAATTTGCCTACTCTACAAGACTCTGGTCCGGCGGGCAGGGGCGTGACGACCGCACTTGTGAATGGTCGCTTTCTTATGAAGCTCCTCCGCTGGGAATATCTCCGTCCATCGGACTTCTCCAGCCCCACATCCTCCATCCTTCTACCCCCAAAGCCCCACTAAGCCACAGGGTATGCCGCGCCACAAAAAGGGCCCGCTGCAGCTCCGCAAGCTGGCCGGATTTTTCATATCACAGAGCCGTGGGCTACAACAAAATGGCAGCGTCAGCTGCGTCTTGCTTCCACAGCGAGGAGGACAGCAACCAAGCCACACTAAAGGGTCAAATTGGGTCAAATCCTCTTCCCTTCCTGGCAGCCAGGGCTCCTCTGGCCCCATCACACCATTTGCCAAGTGTCCAGCAAAATCCAAGCCCCGCAGAGAGTCACCAATAGAGATGAGCTTCGAGTTCAAGTCGAACCCATGTTCGACTCGAACATTGCCTGTTTGGTTGTTCGTCGAATTGCGAACATTATGGGCCATTTGCGCCAAATTTGAGTGGCGCGTCATGGCCCATAATTCACTGCGGCATCGCAGTGCATTGCTGGCTGATGATTGGCCAAGCATGCACTATGACCCGCATGCTTTGGCCAATCACAGCGCGCAAAAAACGGATAGCCATAATTGGCCAAAGCCAGGGTGGCTTTGGCCAATTATGTCTCAGGGGGTTTAGTACACGCCCCTCACTATATAAGGCCGCCTGCGTGGAGGCCTTGTGTAGTGTGTTGCGGTGTTGGTTAAAGAGAGCGCTTACAGAGAGAGAGAGAGACAGTGTCATTTATATTGAGTTAGATAGAGCAGGCAGGCGAGTCAGTTAGCTGCAGTTACAGTGTGTAGATGATATATAAGCATCCTAGGTGTTGTATATATATTTATGCACTGTATTCAGTTTAGCTAGATCCATTCCTGCAATTCTCTATACTGTGACAGGCAGTCAGGTGATTGTGCTAGCTGCAGTGTTTGACTTAATGTACTGTGTGTTTTGCATAGCGTTCACCTAAAGCTTACCTGAATACAATTAGTGGTGTTTTCATAATTAAACCACAGGCAGGGAGCTGCATTAATTTCATTTAGTGTACTGCAGTACTTATTTCCTTTGCACAGCGTTCACTTAAAGGAACCTGAATACAATTTGTGGTGTTCTCATAAAAAAACACAGGCAGAGAGCTGCAAGTATTTTCAGTTAGTGTACTGTGTCCTCTGCACACCTAAAAATAACTGAAGACAATTGCTGCTTTTCTCATACTAATACCACAGCAGGCAGTTGATTCTGATAGCTGCATTATAAACAGTATAGATATATATATATATATATATATATTGTGACAGCAGGCAGGTAAAATCACCAGGTTGCATCCAGGATGGGAGATATATATGTCCTAGATTCAGGCTTTATGCCAATTTATACCACTAGGGGGAGTGCTGGGAGTCTTGCAGGGGAAGAGTTAATAAGCGCAGCTGAAGCAAGTGGGCTGATTAGGGCCTCTACAAGAACTCCCAGCATGCTAAGGGAGATGCTCCATCCTGGAACCAGTTCTGTGTTGTGTAGACTGGGGAGTCTGCTTTCTGTCCTGTGCAGTGAGACAAAGCCTGTGTGGCTAAAACTTCTAAAACAGGGAGATAGGGGCTGGGGCAGCACAAGGCTGCACCTAGTTGTTAGATTGGGAAACTACGTGTGTAGTAAGCTGTCAAGCTGACCAGGATTTCTTTTCATGTTTCTTTCTGTTTTGCTGTTATATTTTACACTGTATATAGTTTAAATAAACCGCACCTTTTTGTTTTTCACCTACAACTCCATCTGCTGTGCCTGTTTTTGTGTGGTGAACTTATCTAGGGGGTCACACACACCCACTGCTGAGCTAACCCCTCACAATATATATATATATATATATATATATATATACATCCCACCTTTCTGCAGCTACATCTCACTGAAGGCCATTAGTATTTCTGGAAGGCAAACAAGGAAAGGCAGACAGTCACAAGGCAATAAAAGAAGGCAAGCAGTCTAGAGGCAACAGTGCTGGTTGTGGACACAGTGAATCCTCATCAGCACGTGGCCGTGGGACACGCTTGTCCTTCTTTTCGGCAGCTGGCCATGTTGAGCCGCAACATGCCCAAGACTTGGTATAGTGGATGACCAAGCCGTCCTCATCCTCCTCATCCTCTCTCACCCAGGCTCAGGGTACTTTGTCTGGAAAAGCAGCTGCCAAAGCGTCCTCTTCCCTCAGCTAAATGGCATCAGTCACTCCTTCCTTAGCCCCACCATGCCCTCCTGAGGAATCCCCAGAACTGTTTGACCACAGTGTTGGGTACATGCTCCAGGAGGATGCCCAGCATTTTGAAGGCTCTGATGATGAAACCCAGCTAGAGGAAGGCAGTAACGTGAGCCCAGAGAGAGGGGGTAGTAACGTGAGCCCAGAGAGAGGGGGTGCCCAACAAGGACAGCTATCTGGCAGTCATGTTCCCCCAGCTGCAGCATACTGCCAGATTTGCTCCAGTGAGGAGGAGGGAGGGGATGATGAGGTCACTGACTCCACATGGGTGCCTGATAGGAGAGAGGAGGAGGAGGAGGAGGAGGAGGAGGCACATCTCCAACGAGGCAGGATGCCCTCCAGGGACCAGCTTGAGGGCAGCACACCAACTGCATCACACCGCTGAGCTCTGCATGTGCAGGGCGCTGCTGTCTCTGCGTGTTATTCCAAAAGTTCTTTGGTGTGGGCCTTTTTTCAGACGTGTGCAACAGATCGCACCATTACCATTTGCAACATATGTCTCAGGCGTATCTCGCGTGGCCAAAACATCAGCCGCTTGGGCACCACGTGCTTGACCAGACATATGTCGACCTGCCATGCAGTTCGGTGGCAAGCCTACCTAAAAGACCCACACCAAAGAACAAAGCGGACCTCTCCTTGCTCCGCATCAGCTGGGATCTCCAACCCAACTATACCTTCAGTCCTCTCTGAAACCTGCACTGAGAGGAAGGAAGGTGTAGAATTAGGTGTGTCACAGCCAAATACTTGCGGGCAATCTGCTATTGGTACACCAACGTCAGATTGTACCAGGCAAATTTCCCTGCCCCAGCTGCTGCACCGCCGAAATAAGTTCGCTCCCAGCCATCCACATGCCCAGCGGTTAAATGCTAGCTTGGCTAAATTGCTAGCACTTCAACTGCTGCCGTTTCAGTTGGTAGACTCTGCCCCCTTCCGTGAGTTTGTGGAATGTGCGGTTCCTCAGTGGCAGGTTCTCAAACACCACTTTTTCTCACAGAAGACGATTCCGGCTCTCTACCGGCATGTGGAAGGCAATGTCTTGGCCTCGCTGGACAGGGTGAACAGCGGTAAGGTGCATATTACCGCTGACTCATGGTCCAGCAGGCATGGACAGGGACGTTACCTATCTTTCACTGCGCATTGGGTGACTCTGCTGGCAGCTGGGAAGGATGCAGGACAAGGTGCAGTAGTGTTGGAGGTTGTTCCGCCACCATGCCTCCAAAATGTTACTACTGGTGATTCTGACACACCTCTCTCCTCCCCCCATCCTCTTCTTCTTCCTCCATGGCCTCTACCTGTGCTTTGTCCTCGGAACCAGCGGTGCTTCGTAGGCGTTCAATGGGCTACGCAAGTACGCAGGCAAAAAGATGCCATGCGGTGCTTGAGCTGGTGTGCTTGGGGGGCAGGAGCCACACTGGGGCAGAGATTATGTCAGCTCTGCAGGGGCAGGCTCAGAGGTGGTTGATGCCACGCCAGCTTAAGCCAGGAAAGGTGGTTTGCGACAATGGCACCAACCTCCTCTCCCCCCTCCGACAGGGACAACTGACCTATGTGCCCTGTTTGGCTCAAGTCCTTAACTTGGTGGTGCAGGAGGGCCTGAAGCAGGCCAGGAAACTCTGTGGGCATTTCCGCCGGTCATATAATGCCAGTGCTCGGCTGGCTGACCTGCAAAGAAATCCAACCTGCCCAAGAACCACCTAATCTGTGACATGCCCACCAGGTGGAACTCAATGTTGGCAATGCTGCAGCGGCTGCACACACAGCAGAGGGCCATCAATGAGTATCTGTTGCAATATGGTGCCAAGACAGGGTCAGGGGAGCTTGGATTTTTTCCCCACACCAGTGGGCCATGATCAGGGATGCATGCACTGTCCTGGCACCATTTGAGGAGGCCACAAGGAGGGTGAGCAGTGACAGGGCATGCATCAGTGACACTGTCCCTCTTGTCCACCTGTTGGAGCACACACTGCGTGGAATAATGGACAGGGCACTTGAGGCAGAAGAGAGGCAGGAAGAGGAGGCCCCCTTTATCCAGACAGTGTTCCTGCTGGCCCGGAGGAGGATTGTGTCAGCATGGAGGTGGAGCCTAGCACTCAGCATCAGCAACAGTCTTCAAGGGATCAATTACAGTCCCAAGACACCCATGGACTTGTACGTGGCTGGGAGGAGGTGGCTGTGGATCATGTCGTCCTGAGTGACCCAGAGGACTCTGGACCAAATATCTCAGCAAACCTACGCTGTATGGCCTCCCTGATCCTGCAAAGCCTGCGGAGGGATCCTTGTATTCGTGCGATCAAGGAGATGGATCATTACTGGCTGGCAATCCTCCTTGATCCACGTTACAAGGGTAAGGTTGCAGAACTTATCTTGCCGTCGCAGAGGGAGCAGAGGATGAAGCATTTTCGAGAGGCCTTGCAGAAAGGTCTGTGCAACGCGTTCCTAGAGACTGGGAGGTTACAAATTCCTGGTCCTGGACAATGTGTTGCTGAGGCTTCGGTCAGCCAAAGAAGGAGCGGTGGAGAAGGTGGCCGTCTGACCGATGCGTTCAGTCAATTTTTTAGTACGCAGCCTCAAGGTATGATCGGTTCCAGCAACCATCGCCAGCATCTGGTTTACATGGTGCAGGAATACCTAGGGGCAAGATCAGACTTGGACACATTTCCTACCGAAAATCCTCTGGGTTACTGGATCTTGAGGATGGATCACTGGCCAGAGCTTGCACAGTACGCAATTGAGCTACTGGCCTGTCCTGCATCTAGCGTTCTTTCGGAACGCACATTCAGTGCTGCTGGAGGCTTTGCAACCAATCACAGGGTGCGCCTGTCCACCGACTCGGTCGATCGACTGACCTTCATAAAAATGAATCAGTCTTGGATCACCACCAGCTACCAAGCACCTGATGCTGATGTAACTAATTTTTTTTTTTTAAATGTCAGATCCCTTCAAGACTGCCTATGCTGATGCTGAGTGACTATCCTGTTATGCTGAGTGACTATCCTCTTCCACCTCAATGATCATGTTGATAGCTTGAAAGAACATTTTTGGTTCTGGGCACTGCCACCAGTGGCTAAGGCCCAATTTTTCAGCCCCTGTTTAACAGGGGCATGTAATTACAATTTTTGATGCAATACTTTGCAGCAGGGCTCATTGCTGTGCTCCAACTACAGTATCTGTGAGGGGTTGCAGTGTTGTGGCACTAGTGCCTAAGGTCCAATTTTTCAGCCCCTGTTTAACAGGGGCGTGTAATTAAAATTTTTGATGCAATACTTTGCATCAGGGCTCATTGCTGCGCTCCAAGTACAGTATCTGTGAGGGGTTGCAGTGTTGTGGCACCAGTGCCTAAGGCCCAATTTTTATGCCCCTGTTTAACAGGGGCATGTATTTACAATTCTTGATCTAATAATTCACAGCAGGGACCATTCCTGCTCCCACCAAGAGTAACTGTGAGGGCTTACAGTGTTGTGGCAACACCACCACCACCACCACCACCAAATGCCCAATTTTTCTGCCCCTGTTCAACAGGGGCATGTAATTACAATTATTGATCTAATATTTCACAGCTGGGCCCATTCCTGCGCCCACCAAGAGTAACTGTGAGGACTAACAGTGTTGTGGCACCAACACCACCACCAAAGGCCCAATTTTTCCTACCATTGTTCAACAATGGCATGTAATTACAATTCTTGATATAATAGTTCACAGCAGGGCGTTCCAGCGCCCACCAAGAGTAAAGCCTCGTACACACGACCGAGTTTCTCGTTGTTAAAAACACATTGCTTTTCTCGATGAGATTCTTGTTAACCTTGACGAGTTTCTCATCAAGCTTTCCCTGCGTACACACTGACAATTCCAAATCTCGTCGTTGTTCTGCGCGGTCACGTCCAGCACGTACGACGGCAGTATAAAGGGGAAGATCGATTTCCCTGGCGCCACCCCTTGGGCTGCTTTTGCTGATCTCGTGTTACCGCGTGTGAAGTAAAAGTTTGGGAAGAGACGATTCGCGCTTTTCAGTCTTTGTGCTCTTCAGTCCGTTACAGCGTGACAAATGTGCTATCTCCATTACGAACGCTAGTTTTACCAGAAGATGAGCTCCCGTCTCATACTTGATTCTGAGCATGTGCGCTTTTTGAAGAGTCGTAAAAGCATACACACGAACCATTTTCTCGTCACAAAACAGGCCGACGAGAAACACGACGAGAAAATCTAGAATCCGGACGAGAAAATAGAGAGCAGGCAGTTTTCTCGTCGTAAAACCATACACACGAACGGTTTTCTCGACAATAAAGCTCTCTCTGCACTTTTCTTGTCGGTTTTGGACGAGAAACTCGGTCGTGTGTTAACTGTGAGGGCTTACAGTGTTGTGGCAAAACCAACACCTAAGGGCCAAATTTCTGCAGAGTATATATGGCAGGCCCCTACTTTCAAACATCCAATTTACAAACGACTCCTACTTGCAAACGGAAGGAGACAACAGGAAGTGAGAGGAAATCTACCCCTAGGAAGGGAAATTCTCTCCTGTAAGAGTTAATATTGGAAAAAAACGTCTCCTCTCCACTGATGCTTTATCACCAATCCTTGTTTCAATAAAAAAAACAAATTTTCTAAAAAAACATTTGTCATTGGGACGGAAAGTGAGGTGAAATGTTCTGAACAGGGGCACAAACAGCAAAACAAATGTTACAGGGGTGATAACCCTTCCCCTTGTTTTTCAAAAGCTTAAAAATAGATTTTTGGGCTGGAGCTACACTTAAAAAATTTACCTGTTCCAAATTACAAACAGATTCTACTTAAGAACAAACCTACAGTCCCTGTCTTGTTTGCACCGCCTATATACTGCTGTTTACATTTGGGTGCGAGTTTCCCCTTAATATCCATACAACACCAAAAGGGGCTGGTAGTGGGCTGGGGGGGGGGACCCATGCCATTTTTCTCAATGATTTTCATCCATATTGCCGGGACCAGACATTACATTAAAGCCGCAAGCACTTTTAAATGACTTTTTTTCCTTTTGAAATTGCATTTTGTGCAGGACAGTTCTAAACACGGGAAACACGTGCCACTTCACAGGCATACTTTAGACACCCCCCAGGTACGATATTTAAAGGAATATTTCTTTCTTTTTTTTCACTTTAAGCATCATTAAAATCACTGCTCCCAAAAAAACTGCAGTTTTTAAAACTTTTTTTTGCATTGATACATGTCCCCTGGGCGGAACTCGGGTCCCCAAACCCTTTTTTGGACAATAACTTGCATATTAGCCATTATATTTAGCACTTTTGATTTCGAACGTTCGCGTCCATTGTATTTAATAAGGTTCTAAAGTTCGCGCAAACTTTCGGTCCGTTCGCAGGTTTTGGTGCGAACCGAACCGGCTGGTGTTCGGCTCATCCCTACCTACCACATTTTTGAAGTCCCTGGAGCACCAGGACAAAGGAAACACACACAAAATGACCACATTTTCAAAAGCAAACGCCCTAATGTTTATTCCATGAAGCATGAGTCTTTTGAACATGTCATTTTTCACACAAGTTTTTTGAAAATGTGGGGAAAAAAATTAAAACATTTTTTTTACACTAAGTTGTCAGTTTTTAAAATATTTGAAACACACAGCATGCATATAGCAAAAATTACACCCTAAAATACATTCTACTACTCATTCTGAGTATGGTGATACCACGTGTGTGAGACTTTTCCACAGCCTGACCACATAGGCCCAACATCCAAGTAGCACCTTCAGGTTTCTAACACATAACATGTACATACCAAGAATTACACCCCAAAATACATTCTGCTGAGAAAAAGGTAAAAAAAAATACCTGTGGTTTTAGCAAGCAGTTAAACTGTCCCAACACAGGTAAAGCATTCGTCCAGACAGTCAAATGAATTGTCAAGACAGCAGGCAGAGATATGCCAAAGTATTGGTCCTAGCAGGAGGCAAGAACATGATCCATAAGCAGGCAGTTCAGGTGGCAGGCCGAGGCATGGTCAGTTCAGGTGGCAGGTAGAGGCATGGACAGTTCAGGTGGCAGCAGGCAGAGGCATGGCCAGTTCAGGTGGCAGCAGGCAGAGGCATGGCCAGTTCAGGTGGCAGCAGGCAGAACTACAAAGCTTAGGGCCTTGGTCAGGAAAGACCTGAGGACAGGAATAGAGGCTTCTTCCCACCCAAATATCTTCAAAGCCTCTGAGTCTCCAGACCCTAATCTGAGAAAACAAAAAAAACCTGGAGAAAGCTAAAAAAGTTTTCTCCACTCGGAAAATCTATTCTGGAGCCCCTTACATATGTGAGACCCATGTGCTCTAGTAAATCCCACTAATATAGTGGCATGGCAACAAATCAGCTCAGGAGGCAAGCAAAATGCATGGTCATTTAACAGGCAGAGGTCAATTCACATGGAAGGCAGAATCATGTGTAGCGGGGTCTCCTTTAGGGCCCCTGGACTACGTTACCCAGAACCCCGTTCGGCACCCAGGGTGCATTGGGCCGCCACAGAGACTCATGGGTGGGGCTATATAAGAAGAGGGCGAGGCTAAGCTCGGCCTCTTTGGACACCACGCTGCAAGCAATAGGACTCCCTGTGCGGATCCGCTGCTGTGTAAGGCCTGAAGCCTGGGCCTTGCATACCGACCAAAGAGCCGTCCACCCCACTGCAGAGCCTGGGTGGCACCTGTTCCTGCTCGAGTTTGCTGACATCCGCTGGACCGGGGACCCGGCCGTTGGAGACACTGTGTGCGGTTACACAGTGGTGGAAGCCCGTACTGGGATCGCGTCCGGAGTGGTGAGCGAGCACTTGCTCACTTCATTAACCTTTACTTTGTTGGGCCTAGTGACTGCCTTGGCCCACCTTGTTCATTTACTACTATTGGATTACAAATATTGTTTCCTGAAAGTGCACCACCGTTCAAGTTGCATGCAAAGAATTGTTCTCCTAAGGGACTGAGTTTAATCTGAGTCAGGCCTGACCAGGGGGGTTAAATCTTTGTTTGCTGTGCCATATTGCGCATAAGGAAAGAAGATAGTTGCACATGGCGGGTGACCACTCTGCACTATCACTGATGAATATGTTTATCGCTGCAGGGCTCTGCATGTATGCTATGTGATGTGTTTAACCTTGAACCTTTATATCAAAGTAAATCCAGTTATATTTTATTACCTTGGTATCAGTGTTATTCTTGCAGATAGTAGTTATCTATCAATACTGCCAAATTGTGTATAATCAGGTATAGACCATTACGAGGTAACATTCCCTAGACTAACTGTGCCAGTGTGGGTTGAGTAGATTGCCAGGGGTTGGTGGTGCTGTATACAGAGCCCGAAACAAAACTCAGTGGCTCTCTTAACTGGGGGTAGCGCTACACATGAAGGCTCGTCCGGGATCCTGATACAGCAAGCAACGCGCCAAAAGTACCGGCATGGACCCATTGGAAGTGGAACAGTGGTGCACGGTGGCTGGCACTGATTCAGCCGCGGCAGTAGTTATTGAACTCCTGGGGATCTGGCAAGAAGTAGTGGTAAAGCAGCTAGTAATGTCGCTGACCCCGCACCAGAAGGCATGGGTGATGGATGTCAGGTCAAATTCTTTGCTGACCCGCGCACTTGTGGAATGGAAGAATGAAATCCCAGAGCATTTCAAAAGTCCAAGCATAAAAGCAATGGATGATCAGACCTATAGCTTAATACATGCGCTGCCAGTCAGGGGAGGATGGTTTCAGACACCAAAACCATCACCTCTACAGATATCTCCACCGCAGTCCCCAAAAGCAGGAAAGCAGAAGGCGAAAGAGAGTCCCGGATCACCACCGGCCACCCTCAGCGCAGAATTATGCGCGGTCCTGGGGGAGATTGTAGCCCAGTGTAAGAAGGATCCTACAGACTACCCGATGTCGGGATACAGAAAACTCAGGATATTTTCTGGAAGGAAACCTGTACCTTCGAGAGATTAGGGATTTGAGGAGTGGCTAGACGGTGCCACTCAGGCTTTAGAAGAATGGGAAGTCCCAGAACAGAGAATCACAGAGAGTCTGAAGGGGCCTCCCTTGGAGGCCATACGCAACCTCAAGCTGAGCAAGAAAGACTGTGATGCACAGGATTATCTGGACATTTTGCAGAATGTGTTTGGTGGAACAGAGAAAGTCACTGAGCTCACTTACCAGCTGGAGCACTGCTATCAAAAGACAGGAGAGAAACTGTCAGAGTTCATGAGGTGTCTGGATAAGATCCTGCATAAAATTTTACTGAAGAAGGGGATTGACCCAAGGAAGGTGGATGAGGCCCGTTTTCAGCAGGTGTTGCGGGGAGCTCAGCCCCTGGACCCCATCGCATTGGTGTTACGCACTCGACAGGACGGGAAGAGCCTGGAGTACCCCGACTTAATCTGAGTGGTCAGAGAAGAGGAGGCTATGTTGGAAGACAAAAAAAGGAACCAACCAGTCGAGCCAACCAATCCTCCGGCGGTGATGGTCAGGACGGCCATGACCCTCGAGAGAGACTCAGAGGTGGATATCTTGAAGTCACAGATGTCCCAAGTATTGGGGATGCTGACCTCCCTGATGGCCAAGGATCAAGGGGTACCGGAGAGGGAAAGTCCGAGGAGGGAGCTGTTTCCAGACACCTCAGCGCCCGCATCCCTGCAAGATTGGGGGGATGCGATTTTTTTCAACTGTGGAAGGGCTGGCCATGTCACCAAAGTGTGTTCCAGTCCAAAGAAAAAAAAGATGAATAACCGCAAGCCGGCGGAAAACTTCAGAGGGCCCCGGTGAAGGAGTCAACCGGGTGCCCATCATCTCCAGTGAGCTCCAAACTGAATGAGAAGTGTAGAAAGATAGAGGACAACACCCCTCAGAAGAAACACAGTGTTCCCCACTAGGGATGAGCTTCGTGTTCGAGTCGAACATACGTTCGACTCGAACATCGGCTGTTCGATCGTTCGACGAAGATCGAACGATTTGGGCCGTTCGCGCCAAATTCGAGTGACGTGAATGGCCCACAATGCACTACGCCATCGCAGTGTCATCCAGGCGCTGTGATTGGCCAAGCATGCACTGTGACCCCGCATGCTTGGCTAATCACAGCGCCGGCAGCGAGGAGAGCAATGATTGGCCACAGGCAGGATGCCTGTGGGCAATTATTGCTGAGGGGGTTTAGTACACGCCCCACACTATAAAAGGCCGCCAGCGCGGCGGCCTTGTGTAGTGTGTTCCGGAGCAGGGAAAGAGAAGCATAGGCAGGGACAGTGTCATTTTTTTTCCTTTACTAATCCTGGATTCCTTGTGTTTAGGGACAAATAAGGATAGGTAGGGAGAGTGTCAGTGTGTTATTCTGTGCTAAACCTTGTTTGTAGGGACAAAGAGGTACAGTGAGGGAAAGTGTCAGTGTGCTATTCTGTTCTAAACCAATCTTGCTGAACCATATTTTCAATCCTTGAGTTTAGGGACAGAGAGGTACAGTGAGGGAAAGTGTCAGTGTGCTATTCTGTGCTAAATCTTGTTTGTAGGGACAGAGTAGGACAGTGAGTGAAACTGACAGTGTGCTATTCTGTTCTAAACCAATCTTGCTGAACCATATTTGAAATCCTTGAGTTTAGGGACAGAGAGGTACAGTGAGGGAAAGTGTCAGAGTGCTATTCTGTGCTAAATCTTGTTTGTAGGGACAGAGTAGGACAGTGAGGGAAAGTGTCAGTGTGCTATTCTGTTCTAAACCAATTTTGCTGAACCATATTTGAAATCCTTGAGTTTAGGGACAGAGAGGTACAGTGAGTGAAACTGACAGTGTGCTATTCTGTTCTAAACCAATTTTGCTGTTCCATATTTGAAATCCTTGAGTTTAGGGACAGAGAAGGACACTCGTGGAAACTATCAGTGTGCTATTCTGTGCTAAATCTTGTTTGTAGGGAGGGACAGAGTAGGACAGTGAGGGGAAGTGTCAGTGTGCTATTCTGTTCTAAACCAATTTTGCTGTTTCATATTTGAAATCCTTGAGTTTAGGGACAGAGAAGGACACTCGTGGAAACTATCAGTGTGCTATTCTGTGCTAAATCTTGTTTGTAGGGAGGGACAGAGTAGGACAGTGAGGGAAAGTGTCAGTGTGCTATTCTGTTCTAAACCAATTTTGCTGTTCCATATTTGAAATCCTTGAGTTTAGGGACAGAGAAGGACACTCGTGGAAACTATCAGTGTGCTATTCTGTGCTAAATCTTGTTTGTAGGGACAGAGAAGGACAGTGAGGGAAACTGTCAGTGTGCTGTTCTGTGCTAAACCAATCTTGCTGAAGCATATTGCAAATCCTTGTGTTTAGGGACAGAGAAGGATAGGCAGGGGACAGTGTCAGTGTCATTGTTGCTAAGCCTCCTGCACAGTATACACCTGAAGGTAGCCCTTATTGCTCTTTTTCCCATCTCCCTGCAGGCCATCCATTAAAATGTCTGGAAGGCAAACAAGGAGAGGCAGACAGTCAGGAGGCAAAAAAAGAGGGCAAGCAGGCTCTGTGTCTAGGGGCAACAGTGGTGGTCGTGGACGCGGTGCATTGTCATCAGCACATGGCCATGGGACACGCTTGTCCTTCTTTTCGGCAGCTGGACATGTTGAGCCACATCATGCCGAAGACTTGGTAGATTGGATGACCAAGCCCACCTCATCCTCCTCATCCTCTCTCACCCAGGCTCAGGGTACTGGCAAAGCAGCTGCCAAAGCGTCCTCTTCTCTGGTATCATTATCTTCATTAGTCAATCCTTCCCTAGACCCACCATGTCCTCCTCCTGAGGAGTCCCCCGAACTGTTTGAGCACAGTGTTGGGTACATGCTCCAGGAGGATGCCCAGCGTTTCGAAGGATCTGATGATGAAACCCAGCTACAGGAAGGCAGTAGCGTGAGAGCAGAGAGAGGGGATGCTCAAGAAGGACACCAATCTGGCAGTCATGCTCCAGCAGCTGCAGCATACTGCCAGATTGGCTCCAGTGATGAGGAGGGAGGGGATGATGAGGTCACTGACTCCACGTGGGTGCCTAATAGGAGAGAGGAGGAGGAGGAGGATGAGGAGGAGGCACATCTCCAACGAGGCAGGATGCCCTTGGGTGGCCAGCGTATGGGCAGCACACCGACGGAATCACACCGCAGAGCTCCGCCTGTGCAGGGCGCTGCCTCTGCCCGTCATTCAAAAAGTTCTTTGGTGTGGGCCTTTTTTGAGGCGAGTGCATCAGATCGCACAGCTGCTGTTTGCAACATATGTCTCAAGCGTATATCGCGTGGCCAAAACATCAGCCGCTTGGGCACCACATGCTTGATCAGACATATGTTGACCTGCCATGCAGCTCGTTGGCAAGCCTACCTTAACCACTTCCCTACTGGGCACTAAAACCCCCTTCCTGCCCAAGCCATTTTTCAGCTTTCAGCGCTGTCACACTTTGAATGACAATTGCGCGGTCGTGCGACGTGGCTCCCAAACTAAATTTGTGTCCTTTTTTTCCCACAAATAGAGCTTTCTTTTGGTGGTATTTAATCACCTCTGCGGTTTTTATTTTTTGCGCTATAAACAAAAGAAGAGCGTCCAGTTTGGAAAAAAAACACAATATTTTTTACTTTTTGCTATAATAAATACCCATTTTTTTTCCAATTAAAATTTTCCTCAGTTTAGGCCGATACGTATTCTTCTACATATTTTTGGTATAAAAAAAATCGCAATAAGCGCGTATTGATTGGTTTGCGCAAAAGTTATAGCGTCTACAAAATAGGGGATAGTTTTATAGCATTTTTTTTTTTTTTTTATTAGTAATGGCGGCGATTTGCGATTTTTATTGTGACTGCGATATTGTGGCGGACACATCGGACACTTTTGACACATTTTTGGTACCATTCACATTTATACAGCGATCCCTGCTATAAAAATGCATTGATTACTGTATAAATGTGACTGGCAGGGAAGGGGTTAACCACTAGGGGGCGGAAAGGGGTTAAATATGTTCCCTCAATGTGTTCTAACTGTGGGGGGAGGGGACTGACTGGGGGAGGTGACCGATGGTTGTCCCTATGTACAAGGGACACACCATCAGCCTCCTCTCCCTCACAGGACGTGGATCTGTGTGTTTACACACACAGATCCACTTTCCCGCTCGGTTCCCGGGCAATCGCGCACCGGGTCCTTGGTAACGCGGCGCGCGCGCGCACGCGCCACCGGCGGCGCGCACGCGCGCGCGATCCCCCTCCTTCTGAAGGATGTTCAGGAACGTCCACTCAGAAGGAGAGAGCACCCATCCGGCCGTATATGTACAGTGTCCGGGTGGGAAGTGGTTAAAGACCCACACCAAAGAACAAAGCTGACCTCTTCTTGCACTGCATCAGCTGGGATCTCCAACCCCAGTATACCTTCAGTCCTCTCTGAAACCTGCTCTGAGAGGAATGAAGGTGTAGAATTAGGTGTGTCACAGCCAAGTACTTGCGGGCACTCTGCTAGCAGTACACCAACGTCCGATTCTAGCAGGCAAATTTCCCTGCCCCAGCTGCTGGACCGTCAAAAGAAGTTCACTCCCAGCCATCCACATGCCCAGCGGTTGAATGCTGGCTTGGCTAAATTGCTAGCGCTTCAACTGCTGCCTTTTCAGTTGGTAGACTCGGCCCCCTTCCGTGAGTTTGTGCAATGTGCAGTTCCTCAGTGGCAGGTTCCCAAACGCCACTTTTTCGCATGGAAGGTGATTCCGGCTCTCTACAGGCATGTGGAAGGCAATGTCTTGGCCTCGCTGAAAAGGGCGGTCAGCGGTAAGGTGCATATTACCGCTGACTCATGGTCCAGCAGGCATGGACAGGGACGTTACCTTTCTTTCACTGCCCATTGGGTCACTCTTTTGGCAGCTGGGAAGGATGCAGGACAAGGTGCAGTAGTGTTGGAGGTTGTTCCACCGCCACGCCTCCAAAATGCTACTACTGGTTGTGACACACCTCTCTCCTCCACCCCCTCCTCTTCTTCCTCCATGGCCTCTTCCTGTGGTTTGTCCTCGGAACCAGCGGTGCTCGGTAGGCGTTCAAGGGGCTACGCAAGTACGCAGGCAAAAAGATGCCATGCCGTGCTTGCGCTGGTGTGTTTGGGGGACAGGAGCCACACTGGGGCAGAGGTCCTGTCTGCTCTGCAGGGGCAGGCCGAGAGGTGGTTGACGCCACGCCAGCTTAAGCCAGGAATGGTGGTTTGCGACAATGGCACCAACCTCCTCTCCGCCCTCTGACAGGGACAACTGACCCATGTGCCCTGTATGGCTCACGTCCTTAACCTGGTGGTGCAGCGGTTCTTGGGCAGGTACCCGGGCTTACAGGATGTCCTGAGGCAGGCCAGGAAAGTCTGTGTGCATTTCCGCAGATCTTATAATGCCAGTGCTCGCCTGGCTGAGCTGCAAAAGGAGTTGAACCTGCCCAAGAACCGCCTTATATGTGACATGCCCACCAGGTGGAACTCAACGTTGGCCATGCTGCAGCGGCTGCACACGCAGCAGAGGGCCATCAATGAGTACCTGTGCGACTACGGCACCAGGACAGGGTCAGGGGAGCTCAGGTTTTTTTCACCACGCCAGTGGGGCATGATCAGGGATGCATGCACTGTCCTGGCACCATTTGAGGAGGCCACGAGGATGGTGAGCAGTGACAGTGCATGCATCAGTGACACTGTACCTCTTGTCCACCTGTTGGAGCACACGCTGCGTGGAATAATGGACAGGGCACTTGAGGCAGAACAGAGGCAGGAAGAGGAGGACTTCCTTGCCTCTCAAGGCCCCCTTTACCCAGACAGTGTTCCTTCTGTCCCACCCATCGCACAGGAAGAGGAGGAGGAGGAGGAGGAGGATTGTGTCAGCATGGAGGTGGAGGCTGGCACTCAGCATCATCAGCAGCAGTCTTATAGGGATGATTTACAGTCCCAAGAAACCAGTGGACTTGTACGTGGCTGGGAGGAGGTGGCTGCGGATCATGTCGTCCTTAGTGACCCAGAGGACTCCGGACTGAATACCTCAGCTAACCTACGCTGCATGGCCTCCCTGATCCTGCAAAGTCTGCGGAAGGATCCTCGTATTCTTCGGATCAAGGAGAGGGACCATTACTGGCTGGCCACTCTCCTTGATCCACGGTACAAGGGTAAGGTTGCGGACCTTATCTTACCGTTGCAGACGGAGCAGAGGATGAGACAACTCCGGGAGGCCTTGCAGAAAGGTCTGTGCAACGCGTTCCCAGAGACTGGGAGGTTACAAACTCCTGGTCCTGGACAACGAGTTGCTGAGGCTTCGGGCAGTCAAAGAAGGAGCGGTGGGGAAGGTGGCCATCTGACCGATGCGTTCAGACAATTCTTTAGTCCGCAGCCCCAAAGTATGATCGGTTCCAGCAACCATCGCCAGCGTCTGATATACATGGTCCAGGAATACCTAGGGGCAAGGTCAGACTTGGACACCTTCCCCACCGAAAATCCTCTGGCTTACTGGGTCTTGAGGATGGATCACTGGCCAGAGCTTGCACAGTATGCAATTGAGCTACTGGCCTGTCCTGCATCCAGCGTTCTTTCAGAACGCACATTCAGTGCTGCTGGAGGATTTGTCACGGATCACAGGGTGCGCCTGTCCACCGACTCGGTTGATCGACTGACTTTCATCAAGATGAACCAGTCTTGGATCACCACCAGCTACCACACACCTGATGCTGATATAACAGAATAATTGATTTTAAAATGTCACATCCCTTCAAGACTGATGCTGATGCTGAGTGCCTCTGCTGTTATGTTGACTGGCTATCCTCCTCCTCCTCCTCAATGATACGATTAATGATGATAGCTTGGAAGATCATTTTGGTTTATGGGTGACGCCACCAGTGGCTAAGGCCCAATTTTTCAGCCCCTGTTTAACAGGGGCGTGTAATTAAAATTTTGGATGCAATACTTTGCAACAGGCCTCATTGCTGTGCTCCAAGTACAGTATCTGTGAGGGGTTGCAGTGTTGTGCCACCAGTGCCTAAGGCCCAATTTTTCAGCCCCTGTTCAACAGGGGCATGCAATTATAATTATTGATCTAATAATTCACAGCAGGGCCCATTGCTGCGCCCACCAAGAGTAACTGTCAGGCCTTACAGTGTTGTGGCACCAGCACCACCATCACCACCACCACCACCACCAAAGGCCTAATTTTTCAGCCCCTGTTCAACAGGGGCATGCAATTATAATTATTGATCTAATAATTCACAGCAGGGCCCATTGCTGCGCCCACCAAGAGTAACTGTCAGGCCTTACAGTGTTGTGGCACCAGCACCACCATCACCACCACCACCACCACCAAAGGCCCAATTTTTCAGCCCCTGTTCAACAGGGGCATGCAATTATAATTATTGATCAAATAATTCACAGCAGGGCCCATTGCTGCGCCCACCAAGAGTAACTGTCAGGCCTTACAGTGTTGTGGCACCAGCACCACCATCACCACCACCACCACCACCAAAGGCCCAATTTTTCAGCCCCTATTCAACAGGGGCATGCAATTATAATTATTGATCTAATAATTGACAGCAGGGCCCATTGCTGCGCCCACCAAGAGTAACTGTCAGGCCTTACAGTGTTGTGGCACCAGCACCACCATCACCACCACCACCACCACCACCACCAAAGGCCCAATTTTTCAGCCCCTATTTAACAGGGGCATGCAATTATAATTATTGATCTAATAATTCACAGCAGGGCCCATTGCTGCGCCCACCAAGAGTAACTGTCAGGCCTTACAGTGTTGTGGCACCAGCACCACCATCACCACCACCACCACCACCAAAGGCCCAATTTTTCAGCCCCTGTTCAACAGGGGCATGCAATTATAATTATTGATCGAATAATTCACAGCAGGGCCCATTGCTGCGCCCACCAAGAGTAACTGTCAGGCCTTACAGTGTTGTGGCACCAGCACCACCATCAAAGGCCCAATTTTTACTACCACTGATCAACAATTATATGTTATTACAATTCCTGATATAATAGTTGACAGCAGGGCGTTCCAGCACCCACCAAGAGTAACTGTGAGTGCTTACAGTGTTGTGCCAACACCAACACCTAAGGGGCCAATTTCTGCAGAGTATATACGGCAGGTCCCTACTTTCAAACATCAAACTTACAAACGACTACTACTTGCAAACGGAAGAAGACAACAGGAAGTGAGAGGAAATCTACCCCTTGGAAGGAAAATTCTCTCCTGTAAGAATTAATATGGGAGAAAGGTGTCTCCTCTCTACTGATGCTTTATCAGCAATCCTTGTTTCAATAAAAACACCACATTTCAAAAACAGTTGTCATTGGGACGCAAAGTGAGGTGAAATGTTCTGAACAGGGGCACAGACAGCAAAAAAAATGTGACAGGGGTGATAACCGTTCCCTATGTTTTCCAAAAAGCAAAATAAAAGGAATTTGGCATGGAGCTACACTTAAACAATGCAGCTGTTCAAATTTACAAACAGATTCTACATAAGAACAAACCTACAGTCCCTGTCTTGTATGCACCGCCTGTATACGGCTGTTCAGAGTATATAGGGCCTTTTTTATTTTGTGTGCGGGGTTCCCCTTAATATCCATACAAGACCCAAAGGGGCTGGTAATGGGCTGGGGTAGGGGGGGGGGGGGTTGATGGGGTAGCTATGCCATTTTTCCTAAAGATTTTCATCCATATTACCGGGACCAGACATTGCATTAAAGCCGCAAGCAGTTTTAAATGGCTTTTTTTCCTTTAGAAATGTTATTTTGTGCAGGGACAGTTCTAAACACGGGAAACACGTGGCACTTCACAGGCATACTTTAGACACCCCCCAGGTACAATATTTAAAGGAATATTTGACTTTTTTTTTTCACTTTATGCATCATTAAAATGACTGTTTCCGGAAAACGTCCGTTTTTAAAACTTCTTTTTGCATTGATACATGTCCCCTGGTGCAGAACCCGGGTTCCCAAACTCTGTTTCGGACAATAACATGGATAATAGTCGTTATAATTAGCACTTTAGAATCCGAACGTTCGCATCCATTGTATTTAATAGGGTTCTAATGTTCGTGCGAACTTTCGGTCCGTTCGCGGGTTCTGGTGCGAACCGAACCCGGGGGTGTTCGGCTCATCACTATTCCCCACTGGGAATATACGCCAAAGAAAGAGAATAGTGTCCCTCAGCGGGTAGCTACACCCATTAAGAGGAGGGAGATTAATGCATACCAAGCCCAAGAGAGACTAAAGTCCAAGGAGAAATGGAAGAAAGAGAGTCCAAAAGGGAAATGCAAAGATCAAAAGAAAGAGACCCCTTCGAAGCAATATCCAGAGAAGCTGGTAGGCCCCTCCCCCATAGTACCTGTCCAAGTGGAGGGAGTCTACACAAGAGCCATATTGGATACTGGGGCACAAGTGACCCTGTTATACAGGGACTTTTATGACAAGCATCTAAGTCACCTACCCATCCAGAAGATTGAAGAGTTGGAAATATGGGGGATTGGGACCAGGAGCTTCCCTTATGATGGCTATCTGTCCATAAAACTGACCTTTGACCCATCTGTAGCCGGGAAGGCTGAAGTGTTCGACACCCTGGCTGTGGTATGCCCCCGACCGCCTGGAGCTAACAAGAGCTCCATAATAATAGGGACCAACACGGACATGGTTCGGAGACTCTTGGCCCCTCTAGTATGAAAGAGGGACCCCACGGTCACCAAGATCCACCCAATGCTAAAGACAGCCTACCAGCGACTGGTCTTAGAGCAGAAGGCCCCGGAAGAGGGGGTAGGAAAGGTCTGGAGGCTGGGAAGGAGAGGAATAGTGCTGCAGCCCGGCGAAGTAACCTGTCTCAGATCCACTGTGAAGCTCATTTGGAAGCAAGCCCGGCCCTTTTGTCATGTTGGAACCTGACCCAAGAGAAGAACACTCGGGCCTAGAAGTGGTCCCAGAAGTGGTCCCGTTGAGGGCCTTGAAGAAGGCACACTGTAAAGTACCTGTGAGTGTCAGGAATACTACGGACGGCCCCAGGCTGGGCCAGATGAGCCCTGCTACCCCAGTTGTCTTGTCGGATGTGGAGAAGACAGAGGGAGAAAGGACTATTTGGGAGAAGCTCTGCATGGAGAACCCGAACCTGCCAACGGCTTGGAAAGAGAGAGCCAAGGCCCAGTTGACCAAGTGGAGAAGGATCTTTTCCCAAGATGAGTTTGATGTGGGATGTGCGAAGCGTGCCACCCACCGAATCCGCCTCCAAGAAGACAAACCCTTCAGGGAGAGGGTCCGGTGAGTCCCGTTGGCAGACCTTGAAGACTTGCGGGAGCAGCTCGCTGAGCTCAAGCGAACCGGTGTTATCCGGGAGTCCAGAAGCCCCTATGCCTCCCCGATAGTGGTGGTCAGGAAGAAGAATGGGTCATTGAGGCTATGTATAGACTACAGGACCCTCAATAGAAGAACCATACCTGACCAATATACCACCCCGAGGATAGAGGATGCCTTACAGAGCTTGTCCGGAGCAAGGTGGTTCAGTGTAATGGATCTCAAGAGTGGGTACTATCAGATCCCCATGCATCCAGAAGATAAGGAGAAGACAGCTTTCATAACTCCTGTGGGGTTCTTTGAGTTTGAAAGGATGCCCCAAGGTCTGTCTGAAGCTCCAGCCACCTTTCAATGCCTTATGGAAAAGACTGTGGAAGACATGAACCTCATCGAAGTCCTTGTATACTTAGATGACATCATTGTCTTCGGGAGAACCCTGGAAGAGTATGAGGAGAGACTGGAGAAGGTTTTGAGAAGACTCAGTGAGGAGGGACTCAAGCTTTCACCCGAAAAATGCCAGTTCTATCAGTCATCCGTTAACTATCTGGGACACATAGTGTCTGAAGAAGGGGTAGCCACAGACCCCGAAAAGTTGGAGGAAGTCACCTCCTGGCTAAGGCCCACCACTGTGACAGAACTCAGATCCTTTTTGGGATTCTGTTCCTATTACAGGAGGTTCCTGGAAGGGTTTGCCCGGATTTCAAAACCTCTGAATGAGCTGTTTAAGACAGAAGGGGAAGAGGATGACTCGGGCCCCAGGAAGCCGGGGGAGTCAGTCAAAGACCAGTGGAATGAGAAGTGTGAAGAGGCCTTCCAGATGTTGAAGAAAAGCCTAACCACTGCCCCTGTCCTGGCTTACGCAGACCCAAAGAAACCGTATGAACTCCATGTGAATGCCAGTCATGATGGCCTGGGAGGAGTGCTCTATCAGGAGCACGAAGGGCAACTGTGACCCGTTGCATATGTGAGCAGGAGTCTAACCCCCTCGGAAAAGAACTACCCCACTCACAAGTTGGAGTTCCTGGCCCTCAAATGGGCTGTAGTCGACAAGCTCAAAGACTATTTGTATGGGGCAGAATTTACTGTGAAAACTGATAACAACCCCCTTACTTATCTTTTCACCACAGCAAAGCTGGATGCCACGGGACACAGATGGCTGGCGGCCCTGTCTGCTTTCAACTTTAGCCTGAAATATAGACCTGGGGCTGGAAATCGAGATGCGGATAGGGATGAGCTCGGTGTTCGAGTCGAACATACGTTCGACTCGAACATCGGCTGTTCGATCGTTCGGCGAACATCGAACGATTTGGGCCATTCGCGCCAAATTCGAGTGACGCGAATGGCCCACAATACACTGCGCCATCGCAGTGCAATCCCGGCGCTGTGATTGGCCAAGCATGCACTGTGACCCCACATGCTTGGCCAATCACAGCACCGGCAGCTAGGAAAGCCATAATTGGCCACAGGCAGGTTGCCTGTGGCCAATTATAGCTCAGGGGGTTTAGCACACGCCCCACACTATAAAAGGCCGTCAGCGCGGCGGCCTTGTGTAGTGTGTTCCAGCGCAGGGAAAGAGAAGGATAGGCAGGGTCAGTGTTGATATTCTTTGTGCTATTCTTGTGTGCAGGGAGAGAGAAGGATAGGCAGGGAGAGTGTCAGTGTCATATTCTTTGCTAAACCTTGTGTGCAGGGAGAGAGAAGGATAGGCAGGGGACAGTGTCAGTGTCATATTCTTTGCTAAACCTTGTGTGCAGGGAGAGAGAAGGATAGGCAGGGAGAGTGTCAGTGTCATATTCTTTGATAAACCTTGTGTGCAGGGAGAGAGAAGGATAGGCAGGGGACAGTATCAGTGTCATATTCTTTACTAAACCTTGTGTGCAGGGAGAGAGAAGGATAGGCAGGGAGAGTGTCAGTGTCATATTCTTTGATAAACCTTGTGTGCAGGGAGAGAGAAGGATAGGCAGGGGACAGTGTCAGTGTCATATACTTTACTAAACCTTGTGTGCAGGGAGAGAGAAGGATAGGCAGGGAGAGTGATGAAAGAAAGGGAGCCGCTCAGGTGTGGAACTCCCAGGAAATACCTCCTCCCAGCAGCCAAGGGTGCAAGCAAATGCAAATGCAATCAATGGAAAGAAAAATCTTCTGGAAGCAGCACTCCGATTAAAAAGCCTTTATTCCAAAAAAGGTTCAGGAGACCAAAACACACTGCTCGACACAGCAAACTGATCACATCTGGCTAACGCGTTTCACACCTTCATCACATCTGGCTAACGCGTCTCCTGAACCTTTTTTGGAATAAAGGCTTTTTAAGTGCTGCTTCCAGAAGATTTTTCTTTCCATTGATAGGCAGGGAGAGTGTCAGTGTCATATTCTTTGATAAACCTTGTGTGCAGGGAGAGAGAAGGATAGGCAGGGGACAGTGTCAGTGTCATTGTTGCTAAGCCTCCTGCACAGTATACACCTGAAGCTAGCCCTTATTGCTGTGTTTTCCTGGTGTGTTACACTAACAGGCATTTGCAGCACTTACAGCGGGCGGAGTGTGCCTCCTGCACATTATACACCTGAAGCTAGCCCGTATTGCTGTGTTTTCCTGGTGTGTTACACCAACAGGCATTTGCAGCACTTACAGCGGGCGGAGTGTGCCTCCTGCACATTATACACCTGAAGCTAGCCCGTATTGCTGTGTTTTCCTGGTGTGTTACACCAACAGGCATTTGCAGCACTTACAGTGGGCGGAGTGTGCCTCCTGCACATTATACACCTGAAGCTAGCCCGTATTGCTGTGTTTTCCTGGTGTGTTACACCAACAGGCATTTGCAGCACTTACAACGGGCGGAGTGTGCCTCCTGCACATTATACACCTGAAGCTAGCCCGTATTGCTGTGTTTTCCTGGTGTGTTACACCAACAGGCATTTGCAGCACTTACAGCGGGCGGAGTGTGCCTCCTGCACATTATACACCTGAAGCTAGCCCGTATTGCTGTGTTTTCCTGGTGTGTTACACCAACAGGCATTTGCAGCACTTACAGCAGGCGTAGTGTGATTCCTGCAAAATATACTCCTGAAGCTAGGCCTTATTGCTGTGTTTTCCTAGTGTGTTACACCAACAGGCATTTGCAGCACTTACAGCGGGCGGAGTGTGCCTCCTGCACATTATACATCTGAAGCTAGCCCGTATTGCTGTGTTTTCCTGGTGTGTTACACCAACAGGTATTTGCAGCACTTACAGCAGGCGTAGTGTGATTCCTGCAAAATATACTCCTGAAGCTAGGCCTTATTGCTGTGTTTTCCTAGTGTGTTACACCAACGGGCATTTGCAGCACTTACAGCCGGCGGAGTGTGCCTCCTGCACATTATACACCTGAAGCTAGCCCGTATTGCTGTATTTTCCTGGTGTGTTACACCAACAGGCATTTGCAGCACTTACAGCGGGCGGAGTGTGCCTCCTGCACATTATACACCTGAAGCTAGCTCGTATTGCTGTGTTTTCCTGGTGTGTTACACCAACGGGCATTTGCAGCACTTACAGCAGGCGTAGTGTGATTCCTGCAAAATATACTCCTGAAGCTAGGCCTTATTGCTGTGTTTTCCTAGTGTGTTACACCAACAGGCACTGCAGCACTTACAGCAGGCAGAGTGTGCCTCCTGCACATTATACACCTGAAGCTAGCCCGTATTGCTGTGTTTTCCTGGTGTGTTACACCAACAGGCATTTGCAGCACTTACAGCGGGCGGAGTGTGCCTCCTGCACATTATACACCTGAAGCTAGCCCGTTGTTAGGACCTGGGCTCGAACCTGGAACCACTGGTGTGTTGGGTGGTGACTCTACTTGCTGCGCCACCTGGAATGCTGGACAGCTCTTTGGATATAAAGTCCAAAGTGCAGCGCTTGGTGAAATTGAATGACAATATGAAAAAGAACAGTCCTGGTTCAGCAAATCAGAAAACAAGATGACCGTGAAACTGATAGAAGACCACCACCAAAACTTTCAGTGTGCTGAAATGAAGGCACACCACCCAAATGTGTTCACAGAATGCTTACCGGAAGGCAAACATACATAAGCGATGTAAGTATATTTGCAGAAGTTCAATGTGTAGACACCAGTTTCCCAGCCAGAAGGATCACATCTATATCCAATGCGACATCCAGACCACAGTTGGAAGTGGGGATGATATATAATCCTCAGCAAGGAGTAGTTTACCAAATAAAAGAATAAACTAACATAGTGAAGCCCATTGAGTAAAAGGACAAAGGTATTTATTGCATTCTACTTACAACAAGGACCATCATCAAAGGCATAAAAACATATGTATCCGCGGTTCAGTGTGCTTGTATCGGCCAGCCTGACATGTTTCATCCGATTGGATATCATCAGAGGCGTTGGATAGTTCATTAGACAATTCCTTGAATGATCTTTCTTGTCTTGAATCTTGCTTGCCTTGAGCCTTGAACCTTGAACCCTTTGCTCCTCCCAGGAACTTCCTGATTTAAGCCATGTCCCTGCACTTCCTGGTTGCCAGAATATTGTGTCTTCACCAGCCAATATCTTGCTCCTGTCTACTGCTGCCGACTGCATCTTTGCTACCACTCACTACCGACTTTTGGCTCGTCCCCGACTACGCTTCTGCTGAATCCCAACCTGCAACTATCTGTTACCGACTTTTGGCTCATCCCCGACTACGCTTCTGCTTGATCCCTACCTGTATTATCTGTTTCTGGACCCTGGCTTGCTCACCCCCTGGTGGGGCTAATCTGAGGACCGCGACCTGGCACTGACACGCAGCGAAGCCCATCTCCACCTTTAGGAGCCCTGGTGAATACCGGTCAGTGCTTAGACCCCGCACCTCAGGTGAACCCGTGTCATCAGCCAGGGTGACCTGTGTGAATACCTGCTCTGCTGCTATAGCTACTGGCCTCTGAGCCTGAATCCAGACCATGACAGAATATTCTGGAGCAAAACATGGAGGCCGTTGTAGCAGCTGCTGTAGCTCCTCTCAGGGTGCAAATCGCTGAGTTGCAGACATTTGGTGTTAACTACCAGGAAAAAATTTCTGAGTTACAGATTGAAGTGAAAGCACTACAAGAGGAAATCCTTGATCTGAATAAACAATTGCGGGATTTTCGTGCCCGAGATACCGCTGCCGTAGATACTAATGCATGAATGCCCCTACCACTTAAGTTTAATGGAGACCGCCGCCATTATAGAGGGTTCCTTAATCAATGTCGTATATACTTTCAGATGCAACCTGCTGCATTTACTTCTGACAGGAAAAAGTTGCTGTTTATTAGCAATCTCCTGACTGAGGAAGCTTTAGCCTGGCCCTCCCCTTATGTGGAGAAAGATGATGTCGTCCTGGATGATTTAGATTCTTTTGTGGCTTCGATGATCCTAACCGCTGTGCTACTGCTGAGGCAAAATTGCACAATTTACGGCAGGGTAGACGCTCTGTTGCAGAGTACACAACTGAATTCCGACGTTGGATCTCAGATACCAATTGGAATCCAGCAGCACAAAAAAGTCAGTTCTGTCAAGGACTCTCAGAGCAAGTAAAAGATGAGCTTGCCAGAGTAGAAAGTTCTGACGACCTCAAGGCTTTTATTAAATGATGTATTTGAATTGATCAGAGACTTACTGAAAGGAGAAAGGAGAGACTGGGAATCCTAGGCAGTAATGGTGGCATGCGTTTTTCTACTACTCAGTATCCTCCTAAGGGTCCAAGAGTTTTTCCTGATTCTGACACTCCTGAACCTATGCAGGTGGATGCTATTAAAAGATCTATTACCACTCAGGAGAAAGAAAGACGACGTTCAGAGAACTTGTGTCTTTATTGTGGAGACTCTGGACATTATGCAGTTAATTGTCCCAATAAATTTAAAAGAACAATTGCAGCAATGGATGTTACAGTATCTGAACAAATAAACCCAATTTCTCAGTCCGTCTCTCCTTTGATTCAGGAAGCAAATAAAGTTAATTCTTTATCAACTCACTTTGTCATCCCAATAAGGCTTATCGTGGAAAGCAATGAAATATCTTGCGCTGCTATGCTGGACTCAGGGGTCGGGGAAACTTCATGGACATCGAATTTGCCCAAAGTAATAACCTTCAAATAAGAAATAAGCTTGCCCCTATTGATATGGAAACTGTGGATGGCTCACCTTTGTCTTCAGGTCCAGTTACCCACGAGACCATCCCGCTTAAACTCCTAATCGAGACTGACCATCAGGAGACTATCAGCTTTGAGCTGATCACATCACCCAAGTTCCCTATTATCCTGGGCATCCCTTGGTTCTCTATCCATAATCCCTCCATCAACTGGGAACCACGTTCTTTAAGCTTTACATCTGACCATTGCAAAAGACATTGCAAAGAATCTTATCAAATAAGCCCTCCACCAACCCAAGATTTACAAGCAGTTTTGGCAACTACCAAGCCATACAACAAGTTACCTCCACAATATCTTGAGTTTCGCAACGTTTGTGATAAAAAGAACGCAGATCAGCTGCCTCCTCATCGCTCTTATGATTGTCCCATTGAATTGCTTCCAGGGGCAGAAATACCATTTGGGCGCCTTTATTCTTTATCAGAACCTGAACTGAAGGTGCTCAGGGAGTGGATTAATGAGAATCTAGAGAAGGGTTTTATCAGACACTCAACCTCTTCTGCTGGGGCAGCCTTATTCTTCGTGGTGAAAAAGGACTCCACCCTGCGTCCGTGTATTGACTACAGAGATTTAAATAGGATCACAATTAAGAATTGCTATCCACTCCCACTGATTCCAGAAATGCTTGAGAGACTCTGCTCCGCCAAGCTCTTTTACTAAATTAGATTTACGGGGGGCATACAACCTTGTCCGCATTCGTCCCGAAGATGAATGGAAAACTGCTTTCAGAACCAGATATGGACATTTTGAGTCTTTGGTCATGCCCTTTGAGCTCTGCAATGCTCCTGCAACTTTTCAACATTTTATTAATGATGTTTTTCGAGATTTGCTTGATCAGTTTGTAATAGCATATTTGGATGACATTCTAATTTTCTCTGATACTTTGGAAGAACACCGCAAGCATGTCTGTATTGTTTTCGAGACTAAGGCGGAATCAACTTTACATCAAACTAGAGAAATGCGAGTTTGAACAAACTCAGATCCAGTTCTTGGGATACATAATCTCTTCTGAAGGGGTAAGCATGGATCCTGATAAGATCAAAGCAGTGGTGGATTGGCCTGTCCCTAGGAATGTTAAGGAGATACAGCGATTTGTTGGATTTGCCAACTTTTACAGAAGATTTATAAGGAATTTCTCCAAGGTAATTGCTCCAATTACACAGCTGACAAAGAAAGGGATACCCTTTTTGTGGTCACCTGAGGCACAGACTGCCTTTAGTAAACTAAAAACACTCTTCACTTCTGCACCAATACTGGTACATCCAGATCCAGAACTACCTTTCATCCTAGAAGTTGATGCTTCTAATTCTGCTGTGGGAGCTATCCTTTCTCAGCGAATTGGAGAAAAAATGCAGCTCCATCCTTGCGCTTATTTCTCTCGAATGATGTCTCCAGCCGAGAAGAATTATGACATTGGAAACAAGGAACTGCTGGCAATTAAGGAATAGGGATGAGCTTCGTGTTCGAGTCGAACATACGTTCGACTCGAACATCGGCTGTTCGATCGTTCGACGAAGATCGAACGATTTGGGCCGTTCGCGCCAAATTCGAGTGACGCGAACGGCCCACAATGCACTACGCCATCGCAGTGTCATCCAGGCGCTGTGATTGGCCAAGCATGCACTGTGACCCCGCATGCTTGGCCAATCACAGCGCCGGCAGCGAGGAGAGCAATGATTGGCCACAGGCAGGATGCCTGTGGCCAATTATTGCTGAGGGTGTTTAGTACACGCCCCACACTATAAAAGGCCGCCAGCACGGCGGCCTAGTGTAGTGTGTTCCGGAGCAGGGATAGAGCAGCATAGGCAGGGACAGTGACTGTTATTTCTTTCTTGCTTAACCTGGATTCCTTTAGTTTAGGGAAAGAGAAGGATAGGTAGGGAGAGTGTCAGTGTGTTTTGTGCTTGTGCTATAGTGTGCTTAAAAAAAACATTTATTCTAGGGACAGAAAACTGTAGGTAGGGACAGTGTCAGTTTCTTTCACTCTGCAAGTCCTTGTTTCCAGGGACCTGGAAGGACAGTGAGTGAATTGTCCTTGTGCTATATTGTGCTTAAAAAAACATTTATTCTAGGGACAGAAAACTGTAGGTAGGGAGAGTGTCAGTTTCTTTCACTCTGCAAGTCCTTGTTTCCAGGGACCTGTAAGGACAGTGAGTGAATTGTCCTTGTGCTATATTGTGATTAAAAAAAACATTTTTTCTAGGGACAGAAAACTGTAGGTAGGGAGAGTGTTTTTTTTCTTTCACTCTGCAAGTCCTTGTTTCCAGGGACCTGTAAGGACAGTGAGTGAATTGTCCTTGTGCTATAGTGTGCTTAAAAAAAACATTTATTCTAGGGACAGAAAACTGTAGGTAGGGACAGTGTCAGTTTCTTTCACTCTGCAAGTCCTTGTTTCCAGGGACCTGGAAGGACAGTGAGTGAATTGTCCTTGTGCTATATTGTGATTAAAAAAAAACATTTTTTCTAGGGACAGAAAACTGTAGGTAGGGAGAGTGTTTTTTTTCTTTCACTCTGCAAGTCCTTGTTTCCAGGGACCTGTAAGGACAGTGAGTGAATTGTCCTTGTGCTATATTGTGCATAAAAAAAAACATTTATTCTAGGGACAGAAAACTGTAGGTAGGGAGAGTGTCAGTTTATTTCACTCTGCAAGTCCTTGTTTCCAGGGACCTGGAAGGACAGTGAGTGAATTGTCCTTGTGCTATATTGTGATTAAAAAAAACATTTTTTCTAGGGACAGAAAACTGTAGGTAGGGAGAGTGTTTTTTTTCTTTCACTCTGCAAGTCCTTGTTTCCAGGGACCTGTAAGGACAGTGAGTGAATTGTCCTTGTGCTATAGTGTGCTTAAAAAAAACATTTATTCTAGGGACAGAAAACTGTAGGTAGGGACAGTGTCAGTTTATTTCACTCTGCAAGTCCTTGTTTCCAGGGACCTGGAAGGACAGTGAGTGAATTGTCCTTGTGCTATATTGTGATTAAAAAAAACATTTATTCTAGGGACAGAAAACTGTAGGTAGGGAGAGTGTCAGTTTATTTCACTCTGCAAGTCCTTGTTTCCAGGGACCTGTAAGGACAGTGAGTGAATTGTCCTTGTGCTATATTGTGATTAAAAAAAACATTTTTTCTAGGGACAGAAAACTGTAGGTAGGGAGAGTGTTTTTTTTCTTTCACTCTGCAAGTCCTTGTTTCCAGGGACCTGTAAGGACAGTGAGTGAATTGTCCTTGTGCTATATTGTGCTTAAAAAAAACATTTATTCTAGGGACAGAAAACTGTAGGTAGGGAGAGTGTTTTTTTTCTTTCACTCTGCAAGTCCTTGTTTCCAGGGACCTGTAAGGACAGTGAGTGAATTGTCCTTGTGCTATATTGTGATTAAAAAAAACATTTTTTCTAGGGACAGAAAACTGTAAGTAGGGAGAGTGTTTTTTTTCTTTCACTCTGCAAGTCCTTGTTTCCAGGGACCTGTAAGGACAGTGAGTGAATTGTCCTTGTGCTATATTGTGCTTAAAAAAAACATTTATTCTAGGGACAGAAAACTGTAGGTAGGGAGAGTGTTTTTTTTCTTTCACTCTGCAAGTCCTTGTTTCCAGGGACCTGTAAGGACAGTGAGTGAATTGTCCTTGTGCTATATTGTGATTAAAAAAAACATTTTTTCTAGGGACAGAAAACTGTAGGTAGGGAGAGTGTTTTTTTTCTTTCACTCTGCAAGTCCTTGTTTCCAGGGACCTGGAAGGACAGTGAGTGAATTGTCCTTGTGCTATATTGTGCTTAAAAAAAAACATTTTTTCTAGGGACAGAAAACTGTAGGTAGGGAGAGTGTTTATTTTCTTTCACTCTGCAAGTCCTTGTTTCCAGGGACCTCTAAGGACAGTGAGTGAATTGTCCTTGTGCTATATTGTGCTTAAAAAAAACATTTATTCTAGGGACAGAAAACTGTAGGTAGGGAGAGTGTCAGTTTATTTCACTCTGCAAGTCCTTGTTTCCAGGGACCTGGAAGGACAGTGAGTGAATTGTCCTTGTGCTATATTGTGATTAAAAAAAACATTTTTTCTAGGGACAGAAAACTGTAGGTAGGGAGAGTGTTTTTTTTCTTTCACTCTGCAAGTCCTTGTTTCCAGGGACCTGGAAGGACAGTGAGTGAATTGTCCTTGTGCTATATTGTGCTTAAAAAAAAACATTTTTTCTAGGGACAGAAAACTGTAGGTAGGGAGAGTGTTTATTTTCTTTCACTCTGCAAGTCCTTGTTTCCAGGGACCTGTAAGGACAGTGAGTGAATTGTCCTTGTGCTATATTGTGCTTAAAAAAAACATTTATTCTAGGGACAGAAAACTGTAGGTAGGGAGAGTGTCAGTTTATTTCACTCTGCAAGTCCTTGTTTCCAGGGACCTGTAAGGACAGTGAGTGAATTGTCCTTGTGCTATATTGTGATTAAAAAAAACATTTTTTCTAGGGACAGAAAACTGTAGGTAGGGAGAGTGTTTTTTTTCTTTCACTCTGCAAGTCCTTGTTTCCAGGGACCTGTAAGGACAGTGAGTGAATTGTCCTTGTGCTATATTGTGCTTAAAAAAAACATTTATTCTAGGGACAGAAAACTGTAGGTAGGGAGAGTGTTTTTTTTCTTTCACTCTGCAAGTCCTTGTTTCCAGGGACCTGGAAGGACAGTGAGTGAATTGTCCTTGTGCTATATTGTGCTTAAAAAAAAACATTTTTTCTAGGGACAGAAAACTGTAGGTAGGGAGAGTGTTTATTTTCTTTCACTCTGCAAGTCCTTGTTTCCAGGGACCTCTAAGGACAGTGAGTGAATTGTCCTTGTGCTATATTGTGCTTAAAAAAAACATTTATTCTAGGGACAGAAAACTGTAGGTAGGGAGAGTGTCAGTTTATTTCACTCTGCAAGTCCTTGTTTCCAGGGACCTGGAAGGACAGTGAGTGAATTGTCCTTGTGCTATATTGTGATTAAAAAAAACATTTTTTCTAGGGACAGAAAACTGTAGGTAGGGAGAGTGTTTTTTTTCTTTCATTCTGCAAGTCCTTGTTTCCAGGGACCTGTAAGGACAGTGAGTGAATTGTCCTTGTGCTATAGTGTGCTTAAAAAAAACATTTATTCTAGGGACAGAAAACTGTAGGTAGGGACAGTGTCAGTTTATTTCACTCTGCAAGTCCTTGTTTCCAGGGACCTGGAAGGACAGTGAGTGAATTGTCCTTGTGCTATATTGTGATTAAAAAAAACATTTATTCTAGGGACAGAAAACTGTAGGTAGGGAGAGTGTCAGTTTATTTCACTCTGCAAGTCCTTGTTTCCAGGGACCTGGAAGGACAGTGAGTGAATTGTCCTTGTGCTATATTGTGATTAAAAAAAACATTTTTTCTAGGGACAGAAAACTGTAGGTAGGGAGAGTGTTTTTTTTCTTTCACTCTGCAAGTCCTTGTTTCCAGGGACCTGGAAGGACAGTGAGTGAATTGTCCTTGTGCTATATTGTGCTTAAAAAAAAACATTTTTTCTAGGGACAGAAAACTGTAGGTAGGGAGAGTGTTTATTTTCTTTCACTCTGCAAGTCCTTGTTTCCAGGGACCTCTAAGGACAGTGAGTGAATTGTCCTTGTGCTATATTGTGCTTAAAAAAAACATTTATTCTAGGGACAGAAAACTGTAGGTAGGGAGAGTGTCAGTTTATTTCACTCTGCAAGTCCTTGTTTCCAGGGACCTGGAAGGACAGTGAGTGAATTGTCCTTGTGCTATATTGTGATTAAAAAAAACATTTTTTCTAGGGACAGAAAACTGTAGGTAGGGAGAGTGTCAGTTTCTTTCACTGTGAAAGTCCTTGTTTCAAGGGACAGAGAAGGACACCTGAAGGTAGCCCTTATTGCTTTTTTCCCATCTCCCTGCAGGCCATCTATTAGAATGTCTGGAAGGCAAACAAGGAGAGGCAGACAGTCAGGAGGCAATAAAAGAGGGCAAGCAGGCTCTGTGTCTGGGGGCAACAGTGCTGGTCGTGGACGCGGTGCATTGTCATCAGCACATGGCCATGGGACACGCTTGTCCTTCTTTTCGGCAGCTGGACATGTTGAGCCACATCATGCCGAAGACTTGGTAGAGTGGATGACCAAGCCCTCCTCCTCCTCCTCATCCTCTCTCACCCAGGCTCAGGGTACTGGAAAAGCAGCTGCCAAAGCGTCGTCTTCCCTGGTATCAATGTCAGACAAATCATCAGTCACTCCTTCCCTAGACCCACCATGTCCTCCTCCTGAGGAGTCCCCCGAACTGTTTCAGCACAGTGTTGGGTACATGCTCCAGGAGGATGCCCAGCGTTTCGAAGGGTCTGATGATGAAACCAGCTAGAGGAAGGCAGTAGCTTGAGAGCAGACAGAGGGGATGCTCAAGAAGGACACCAATCTGGCAGTCATGTTCCAGCAGCTGCAGCATACTGCCAGATTGGCTCCAGTGATGAGGAGGGAGGGGATGATGAGGTCACTGACTCCACGTGGGTGCCTAATAGGAGAGAGGAGGAGGAGGAGGATGAGGAGGAGGCACATCTCCAACGAGGCAGGATGCCCTTTGGTGGCCAGCGTAAGGGCAGTACACCGACGGAATCACACCGCAGAGCTCCGCCTGTGCAGGGCGCTGCCTCTGCCCGTCATTCAAAAAGTTCTTTGGTGTGGGCCTTTTTTGAGGCTAGTGCATCAGATCGCACAGCTGCTGTTTGCAACATATGTCTCAAGCGTATATCGCGTGGCCAAAACATCAGCCGCTTGGGTACCACATGCCTGACCAGACATATGTTGACCTGCCATGCAGCTCGTTGGCAAGCCTACCTCAAAGACCCACACCAAAGAACAAAGCGGACCTCTCCTTGCACCGCATCAGCTGGGATCTCCAACCCCACTATAACTTCAGTCCTCTCTGAAACATGCACTGAGAGGAATGAAGGTGTAGAATTAGGTGTGTCACAGCCAAGTACTTGCGCCCACTCTGCTAGCAGTACACCGACGTCCGATTCTAGCAGGCAAATTTCCCTGCCCCAGCTGCTGGACCGTCGAAAGAAGTTCACTCCCAGCCATCCACATGCCCAGCGGTTGAATGCTAGCTTGGCTAAATTGCTAGCGCTTCAACTGCTGCCTTTTCAGTTGGTAGACTCGGCCCCCTTCCGTGAGTTTGTGCAATGTGCGGTTCCTCAGTGGCAGGTTCCCAAACGCCACTTTTTCTCACGGAAGGCTATTCCGGCTCTCTACCGGCATGTGGAAGGCAATGTCTTGGCCTCGCTGGACAGGGCGGTCAGCGGTAAGGTGCATATTACCGCTGACTCATGGTCCAGCAGGCATGGACAGGGACGTTACCTTTCTTTCACGGCCCATTGGGTCACTCTTTTGGCAGCTGGGAAGGATTCAGGACAAGGTGCAGTAGTGTTGGAGGTTGTCCCACCGCCACGCCTCCAAAATGCTACTACTGGTTGTGACACACCTCTCTCCTCCACCCCCTCCTCTTCTTCTTCCTCCATGGCCTCTTCCTGTGGTTTGTCCTATGAACCAGCGGTGCTCCGTAGCCGTTCACGGGGCTACGCAAGTACGCAGGCAAAAAGATGCCATGCCGTGCTTGCGCTGGTGTGTTTGGGGGACAGAAGCCACACTGGGGCAGAGGTCCTGTCTGCTCTGCAGGGCCAGGCCGAGAGGTGGTTGACGCCACGCCAGCTTAAGCCAGGAATGGTGGTTTGCGACAATGGCACCAACCTCCTCTCCGCCCTCCGACAGGGACAACTGACCCATGTGCCCTGTGTGGCTCACGTCCTTAACCTGGTGGTGCAGCGCTTCTTGGGCAGGTACCCGGGCTTACAGGATGTCCTGAGGCAAGCCAGGAAAGTCTGTGTGCATTTCCGCAGATCTTATAATGCCAGTGCTCGCCTGGCTGAGCTGCAAAAGGAGTTGAACCTGCCCAAGAACCGCCTTATATGTGACATGCCCACCAGGTGGAACTCAACGTTGGCCATGCTGCAGCGGCTGCACACGCAGCAGAGGGCCATCAATGAGTACCTGTGCGACTACGGCACCAGGACAGGGTCAGGGGAGCTTTTTTTTTTTTCTCCACGCCAGTGGGGCATGATCAGGGATGCATGCACTGTCCTGGCACCATTTGAGGAGGCCACAAGGATGGTGAGCAGTGACAGTGCATGCATCAGTGACACTGTACCTCTTGTCCACCTGTTGGAGCACACGCTGCGTGGAATAATGGACAGGGCACTTGAGGCAGAACAGAGGCAGGAAGAGGAGGACTTCCTTGCCTCTCAAGGCCCCCTTTACCCAGACAGTGTTCCTTCTGTCCCACCCATCGCACAGGAAGAGGAGGAGGAGGAGGAGGAGGAGGAGGAGGATTGTGTCAGCATGGAGGTGGAGGCTAGCACTCAGCATCATCAGCAGCAGTCTTTTAGGGATGATATACAGTCCCAAGAAACCAGTGGACTTGTACGTGGCTGGGAGGAGGTGGCTGCGGATCATGTCGTCCTTAGTGACCCAGAGGACTCCGGAGCGAATGCCTCAGCAAACCTACGCTGCATGGCCTCCCTGATCCTGCAAAGTCTGCGGAAGGATCCTCGTATTCTTCGGATCAAGGAGAGGGACCATTACTGGCTGGCCACTCTCCTTGATCCACGGTACAAGGGTAAGGTTGCGGACCTTATGTTACCGTCGCAGAGGGAGCAGAGGATGAGACAACTCCGGGAGGCCTTGCAGAAAGGTCTGTGCAACGCGTTCCCAGAGACTGGGAGGTTGCAAACTCCTGGTCCTGGACAACGAGTTGCTGAGGCTTCGGCCAGTCAAAGAAGGAGCGGTGGGGAAGGTGGCCGTCTGACCGATGCGTTCAGACAATTCTTTAGTCCGCAGCCCCAAAGTATGATCGGTTCCAGCAACCATCGCCAGCGTCTGATAAACATGGTGCAGGAATATCTAGGGGCAAGGTCAGACTTGGACACCTTCCCCACCGAAAATCCTCTGGCTTACTGGGTCTTGAGGATGGATCACTGGCCAGAGCTTGCACAGTATGCAATTGAGCTACTGGCCTGTCCTGCATCCAGCGTTCTTTCGGAACGCACATTCAGTGCTGCTGGAGGATTTGTCACGGATCACAGGGTGCGCCTGTCCACCGACTCGGTTGATCGACTGACTTTCATCAAGATGAACCAGTCTTGGATCACCACCAGCTACCACACACCTGATGCTGATATAACAGACTAATTGATTTTAACATGTCACATCCCTTCAAGACTGATGCTGATGCTGAGTGCCTGTGCTGTTATGTTGACTGGCTATCCTCCTCCTCCGAGTCCTCAATGATACGATTGATGATGATAGCTTGTAAGATCATTTTTGTTTATGGGTGCCGCCACCAGTGCCTAACGCCCAATTTTTCAGCCCCTGTTTAACAGGGGTGTGTAATTACAATTTTTGAAGCAATACTTTGCAACAGGGCTCATTGCTGTGCTCCAAGTACAGTATCTGTGAGGAGTTGCAGTGTTGTGCCACCAGTGCCTAAGGCCCAATTTTTCAGCCCCTGTTTAACAGGGGCGTGTCATTACAATTTTTGAAGCAATACTTTGCAACAGGGCTCATTGCTGTGCTCCAAGTACAGTATCTGTGAGGAGTTGCAGTGTTGTGCCACCAGTGCCTAAGGCCCAATTTTTCAGCCCCTGTTTAACAGGGGCGTGTCATTACAATTTTTGAAGCAATACTTTGCAACAGGGCTCATTGCTGTGCTCCAAGTACAGTATCTGTGAGGGGTTGCAGTGTTGTGCCACCAGTGCCTAAGGCCCAATTTTTCAGCCCCTGTTCAACAGGGGCATGTAATTACAATTCTTGATCTAATAATTCACAGCAGGGCCCATTGCTGCACCCACCAAGAGTAACTGTCAGGGCTTACAGTGTTGTGGCACCAGCACCACCATCAAAGGCCCAATTTTTACTACCACTGTTCAACAATTATATGTAATTAAAATTCCTGATATAATAGTTGACAGCAGGGCGTTCCAGCACCAACCAAGAGTAACTGTGAGTGCTTACAGTGTTGTGCCAACACCAACAACTAAGGGGCCTATTTCTGCAGAGTATATACGGCAGGTCCCTACTTTCAAACATCCAACTTACAAACGACTCCTACTTGCAAACGCAAGAAGACAACAGGAAGTGAGAGGAAATCTACCACTAGGAAGGAAAATTCTCTCCTGTAAGAATAAATATGGGAGAAAGGTGTCTCCTCTGTACTGATGCTTTATCAGCAATCCTTGTTTCAAGAAAAAGACCACATTTCAAAAAGAGTTGTCATTGGGACGGAAAGTGAGGTGAAATGTTCTGAACAGGGGCACAGACAGCAAAACAAATGTTACAGGGGTGATAACCCTTACCTATGTTTTCCAAAAAGTTTAAAAATAGATTTTTGGTCTGGAGCTACACTTCAACAATGTACCTGTTCAAAATTACAAACAGACTCTACATAAGAACAAACCTACAGTCCCTGTCTTGTATGCACCGCCTGTATAGGGCTGTTCAGAGTATATAGGGCCTTTTTTATTTTATGTGCGGGGTTCCCCTTAATATCCATACAAGACCCAAAGGGGCTGGTAATGGGCTGGGGTAGGGGGGGGGGTCATGGGGTAGCTATGCCATTTTTCTTAAAGAATTTCATCCATATTACCGGGACCAGACATTACATTAAAGCCGCAAGCAGTTTTAAATGGCTTTTTTTTCCTTTAGAAGTGTCATTTTGTGCAGGGACAGTTCTAAACACGGGAAACACGTGGCACTTCACAGGCATACTTTAGACACCCCCCAGGTACGATATTTAAAGGAATATTTGACTTTTTTTTTTTCACTTTATGCATCATTAAAATGACTGCTCCCGAAAAACGACCGTTTTTAAAACTTCTTTTTGCATTGATACATGTCCCCTGGTGCAGAACCCGGGTTCCCAAACCCTTTTTAGGACAATAACATGCATAATAGTTGTTATAATTAGCACTTTAGAATTCGAACGTTCGCATCCATTGTATTTAATAGGGTTCTAATGTTCGTTCGAACTTTCGGTCCGTTCGCGGGTTCTGGTGCGAACCGAACCCGGGGGTGTTCGGCTCATCACTATTAAGGAAGAATTTTATGAGTGGAGGCATCAGCTGGAAGGGGCTAAGCACCCTGTAACCGTTCTCACCGATCATAGAAATGTAGAATTTATTAGATCTGCTAAAAGGTTGTCATCTAGACAAGCACATTGGACCCTTTTCTTCTCCAGGTTCAATTTTGTTATCTCATACCGCCCTGGGTCAAGAAATGGTAAGGCTGATGCCCTATCACGGATGTTGCCTGGGCCTCTCCAGGAAAGCAATTCTGAATGTACAATCCTGTCTCCAAAGAACTTTCTAGGGGCCACGAGTTCAAAGACATTTCTTAATCTCCTCAAGGAGGGGTATGAGAATGACCCGCTTCTTAATAACCCTCCTAAAGACATAAACCTCAAGTACAATAATGGTTTTTGGACTCAAGCGCATTGCCTCTATGTACCTGAATCAGTTCGGGTAGAAGCCCTCAGGTTGGTACACGACTCTAAACTTGCTGGTCATTTTGGGGTTTCTAAGACAGAAGAACTCTTATCACGTTCCTTTTGGTGGCCTGGGTACAAGAAAGATGTAAAGAGATATGTGGCTTCATGTCTAACCTGTGCTCGCAATAAGACACCCCAATCTTCTCCTCTGGGGTTACTTCTACCACTGCCTGTTCCATCTAGGCCATGGGGGTCAATTTCTATGGACTTTGTGGTCGACCTTCCTCTTTCAAAAGGGATGACAACCATTCTGGTAGTCGTTGACTGTCTCACTAAGATGGCTCATTTTATTCCAGTTAAGGGGGTACCCTCCGCCGAACATACTGCTGAGCTAATGGTTAGAGAAGTTTTTAAACTTCATGGAATTCCTGATGATGTGGTATCTGACAGAGGGGTACAGTTTACCTCAAAATTTTGGAGAAGTTTTTGCTCAGCTTTGGGTGTAACAATTAATCTGTCCTCAGCTTTTCAGCCACAGTCTAATGGTCAGACCGAGAGGACCAATCAAACTCTGGAGCAATACCTTCGATGTTTTGTGAGTTATCTCCAGGATGACTGGGTGGACTACCTTCCTACGGCAGAGTTTGCTTATAATAACTCTAAACATAGCTCCATTTCCCAAAGCCCATTTTTCTTAAACACCGGGTATCATCCAGTTTTTATTCCTGATCTCCCTATCTCAACTTCAATTCCTGCTGTTACCAACAAACTAACTTCATTACATGAGATCCAGGAGAGATTGACTGATACATTGAAGGAGGCACAGGAATATTACAAGAAGGCCGCTGACAGACACTGTAGGTCTATTCCCACCTTTCAGGTAGGTGACAAAGTTTGGTTATCTACCAACATTTTAAAGGTTCAGGTTCCATGTGCTAAGTTGGGTCAAAAGTTAATGGGACCTTTTGAGATTTCTGCTCAAATCAACCCGATCACTTTTCGCCTAAAACTTCCTGACAATATGAAGATTCACCCTGTTTTTCATATATCGCTACTCAAGCAGTTTCATGAAAATACTTTTTCTGGAAGAATTCATCCTCCTCCTCCACCTGTTGAGGTACAGGGTGAAGAAGAATATGTGGTGGGAAAAATTCTTGACTCCAGGATCTCTAGGAACAAATTGCAATATTTGGTTCAATGGAAAGGATATGGGCTAGAAGAAAATTCTTGGGAGCCTGAAAAGAATGTTCATGCCCCTAGATTAACAAGGGTATTCCACCAGAGGTTTTCTCAGAAACCTGGCCCTAAGACATCCAGGGGACATCCTGGAAGGAGGGGAGTACTGTTAGGACCTGGGTTTGAACCTGGAACCTCTGGTGTGTCTGGTGGTGACTCTACTTGCCGAGCCACCTGGAATGCTGGACAGCTCCTTGGATAGTTCATTAGACAATCCCTTGAATGATCTTTCTTGTCTTGAATCTTGTTTGCCTTGAGCCTTGAACCTTGAACCCTTTGCTCCTCCCAGGAACTTCCTGATTTAAGCCATGTCCCTGCACTTCCTGGTTGCCAAAATATTGTGTCTTCACCAGCCAATATCTTGCTCCTGTCTACTGCTGCCGACCGCATCTTTGCTACCACTCACTACCGACTTTTGGCTCGTCCCCGACTACGCTTCTGCTGAATCCCAACCTGCAACTATCTGTTACCGACTTTTGGCTCGTCCCCCACTACGCTTCTGCTTGATCCCTACCTGTATTATCTGTTTCTGGACCCTGGCTTGCTCACCTCCTGGTGGGGCTAATCTGAGGACCGTGACCTGGCACTGACACGCAGCGAAGCCCATCTCCACCTTTAGGAGCCCTGGTGAATACCGGTCAGTGCTTAGACCCCGCACCTCAGGTGAACCCGTGTCATCAGCCAGGGTGACCTATGTGAATACCTGCTCTGCTGCTATAGGTACTGGCCTCTGAGCCTGACTCCAGACCGTGACACCCGTATTGATGTGTTTTCCTGGTGTGTTACACCAACAGGCATTTGCAGCACTTACAACAGGCGTAGTGTGATTCCTGCAAAATATACTCCTGAAGCTAGGCCTTATTGCTGTGTTTTCCTAGTGTGTTACACCAACAGGCATTTGCAGCACTTACAGCAGGCGTAGTGTGATTCCTGCAAAATATACTCCTGAAGCTAGGCCTTATTGCTGGTTTTCCCAACTCCCTGCAGGCCATTAAAATGTCTGGAAGGCAAACAAGGAGAGGCAGACAGTCAGGAGCCAATAAAAGAGGGCAAGCAGGCTCTGTGTCTAGAGACAACAGTGCTGGTCATGGACGCGGTGCATCGCCATCAGCACGTGGCCATGGGACACGCTTGTCCTTCTTTTCGGCAGCTGGACGTGTTGAGCCGTATCATCCCAAAGACTTGGTAGAGTGGATGACCAAGCCCTCCTCATCCTCCTCATCCTCTCTCACCCAGGCTTAGGGTACTGGCAAAGCAGATGCCAAAGCGTCCTCTTCCCTGGTATCAATGTCATCATCAGTCACTCCTTCCCTAGACCCACCATGTCCTCCTGAGGAGTCCCCCGAACTTTTTGAGCACAGTGTTGGGTACATGCTCCAGGAGGATGCCCAGCGTTTCGAAGGGTCTGATGATGATATCCAGCTAGAGGAAGGCAGTAGCGTGGGAGCAGAGAGAGGGGATGCTCAAGAAGGACACCAATCTGGCAGTCATGTTCCAGCAGCTGCAGCATACTGCCAGATTGGCTCCAGTGATGAGGAGGGAGGGGATGATGAGGTCACTGACTCCACGTGGGTGCCTAATAGGTGAGAGGAGGTGGAGGAGGAGGATTAGGAGGAGGCACATCTCCAATGAGGCAGGATGCCCTCGGGGGGCCAGCGTAAGGGCAGCACACAGACGGAATGACACCGCAGAGCTCCGCCTGAAACAGGGCGCTGCCTCTGCCCGTTATTCAAAAAGTTCTTTGGTGTGGGCCTTTTTTGAGTCGAGTGCATCAGATCGCACAGCTGCTGTTTGCAACATATGTCTCAAGCGTATATCGTGTGGCCAAAACATCACCCGCTTGGGCACCACATGCTTGACCAGACATATGTTGACCTGCAATGCAGCTCGTTGGCAAGCCTACCTTAAAGACCCACACCAAAGAACAAAGCGGACCTCTCCTTGCAACGCATCAGCTGGGATCTCCAACCCCACTATACCTTCAGTCCTCTCTGAAACCTGCACTGAGAGGAATGAAGGTGTAGAATTAGGTGTGTCACAGCCAAGTACTTGCTGGCACTCTGCTAGCAGTACACCGACGTCCGATTCTAGCAGGCAAATTTCCCTGCCCCAGCTGCTGGACCGTCGAAGTTCACTCCCAGCCATCCACATGCCCAGCGGTTGAATGCTAGCTTGGCTAAATTGCTAGCGCTTCAACTGCTGCCTTTTCAGTTGGTAGACTCGGACCCCTTTCGTGAGTTTGTGGAATGTGCGGTTCCTCAGTGGCAGGTTCCCAAACGCCACTTTTTCTCACGGAAGGCGATTCCGGCTCTCAATCGGCATGTGGAAGGCAATGTCTTGGCCTCGCTGGACAGGGTGGTCAGCGGTAAGGTGCATATTACCGCTAACTCATGGTCCAGCAGGCATGGACAGGGACATTACCTTTCTTTCACGGCCCATTGGGTCACTCTTTTGGCAGCTGGGAAGGATGCAGGACAAGGTGCAGTAGTGTTGGAGGTTGTTCCGCCTCCAAAGTGCTACTACTGGTTGTGAAACACCTCTCTCCTCCACCCCCTCCTCTTCTTCTTCCTCCATGGCCTCTTCCTGTGCTTTGTCCTCGGAACCAGCGGTGCTCCGTAGGCATTCAAGGGGCTACGCAAGTACTCAGCCAAAAAGATGCCATGCCGTGCTTGCGCTGGTGTGTTTGGGGGACAGGAGCCACACTGGGGCAGAGGTTCTGTCTGCTCTGCAGGAGCAGGCCGAGAGGTGGTTGACGCCACGCCAGCTTAAGCCAGGAATGGTGGTTTGCGACAATGGCACCAACCTCCTCTCCGCCCTCCGACAGGGACAACTGACCCATGTGCCCTGTGTGGCTCACGTCCTTAACCTGGTGGTGCAGCGGTTCTTGGGCAGGTACCCGGGCTTACAGGATGTCCTGAGGCAGGCCAGGAAAGTCTGTGTGCATTTCCGCAGATCTTATAATGCCAGTGCTCGTCTGGCTGAGCTGCAAAAGGAGTTGAACCTGCCCAAGAACCGCCTTATATGTGACATGCCCACCAGGTGGAACTCAACATTGGCCATGATGCAGCGGCTGCACACGCAGCAGAGGGCCATCAATGAGTACCTGTGCGACTACGGCACCAGGACAGGGTTAGAGGAGCTCGGGTTTTTTTCACCACGCCAGTGGGGCATGATCAGGGATGCATGCACTGTCCTGGCACCATTTGAGGAGGCCACGAGGATGGTGAGCAGTGACAGTGCATGCATCAGTGACACTGTACCTCTTGTCCACCTGTTGGAACATACGCTGTGTGGAATAATGGACAGGGCACTTGAGGCAGAACAGAGGCAGGAAGAGGAGGACTTCCTTGCCTCTCAAGGCCCCCTTTACCCAGACAGTGTTCCTTCTGTCCCACCCATCGCACAGGAAGAGGAGGAGGAGGAGAAGGATTGTGTCAGCATGGAGGTGGAGCCTGGCACTCAGCATCAGCAGCAGCAGTCTTTTAGGGATGATTTACAGTCCCAAGAAACCCGTGGACTTGTACGTGGCTGGGAGGAGGTGGCTGCGGATCATGTCGTCCTTAGTGACCCAGAGGACTCCGGACCGAATGCCTCAGCTAACCTACGCTGCATGGCCTCTCTGATCCTGCAAAGTCTGCGGAAGGATCCTCGTATTCTTCGGATCAAGGAGAGGGACCATTACTGGCTGGCCACTCTCCTTGATCCACGGTACAAGGGTAAGGTTGCGGACCTTATCTTACCGTCGCAGAGGGAGCAGAGGATGAGACAACTCCGGGAGGCCTTGCAGAAAGGTCTGTGCAATGCGTTCCCAGAGACTGGGAGGTTACAAACTCCTGGTCCTGGACAACGAGTTGCTGAGGCTTCGGTCAGTCAAAGAAGGAGCGGTGGGGAAGGTGGCCGTCTGACCGATGCGTTCAGACAATTCTTTAGTCCGCAGCCCCAAGGTATGATCGGTTCCAGCAACCATCGCCAGCGTCTGATATACATGGTGCAGGAATACCTAGGGGCAAGGTCAGACTTGGACACCTTCCCCACCGTAAATCCTCTGGCTTACTGGGTCTTGAGGATGGATCACTGGCCAGAGCTTGCACAGTATGCAATTGAGCTACTGGCCTGTCCTGCATCCAGCGTTCTTTCAGAACGCACATTCAGTGCTGCTGGAGGATTTGTCACGGATCACAGGGTGCGCCTGTCCACCGACTCGGTTGATCGACTGACCTTCATAAAAATGAACCAGTCTTGGATCACCACCAGCTACCAAACACCTGAAGCTGATATAACAGACTCATTTATTTTAAGATGTCACATCCCTTTAAGACTGATGCTGATGCTGAGAGACTGTCCTGTTATGTTGACTGACTATCCTCCTCCTCCTCAATGATCCGATTGATGATGATGATAGCTTGGAAGAAAATTTTTGTTTCTGGGTGCCGCCACCAGTGGCTAAGGCCCAATTTTTCAGCCCCTGTTTAACAGGGGCATGTAATTACAATTTTTTATGCAATGCTTTGCAACAGGGCTCATTGCTGTGCTCCAAGTACAGTATCTGTGAGGGGTTGCAGTGTTGTGGCACCAGTGCCTAAGGCCCAATTTTTATGCCCCTGTTTAACAGGGGCATGTAATTACAATTCTTGATCTAATAATTCACAGCAGGGCCCATTCCTGCGCCCACCAAGAGTAACTGTGAGGCCTTACAGTGTTGTGTCAACACCACCACCACCACCACCAAAGGCCCAATTTTTCAGCCCCTGTTCAACAGGGGCATGCAATTACAATTCTTGATCTAATAATTCACAGCAGGGCCCATTCATGCGCCCACCAAGAGTAACTGTGAGGGCTCACAGTGTTGTGGCAACACCAACATGTAAGGGGCAAATTTCAGCATAGCTATGCCATTTTTCTTAAAGATTTTCATCCATATTAACAGGACCAGACATTACATTAAAGCCGCAAGCAGTTTTAAATGGCTTTTTTTCCTTTTAGAAATGTAATTTTGTGCAGGGACAGTTCTAAACACGGGAAACATGTGGCACTTCACAGGCATACTTTAGACACCCCCCAGGTACGATATTTAAAGGAATATTTGACTTTTTTTCACTTTATGCATCATTAAAATGACTGCTCCCGAAAAACGGCTGTTTTAAAACTTCTTTTTGCATTGATACATGTCCCCTGGTGCAGAACCTGGGTTCCCAAACCCTTTTTAGGACAATAACATGCATAATAGTCGTTATAATTAGCACTTTAGATTTTGAACGTTTGCATCCGTTGTATTTAATAGGGTTCTAACGTTCGTGCGAACTTTTGGTCCGTTCGCGGGTTCTGGTGCGAACCGAACCCGGGGGTGTTCGGCTCATCACTAGATGCGGAGGCCTTGTCAAGAAGATTTCATGCTTCCACCAGCAGTACCGAAGACTGGACCCAAGTGGCACCCGACGGGGTGCGGGCCCTCTGTCAGGGGGCTGAACTCCAGGCCAGTGGCAGTTCAAGGGCAGAAGAGATAGGAGTCACTGTAGTAGGGGTCCCCAAACAATACTGTGGGGTAGCCCAGCTGGAGGAGGCTGACTTGCCAAAGCTGTCGAAAAAGGAGTTGAGGTGCGACCAATTGGAAGACCCCATGGGGAGATTGGTCCTGGAAGCCCTGGAGAGTCAGGATCCAGATAAACTCTTACGCCACCCTTCAAAGGAAGCTCGTCTACTGAGAAAGGAATGGGACAGGCTGCAGGTGCATCAGGGAGTGGTCTACCGAAGGGGCCCCTCTGATGACCTAGAAGACAAATGGCAACTGTTTCTACCTGAGAAACATTGAGAGACCGTCCTGGTCACCCTGCACAACAATCATGGCCACTTGGGAGCAGAAAGGACCATCCAGCTCGTTAGGAACCGGTTCTATTGGCCCTGCATGAGGGCCGAAGTCGAGGAATACTGTCACTCATGTGCATGCTGCATCTAGAGGAAGACTTTACCCCACCAAGCTGCCCCAATGGGCCATCTGCAAACTCAAGGTCCCCTGGATTTGGTATGCATTGAGTTTCTCTGCCTCAAACCTGACTTGAGTGGACTAGGAAATGTTCTGGTGATAACCGACCATTTCACCCGGTATGCCCAGGCCTTTCCAACCAAAGACCAGAAGGCTTCCACTGTAGCTAAAGTTCTCATGGAGAAATACTTTGTACACTACGGGCTACCACAATGGCTCCACTCGGATCAAGGAAGGGACTTTGAAAGTCGGCTGATTCGGAAGCTCCTGGATTCCTTGGGGATCAAGAAGACCCGAACCACCCCCTACCATCCACAAGGTGATGCTTAGCCGGAGAGGTTCAACCGAACCCTGCTCAACATGCTGGGGACTTTGAGTAGTGAAAAGAAGCAGCATTGGAGCAAACATATAGCAGCAATTGTGCATGCATACAACAGTACCACAAGTGACGCTACAGGGTACTCACCCTATCGACTTATGTTCGGAAGAGAAGCAAGACTACCGGTAGATCTGGCCCTTGGTACCTCCATAGACCATTGCTTGGCCACTTCCCACAAGGGATATGTAGATAGGCTCAGACACAGTTTAAAATTGGCCTATGAGCAGGCACAAGCAGCCTTGGATCAAAGGGGAGCCCGCAACAAGAAAAACTTTGATTTGAAAGTCCGGATTTAGGATCTGCAACCTGGGGACAGAGTGCTGCTACGGAACTTGGGGGTCCCTGGAAAGCACAAGCTTGCAGACAGATGGAGACCTGAACCCTATGTTATTGCAAGAAACTGCCGGGCCTACCTGTTTACAGACTGAAACCAGAAGGAAAGGTGGGGCCCTTAAAGACTTGGCATCAGAACCATCTACTGCCACTTGGCAAAGCAGTTCGGATGCCCCCTGCGAGGGATTCCCCTGAGTCAACTTCCATCCTGGATACTCCCAGGCCAAGCACTCGGTCTCAGACTCCTCAGATTGAAGAATCGGATGTCTCTGAATTAAGTGAGGATGAAGAACTTGATTGGCTATGGCCTTCCCAGGCCCCAGAAACTTCTGCTATAGATCTTCCACTTACTGAAGACCCCATAGACAGCACACTGAATGCAGAAGCTACTGAGTTCATCCCGTCCAATCCTTTGTCGGATTCTTGGGAAGATGCCTGTGACTTACTCTTAGAAGAGGATCCAAGAGATTCTATGTATCTCCCTGCTCCTGAGTCGAGTGTCCCAGAACCAGTGGAAACTCCCAAGTCGGTTCCAGAAGAGGAACCTGTATTATCTGAACCAGAAATCCCAAGAGGACAAAGGATGAGAAGGGCCATAAGGCCTCCCCGAAGATTGAATTACCCACAGATGGGGAAGAGCTCGGAAGACACTGTGGTCACTGCCAGGAGGAGTGTGGAAGACCCTGATCCCTCCACTGTTTGTTTAGTGGGGGGCAACCCCAACTCACCCGATGGCACAGCTAGGCAGGCCATGAATGACAGTGTGACCTGTGGGCAAGGAAGTCCACCCCCTCGTTTTTGGTGGGAACTTCCTCTGCCGACATCTTACGCATCTTTGTCAAATGTTGTGCGTAGTATGTGTTAACATTTATCTTTGGGGACCAAAGAGTTTAAGTGGGGGGAGTGTGTAGCGGGGTCTCCTTTAAGGCCCCTGGACAACGTTACCCAGAACCCCGTTTGGCACCCAGGGTGCATTGGGCCGCTGCAGAGACTCATGGGTGGGGCTATATAAGAAGAGGGCGAGGCTAAGCTCGGCCTCTTTTGACACTGCGCTGCAAGCAATAGGACTCCCTGTGCGGATCCGCTGCTGTGTAAGGCCTGAAGCCTGGGCCTTGCATACCGACCAAAGAGCCTTCCACCCCACTGCAGAGCCTGGGTGGCACCTGTTCCTGCTCGAGTTTGCTGACATCCGCTGGACCGGGGACCCGGCCGTTGGAGACACTGTGTGCCGATGCACAGTGGTGGAAGCCCGGACTGGGATCGCATCCGGAGTGGTGAGCGAGCACTTGCTCAATTCATTAACCTTTACATTGTTGGGCCTAGTGACTGCCTTGGCCCACCTTGTTCATTTACTACTATTGGATTACAAATATTGTTTCCTGAAAGTGCACCACCGTTCAAGTTGCATGCGAAGAATTGATTTCCTAAGGGAAGTTTAATCTGAGTCAGGCCTGACCAGGGGGGTTAAATCTTTGTTTGCTGCGCCATATTGCGCATAAGGAAAGAAGATAGTTGCACGTGGCGGGTGACCACTCTGCACTATCACTGATGATATGTTTATCGCTGCAGGGCCCTGCATGTATGCTATGTGATGTGTTTAACCTTGAACCTTTATATCAAAGTAAATCAAGTTATATTTTATTACCTTGGTATCAGTGTTATTCTTGCAGATAGTAGTTATCTATCAATACTGCCAGATTGTGTATAATCAGGTATAGACCATTACGAGGTAACATTCCCTAGACTAACTGTGCCAGTGTGGGTTGAGTAGATTGCCGGGGGTTGGTGGTGCTGTATACAGGGCCTGAAACAAAACTCAGCGGCTCTCTTAACTGGGGGTAGCGCTACACATGGATGGCAGAGGCATAGTTGATAAACAGTTCCGGGCCATACACAGAAATAGCAGATAGTGGAAACTGGAAAAATATCTTCACTTCACATATACTTTACTAATAGTGTAGTGAAGTGTGATAGATCAGATAGCACTCTTCAATACAGAGGCCTAGATTGGAGTGATATTGGGGAAAGTAGTATCGGGTGTCAGGCTTAATGCCTTTACTTGAACATACACAAAATTTTAGTTAAGGGTTTGCGGCCTGTTTGGGTAAGAGGGAGGATATCGGGGAAGTGTCGTTCATGAAGTCTGGCTAATGTATCAGAGCAAATTTGTTCAGGGGCATGGCCATGAGGATGAAGAAGGGCTGCAATAACGTCCTCTTGAAATTTTAGGTATCTTAGGGATCTTTGTGTGCACTTGGAAAAGACAACATATGAATTGTACAAGGCTAGTTGAAACAAGTAAATGCCGACTTTCGTATACAAAAACAGGGATCTCCTGGTGGCCAAGTAGAGCTACATCAGCTGGTCATTTATATCCACCCCCCATGAATAGGTTATATTCCTGTACACATTTTGGCTTCTGGACAGGACCTTGTCTTGTCTGAAGTTCCACCAAAATGTCATCATGTATTGTGGAAAGAATATATATTTTATCTCTCCACTGTAGGGCTAGTACCTCTTCATTCTGCATACTGGCTTTTTCCCCCTGTTTCAATTTTGTGGTGACCAATCTCTGTGGGAAGACCTTGCAGTTGATCCGTGGTGTCCCACAGGCCACAGTCTTCTTCAGATTGAGATGGAAAAATAATGGGAGACTTGTGTAGAAATTATCTACATATAGGTGGCAACCCTTCCTAAACAGTGGTTCTATCAGTCACCAGACAATTTTTCCACTTGTCCCCTTATAGGTAGGGCATCCAGGGGGGTTTATCTGACTGTCCTTATCCTCATAAATTTGTAAATCATAGCCCTTGGCCCTGTCACATGCCCTGTAAAATTTTACCCCATATTTGGTTCATTTACTAGGGAGGTATTGTTTGATGCCAATTCTTCCAGTGAAGTGGACATTTGCTTGAAGCAAGAGCAATTTTTTTTTTATTAGGGGCCACATTTTGAATATTTTTTCATAATCAGGATGATTTTGAGGGAGACACTGGGCATTATTATTGAAATGTAAAAATCTCATTATCATTTTGTAATGGGTTCTGGGCATCAAAGGTTAATAGGGATGACGTTTGGCTTCACCACTACAATAAATTTGCAGCAATTCCCCGGGAAGTTTACAAAGTTTGCAAATTTTAGACCTTTGGCTGATAAGTTTGCAGGTTCACCAACAGAAATAAGGGGTAACCTATAATGCAGTGCATACTTATTGCCTCTAGTTATCTAAGTCACAAGAGACAATAATGTAAAGAAATGGCTAACCCAGACCTCTTCTTATATAAGGGTAGCCTAAGGCCCCTTTCACACTGACACGTTTTTCAGGCGGTTTAGCGCTAATAATAGCGCTGCTATACCGCCTGAAAAAATCGTGCCCTGCAGTCTTCAGTGTGAAAGCCCAAAGCCCAAAGCCCAAACTGCTCCAAAAGTCCTGCTAGCCGTATCTTTACAGCGGTGAAGGAGCGGTGTGTTCACTGCTCCTTTACCACTGCTGCCCATTGAAAGCAATGGGAGACCGCAGATTGCGGGCGTTATTAACCCTTTTTCGGGCGCTAGCGGGGGTTAAAATCACCCCGCTATCGGCCGATATCGCGGTAAAAACAACGGTATACCGTAAGCGCACCTCCCTGCCCCAGTGTGAAAGGGGCCTTATGGTAGCCATATTGTCAGTGTGTGTCAGAGTTATTAGGGAGAGTCTGTGTAGGAAGAGCTTTTCTATTTTGTCATTGGTACACCCATCTGCCTCTGCAGCAGAAAAGTTCAACTTGTAGACCTTTCCTTGTCCCACTACACAATGTGATATCAAACAATAACAGGTCTACAAAACCTTCTGCTATTTCACATAATTAGTAGAAGACACAAACAGCCAGATATCAATATAGAGACCTTGGCTCGCTTCACATGTAAAGATCTATAGTGATTTCCAATTGTCAAATTCTCATCAGGATTTAGAATACTGCACAGCAAACAGCAATGTAAAATTGTCCAGCAGCAGGATAGTTTTAATCAGAGATAATAAGCCTAACTGGTGTATGCCTAACTTTTATCTTATTAGTTGGGATAGGGGGTTTGCTGAATGATGGGCGGTGGTTTAGGTGCACACTGTTCTTGCACTTAGTCTTTCAAATGATTCAGTGGCAGTCTTTGAAGAAAAGTCAGTTTAAAGAACAGATTGACAGTATCACATTTATGTTCTGATTTGTGCACTGCCATGGGGGACATGCACAGAGAAAAACATTAAAAATAATAATCTCTCCCTACACAGCTGTCCCTAACAACACAGATAATAAAGCTTCTGTGACCCCACCCGTCCATCGATAGGTCATCCATTCCTTCATCCATTCCTTGTGTACTGCATTGGAGGTTGTCCTCAATTTTGGTGGTGAACCTGCAAACTTTTCAGCCAAAATTTTATGATTCACAAACTTTATGAATCCCAAGGGTTCCCTACAAATCTATGGTAGCTGACGAACCTTATCCCTACACCTGTATTTATATAATAATAATCATCATAATAATATTAAGAATATTAATATTAAACATGACATTCTTGGTCATCAAACTTCTCATTTATACTGTTTCATGTACAATATATCATAATGGTATTTTTATAACCTTCACTTTCTATGGTGCTGACAAAGATGGATTCTGCGTATTTTAGGTTTGGCCTTTTTTTTCCTACTCTATAACCAGATTGATATTCCAGTCTATCAGTAATAAATAACAGAATTATTCTTTATAAACCTGACACTCTCACAGCCTTCAGCTGAGCCATGAAGTCAGTGTCAGGATCCTGGGCTGCTGTCAGTGATGATGAGGTGGGAGAAGAGGAAGAACTCATTGGAGTCTATCAGAGACTCGGCCATGTTGTCTTCAGATATCCACTTAGAATATTGTGGTTGTTGGCTTTGTGTGTGACCCCCTGCATATCTGACACCCAGAACTCTGATCACCGCTGTGATATGACTATGAGGAATTATACATTTGAGTACAAGTATTCTCAGGATGGAGACATCATTATAGGAGGGATATTCGCTGTACATTCTGTAGTGATAGAGTGGTTCTACGATAGACGTCTTATTACAAATCTCATGTGTTCAGCGTAAGTGAAATATGAAGTGTAAATCTTCCAATCTTATCTACAGAGCTGTGTCTTTAGGAGATATGTGTGATAATGTGCAGGACTCATTCAGTCTGTTACACTGCATTTATATAAAATCAAAGTATATCCTTCAATGTGTTCATGAAAACCACGTATGGCCCATTCACATTTAGGTGTTCCATTGCTGGGTGTCAATGGTCACATTTATTCATTATAAATAGCTGCCAATGCACCACAAAGCATGAAAAAACACACAATACCTTTTCTTTAATAAGGCAGCACACCGCAGAGCATGGTATGTGTATTATGGAGCCTAGAGGTGTGTTGTGTGTTGGGATCTACTGTACAATGCATTGGGGTGCAATTCACAATGAAGGTGCTTTGCCATGCAATGTTATGTGTTAAGGTGACCATTTTTATCACAAAGCACAAATGTGAATGGGACCTTACATGAGTTTGGCCCTAAATGACTCTATACCTTTTTTTCACTTTTGAATAGAGTTGGGAAGGATAAAGAATCCCTGTCAGGTTTTTACTGCTATCTGGGGCTTCATAAAAGAGATTTTCCTCCCAGAAATATTATATAATGTTATTGTGGTGCCTTAAAATGCACGTCCAACCAAAACCTTTTTTTATTTTGGACAGCCACTGTCCAGGGCTCCATTAGAAAGATGTTCCCCTCACTTCCTGTCCTGCATCACAATAACATTATATAATATTTCTGTTTCTGATGGCCGGAATTGCATTTACCTTTGCACATTTTTAAGGCTTTACATGTTGGGTTTCTATTTACTCGGAACAACTTTCATATTTTATATTTTACCAAAAGTTGGGTAATGCATCTTATTTGTGTGCAGTAACATTACTTGTATTGTTTTTTTTTTAAAGAAAATATGTATTTGATAAACAGCTCTTCTCATATCATAACACATTTACACTACCACCATTGTATTCTGCAGGGTCTTTGCTTTCAGAAAATATATAATGTTTCAGGGGTTTAACTAATTAAAACTATTTTAATATTTCACACAAAAGCTGCTCTGGCAGTGAAAGGATTAAAGACAACGCAGTCACAGAACAATTCCCATTGATCTGTTCTTGTTGTGGACTGACAATACCGTTCTTTTTGTTAAATGAAATAACAAGGAATGGTGTCAGCCCTGCCAAATTTATTTAGTTAAACTAAAGAATAAACAGATAAATGTATGTGTCTCCTTCAATGTCAAAATATATTTGTGTGACAGCTGCAAAACCAAAATATTGTGTTCCCACAACTGAAAAGTGAAAAAGATACTATGTGTTGATTACGCTTATCAAAATAAAAACCCAATCCTGCATTAGTGACACCAATACACAATCCTTCAGAATGTAACAAGAAAACATATAGTTTTTAGTAAATTTTCTCCTTAACCACTTGACCACTGGGCACCTAAACCCCCTCCCTAACCAGACCAATTTTCAGCTTTCGGTGCTCTTACATTTTGACTGACAATTACTCAGTCATACAACATTGTACCCATATGAAATTTTTGTCCTTTTTTCACACAAATAGAGCTTTCTTTTGGTGGTATTTAATCACCGTTGGGTTTTTTTTTTTGCGCTATAAAAGAAAAAAGACTGAAAATTTTGTAAAAAAAAGATTTTTTCTTTGTTTCTGTTATAAAATTTAGCAAATTAGTAATTTTTCTTCATACATTTTGGCCAAAATGTATACTGCTACATATCTTTAGTAAAAATAAGTACAAATTGGTGTATATTATTTGGTCTTTGTGAAAGTTATAGAGTCCACAAGCTATGGTGCCAATATCTGAAAATTGATCACACTTGAAGTACCGACGGCCTATCTTAATTCCTGAGACCCTAACATGCCAAAAAAGTACAAATACCCACCAAATGACCCCTTTTTGGAAAGAAGACATTCCAAGGTATTTAGAAAGAGGCATGGTGAGTTTTTTTAAGTTGTCATTTTTTACCACAATTATTTGCAAAATCAAGATTTTTTTTTTCTTTTTTTTTTTTTCACTAAATTGCCATATTAGCAGGTTATTTCTCACACACAGCATATGCATACCACAAATTACACCCCAAAACACACTCTGCTATTACTCCTGAGTATGGCGATACCACATGTATGAGACTTTTACACAGCGTGGCCACATACAGAGGCCCAACATGCAGGGAGCACCTTCAGGCGTTCTGGAGCACCCAGGCCAATTCTGACATTTCTCTCCTACATGTAAATTTCATAATTTATTTTCTAGAAAATTACACTGAACCCCCAAACATTATATATTTTTTTTAGCGAAGACCCTAGAGAATACAATGGCGGTTGTTGCAACTTTTTATCTCGCACAGTATTTGCGACGCAATTTTTCGAACACGGTTTTTGGGGAAAAAAACAGTTTTGTGCTTTAAAAAAAACAAAACGGTAAAGTTAGCCGAATGTTTTTGCATAATTTGAAAGATGAAGTTATGTTGAGTAAATAGATACCTAACATGTCACCCTTCAAAATTGCACACGCTCGTGGAATGGCGCCAAACTTTGCTACTTAAAAATTCTCATAGGCGACGGTTTAAATTTTTTTACTGGTTACATGTTTTGAGTTACAGAGGAGGTCTAGGGCCAAAATTATTGCTCTCGCTCTAACGTTCGCAGCGATACCTCACACGTGTGGTTTGAACACCGTTTTCATATGTGGACATGACTTATGTATGCGTTCGCTTCTGCATGTGAGCACACGGGGGCAGGGGCGCTTTAAAAAAAAAATGTATTGTTCATTTTAATTTATTTATTTTAGTTTGCCACTTTTTTCCCCAAAAATACATTTTTTGATCCCTTTTATTCCTATTACAAGGAATGTAAACATCTCTTGTAATAGGAATATGGCATGACAGGACCTCTTTACAGTGAGATATGGGGTCAATAAGACCCCACATCTCACCTCTAGGCTGGGAAGCCTGAAATAAAAAAAATAAAAAACGATCCTGGCATTGATCGTAGCGGTGAGTCGGTAGAAGCACCGGAGGGCGGCGGGAGGGGAGGGGGACGTCCCCTCTCACCTCCTGTAAGAACGATCAAGCGATGGAACAGCCGATATGATCATTCTTATGGTGTAGGGAATCGCCGGCTGAAAAAGCTGATATCTGAATGATGCCTGTAGCTGAAGGCATCATTCAGATATCCCCGCACAAAGTCAAGGACATCATATGACGGCCGGCGGGCGGGAAGTGGTTAAAACGCTTTTTTTTGCAGGGTATTGCAGGGTATTGGCAGGGTATGGGGTATATCCAGTATTTATGGTTTACATTACTGTGCACTGCAATATGTCACCATATGATCCATGTCCATATATTATTACTAGGGATGAGCCGAACACCCCCCGGTTTGGTTCGCACCAGAACCTTTGAACGGACCGAAAGTTTGCGTGAACATTAGAACCCTATTAAATACAATGGACGCGAACGTTCGAAATGTAGAGTGCTAATTATAATGGCTAATATGCATGTTATTGTCCAAAAACGGGTTTGGGACCCAGGGGACATGTACCGTATCAATGCAAAAAGAAGTTTTAAAAATGGTTGTTTTTTCGGGAGAAGTGATTTTAATGATGCAGAAAGTGAAAAAAAAATGTGAAATATTCCTTTAAATATCGTACCTGGGGGGTGTCTAAAGTATGCCTGTGAAGTGGCACGTGTTTCCCATGTTTATAACTGTCCCTGCACAAAATAACATTTCTAAAGGAAAAAAAGCCATTTAAAACTGCTTGCGACTTTAATGTAATGTCTGGTCCCGGCAATATGGATGAAAATCATTGAGAAAAATGGCATGGCTACCCCATCACCCACCCCTACCCCAGCCCATTACCAACCCCTTTGGGTCTTGTATGGATATTAAGGGGAACCCTGCAACCAAAATAAAAAAAGGCCCTATATACTCTGTACAGCAGTATACAGGCACTGCAAACAAGACACGGACTGTAGGTTTGTTCTTAAATAGAATCTGTTTGTAATTTGGAACAGGTAGATTTTATAAGTGTAGCTCTAGCCAAAAAATCTATTTTTAAGCTTTTTGGAAAACATAGGGAAGGGTTATCACCCCTGTAACATTTGTTTTGCTGTCTGTGCACCTGTTCAGAACATTTCACCTCACTTTCCGTCCCAATGACAAATGTTTTTTGAAAATTTGTTTTTTTTAATTAAAACAAGGATTGGTGATAAAGCACCAGTAAAGAGGAGACACCTTTTTCCCATATTAACTCTTACAGGAGAGAATTTCCCTTCCTAGGGGAAGATTTCCTCTCACTTCCTGTTGTCTCCTTCCGTTTGCAAGTAGGAGTCATTTGTAAGTTGGATGTTTGAAAGAAGGGGCCTGCCGTAGATACTCTGCATACATTTTCGCCTTAGGTGTTGGTTTTGCCACAACACTGTAAGCCCTCACAGTTACTCTTGGTGGGCGCTGGAACGCCCTTCTGTCAACTGATATATCAGGAATTGTAATTACATGCCATTGTTGTACAGTGGTAGGAAAAATTGGGCCTTTGGTGGTGGTGCTGGTGCCACAACACTGTAAGACCTCACAATTACTCTTGGTGGGCGCATAAATGGGCCCTGCTGTGAATTATTAGATCAAGAATTGTAATCGCATGCCCCTGTTGAACAGGGGCTGAAAAATTGGGCCTTTGGTGGTGGCGGTGGTGCTGGTGCCACAAGACTGTAAGTCCTCAGAGTTACTCTTGGTGAGTGCAGGAATGGGCCCAGCTGTGAAATATTAGATCAAGAATTGTTATTACATGCCCCTGTTGAACAGGGGCAGAAAAATTGGGCATTAGGCACTGGTGCTGGTGCCACAACACTGCAACCTCTCCTAGATACTCTAGTTGGAGTGCAGGAATGAGTCCTGCTGCAAAGCATTGCATCAAATATTGTAATTACATGCCCCTGTTAAACAGGGGCTGAAAAATTGGGCCTTAGCCACTGGTGGTGGCACCCAGAACCAAAAATGTTCTTCCAAGCTATCAGCAGGATCATTGAGGAGGAAGAGGATAGTCAGTCAACATAACAGGACAGTCACTCAGCATCAGCATAGGCAGTCTTGAAGGGATGTGACATTTAAAAAAAAATATTTGGTTACATCTGCTTCAGTTGCTTGGTAGCTGGTGGTGATCCAAGACTGATTCATCTTTATGAATGTCAGTCGATCAAACGAGTCGGTGGACAAGCGCACCCTGTGATTGGTAACAAAGCCTCCAGCAGCACTGAATGTGCGTTCCGAAAGAACGCTGGATGCAGGACAGGCCAGTAGCTCAATTGCTTACTGTGCAAGCTCTGGCCAGTGATCCATCCTCAAGACCCAGTAAGCCAGAGGATTTTAGGTGGGAAAGGTGTCAAGTCTGACCTTGCCCCTAGGTATCTAGGTAATCTTGGACCATGTAAATTAGACGCTGGCAATGGTTGCTGGAACCGATCATACCTTGGAACTGCGGACTAAAAAATTGTCTGAACGTATAGGTCAGACGGCCACCTTCTCCACCGCTCCTTCTGTGACTGACCGAAGCCTCAGCAACTCGTTGTCCAGGACCAGGAGTTTGTAACCTCCCAGTCTCTGGGAACGCGTTGCACAGACCTTTCTGCAAGGCCTCCCGGAGTTGTCTCATCCTCTGCTCCCTCTGCGACGGCAAGATAAGGTCCGCAACCTTACCCTTGTACCGTGGATCAAGGAGAGTGGCCAGCCAGTAATGGTCCCTCTCCTTGATCCGAAGAACACGAGGATCCTTCCGCAGGCTTTGCAGGATCAGGGAGGCCATGCAGCGTAGGTTAGCTGAGGCATTCGGTCCGGAGTCCTCTGGATCACTAAGGACGACATAATCCGCAGCCACCTTCTCCCAGCCACGTACAAGTCCACGGGTTTCTTGGGACTGTAAATGATCCCTAAAAGACTGCTGCTGCTGATGCTGAGTGCCAGGCTCCACCTCCATGCTGACCCAATCCTCCTCCTCCTCCTCATCGTCCTCTTCCTGTGTGATGGGTAGGACAGAAGGAACACTGTCTGGATAAAGGGGGCCTTGAAAGGCAAGGAAGTCCTCCTCTTCCTGCCTCTGTTCTGCCTCAAGTGCCCTGTCCATTATTCCACACAGCGTATGCTCCAACAGGTGGACAAGAGGTACAGTGTCACTGATGCATGCACTGTCACTGCTCACCATCCTCGTGGCCTCCTCAAATGGTGCCAGGACACTGCATGCATCCCTGATCATGCCCCACTGGCGTGGTGAAAAAAAACGAGCTCCCCTGACCCTGTCCTGGTGCCGTAGTCGCACAAATACTCATTGATGGCCCTCTGCTGCGTGTGCAGCCGCTGCAGCATGGCCAACGTTGAGTTCCACCTGGTGGGCATGTCACATATAAGACAGTTCTTGGGCAGGTTCAACTCCTTTTGCAGCTCAGCCAGCCGAGCACTGGCATTATATGACCGGCGGAAATGCACACAGACTTTCCTGGCCTGCCTCAGGACATCCTGTAAGCCCGGGTAACTGCACCACCAGGTTAAGGATGTGAGCCACACAGGGCACATGGGTCAGTTGTCCCTGTCGGAGGGCAGAGAGGAGGTTGGTGCCATTGTCGCAAACCACCATTCCTGCCTTAAGCTGGCGTGGCGTCAACCACCTCTCGGCCTGCCCCTGCAGAGCTGACAGAACCTCTGTCCCAGTGTGGCTCCTGTCCCCCAAACACACCAGCACAAGCACGGCATGGCATATTTTTTTTCTGCGTACTTGCGTAGCCCCTTGAACACCTACGGAGCACTGCTGGTTCCGAGGACAAAGCACAGGAAAAAGCCATGGAGGAAGAAGAGGAGGGGGTGGAGGAGAGAGGTGTGTCACAACCAGTAGTAGCATTTTGGAGGCGTGACGGCGGAACAACCTGAAACACTACTGCACCTTGTCTTGCATCCTTCCCAGCTGCCAAAAGAGTGACCCAATGGGCCATGAACGATAGGTAACGCCCCTGTCCATGCCTGCAGGACCATGAGTCAGCGGTAATATGCACCTTACCGCTGACCGCCCGGTCCAGCGAGGCATGGACATTGCCTTCCACATGCCGGTAGAGAGCCGGAATCGCCTTCCATGAGAAAAAGTGGCGTTTGGGAACCTGCCACTGAGGAACCGCACATTGCACAAACTCACGGAAGGGGGCCGAGTCTACCAACTGAAAAGGCAGCAGTTGAAGTACTAGCAATTTAGCCAAGCTAGCATTCAACCGCTGGGCATGTGGATGGCTGGGAGTGAACTTCTTTCGACGGTCCAGCAGCTGGGGCAGGGAAATTTGCTTGCTACAATCGGACATTGGTGTACTGCTAGCAGAGTGCCCGCAAGTACTTGGCTGTGACACACCTAATTCTACACCTTCATTCCTCTCAGTGCAGGTTTCAGAGAGGACTGAAGGTATAGTGGGGTTGGAGTTCCCAGCTTATGAGGAGCAAGGAGAGGTCCGCTTTGTTCTTTGGTGTGGGTCTTTAGGGTACGCTTGCCAACGAGCTGCATGGCAGGTCAACATATGTCTGGTTAAGCATGTGGTGCCCAAGCGGCTGATATTTTGGCCACGCGAGATACTCTTGAGACATATGTTGCAAATAGCAGCGGTGCGATCTGATGCACTCGACTCAAAAAAGGCCCACACCAAAGAACTTTTGGAATAACGCGCAGAGGAAGCGCCCTGCACAGGCGGAGCTCTGCGGTGTGATTCAGTCGGTGTGCTGCCCTTACGCTGGCCCCCGGAGGGCATCCTGCCTCGTTGGAGATGTGCCTCCTCCTCCTCCTCCTCCTCCTCCTCCTCTCTCCTATCAGGCACCCACGTGGAGTCAGAGACCTCATCATCCCCTCCCTCTTGATCACTGGAGCAAACCTGGCAGTATGCTGCAGCTGCTGGAACATAACTGCCAGATTGCTGTCCTTCTTGAGCATCCCCTCTCTCTGCGCTCACGCTACTGCCTTCCTCTAGCTGGGTATCATCATCAGACCCTTCAAAACGCTGGGCATCCTCCTGGAGCATGTACCCAACACTTTGCTCAAACAGTTCGGGGGACTCCTCAGGAGGACATGGTGGGTCTAGGGAAGGAGTGACTGATGATGACTAGTGATGAGCCGAACACCCCCGGGTTCGGTTCGCACCAGAACCCGCGAACGGACCGGAAGTTCGAACGAACATTAGAACCCTATTAAATACAATGGATGCGAACGTTCGAATTCTAAAGTGCTAATTATAACAACTATTATGCATGTTATTGTCCTAAAAAGGGTTTGGGAACCCGGGTTCTGCACCAGGGGACATGTATCAATGCAAAAAGAAGTTTTAAAAACGGTCGTTTTTCGGGAGCAGTCATTTTAATGATGCATAAAGTGAAAAAAAAAAAGTCAAATATTCCTTTAAATATCGTACCTGGGGGGTGTCTAAAGTATGCCTGTGAAGTGCCACGTGTTTCCCGTGTTTAGAACTGTCCCTGCACAAAATGACACTTCTAAAGGAAAAAAAAGCCATTTAAAACTGCTTGCGGCTTTAATGTAATGTCTGGTCCCGGTAATATGGATGAAATTCTTTAAGAAAAATGGCATAGCTACCCCATGACCCCCCCCCCCTACCCCAGCCCATTACCAGCCCCTTTGGGTCTTGTATGGATATTAAGGGGAACCCCGCACATAAAATAAAAAAGGCCCTATATACTCTGAACAGCCGTATACAGGCGGTGCATACAAGACAGGGACTGTAGGTTTGTTCTTATGTAGAATCTGTTTGTAATTTTGAACAGGTACATTGTTGAAGTGTAGCTCCAGCCCAAAAATCTATTTTTAAACTTTTTGGAAAACATAGGTAAGGGTTATCACCCCTGTAACATTTGTTTTGCTGTCTGTGCCCCTGTTCAGAACATTTCACCTCACTTTCCGTCCCAATGACAACTGTTTTTGAAATGTGGTGTTTTTCTTGAAACAAGGATTGCTGATAAAGCATCAGTACAGAGGAGACACCTTTCTCCCATATTTATTCTTACAGGAGAGAATTTTCCTTCCTAGTGGTAGATTTCCTCTCACTTCCTGTTGTCTTCTTGCGTTTGCAAGTAGGAGTCGTTTGTAAGTTGGATGTTTGAAAGTAGGGACCTGCCGTATATACTCTGCAGAAATAGGCCCCTTAGTTGTTGGTGTTGGCACAACACTGTAAGCACTCACAGTTACTCTTGGTTGGTGCTGGAACGCCCTGCTGTCAACTATTATATCAGGAATTTTAATTACATATAATTGTTGAACAGTGGTAGTAAAAATTGGGCCTTTGATGGTGGTGCTGGTGCCACAACACTGTAAGCCCTGACAGTTACTCTTGGTGGGTGCAGCAATGGGCCCTGCTGTGAATTATTAGATCAAGAATTGTAATTACATGCCCCTGTTGAACAGGGGCTGAAAAATTGGGCCTTAGGCACTGGTGGCACAACACTGCAACCCCTCACAGATACTGTACTTGGAGCACAGCAATGAGCCCTGTTGCAAAGTATTGCTTCAAAAATTGTAATGACACGCCCCTGTTAAACAGGGGCTGAAAAATTGGGCCTTAGGCACTGGTGGCACAACACTGCAACTCCTCACAGATACTGTACTTGGAGCACAGCAATGAGCCCTGTTGCAAAGTATTGCTTCAAAAATTGTAATTACACGCCCCTGTTAAACAGGGGCTGAAAAATTGGGCGTTAGGCACTGGTGGCGGCACCCATAAACAAAAATGATCTTCCAAGCTATCATCATCAATCGTATCATTGAGGACTCGGAGGAGGAGGATAGCCAGTCAACATAACAGCACAGGCACTCAGCATCAGCATCAGTCTTGAAGGGATGTGACATTTTAAAATCAATTAGTCTGTTATATCAGCATCAGGTGTGTGGTAGCTGGTGGTGATCCAAGACTGGTTCATCTTGATGAAAGTCAGTCGATCAACCGAGTCGGTGGACAGGCGCACCCTGTGATCCGTGACAAATCCTCCAGCAGCACTGAATGTGCGTTCCGAAAGAACGCTGGATGCAGGACAGGCCAGTAGCTCAATTGCATACTGTGCAAGCTCTGGCCAGTGATCCATCCTCAAGACCCAGTAAGCCAGAGGATTTTCGGTGGGGAAGGTGTCCAAGTCTGACCTTGCCCCTAGATATTCCTGCACCATGTTTATCAGACGCTGGCGATGGTTGCTGGAACCAATCATACTTTGGGGCTGCGGACTAAAGAATTGTCTGAACGCATCGGTCAGACGGCCACCTTCCCCACCGCTCCTTCTTTGACTGGCCGAAGCCTCAGCAACTCGTTGTCCAGGACCAGGAGTTTGCAACCTCCCAGTCTCTGGGAACGCGTTGCACAGACCTTTCTGCAAGGCCTCCCGGAGTTGTCTCATCCTCTGCTCCCTCTGCGACGGTAACATAAGGTCCGCAACCTTACCCTTGTACCGTGGATCAAGGAGAGTGGCCAGCCAGTAATGGTCCCTCTCCTTGATCCGAAGAATACGAGGATCCTTCCGCAGACTTTGCAGGATCAGGGAGGCCATGCAGCGTAGGTTTGCTGAGGCATTCGCTCCGGAGTCCTCTGGGTCACTAAGGACGACATGATCCGCAGCCACCTCCTCCCAGCCACGTACAAGTCCACTGGTTTCTTGGGACTGTAAATCATCCCTAAAAGACTGCTGCTGATGATGCTGAGTGCCAGCCTCCACCTCCATGCTGACACAATCCTCCTCCTCCTCCTCCTCCTCCTCCTCCTCTTCCTGTGCGATGGGTGGGACAGAAGGAACACTGTCTGGGTAAAGGGGGCCTTGAGAGGCAAGGAAGTCCTCCTCTTCCTGCCTCTGTTCTGCCTCAAGTGCCCTGTCCATTATTCCACGCAGCGTGTGCTCCAACAGGTGGACAAGAGGTACAGTGTCACTGATGCATGCACTGTCACTGCTCACCATCCTCGTGGCCTCCTCAAATGGTGCCAGGACAGTGCATGCATCCCTGATCATGCCCCACTGGCGTGGAGAAAAAAAACCAAGCTCCCCTGACCCTGTCCTGGTGCCGTAGTCGCACAGGTACTCATTGATGGCCCTCTGCTGCGTGTGCAGCCGCTGCAGCATGGCCAACGTTGAGTTCCACCTGGTGGGCATGTCACATATAAGGCGGTTCTTGGGCAGGTTCAACTCCTTTTGCAGCTCAGCCAGGCGAGCACTGGCATTATAAGATCTGCGGAAATGCACACAGACTTTCCTGGCCTGCCTCAGGACATCCTGTAAGCCCGGGTACCTGCCCAAGAACCGCTGCACCACCAGGTTAAGGACGTGAGCCACACAGGGCACATGGGTCAGTTGTCCCTGTCGGAGGGCGGAGAGGAGGTTGGTGCCATTGTCGCAAACCACCATTCCTGGCTTAAGCTGGCGTGGCGTCAACCACCTCTCGGCCTGGCCCTGCAGAGCAGACAGGACCTCTGCCCCAGTGTGGCTTCTGTCCCCCAAACACACCAGCGCAAGCACGGCATGGCATCTTTTTGCCTGCGTACTTGCGTAGCCCCGTGAACGGCTACGGAGCACCGCTGGTTCATAGGACAAACCACAGGAAGAGGCCATGGAGGAAGAAGAAGAGGAGGGGGTGGAGGAGAGAGGTGTGTCACAACCAGTAGTAGCATTTTGGAGGCGTGGCGGTGGGACAACCTCCAACACTACTGCACCTTGTCCTGAATCCTTCCCAGCTGCCAAAAGAGTGACCCAATGGGCCGTGAAAGAAAGGTAACGTCCCTGTCCATGCCTGCTGGACCATGAGTCAGCGGTAATATGCACCTTACCGCTGACCGCCCTGTCCAGCGAGGCCAAGACATTGCCTTCCACATGCCGGTAGAGAGCCGGAATAGCCTTCCGTGAGAAAAAGTGGCGTTTGGGAACCTGCCACTGAGGAACCGCACATTGCACAAACTCACGGAAGGGGGCCGAGTCTACCAACTGAAAAGGCAGCAGTTGAAGCGCTAGCAATTTAGCCAAGCTAGCATTCAACCGCTGGGCATGTGGATGGCTGGGAGTGAACTTCTTTCGACGGTCCAGCAGCTGGGGCAGGGAAATTTGCCTGCTAGAATCGGACGTCGGTGTACTGCTAGCAGAGTGGGCGCAAGTACTTGGCTGTGACACACCTAATTCTACACCTTCATTCCTCTCAGTGCATGTTTCAGAGAGGACTGAAGTTATAGTGGGGTTGGAGATCCCAGCTGATGCGGTGCAAGGAGAGGTCCGCTTTGTTCTTTGGTGTGGGTCTTTGAGGTAGGCTTGCCAACGAGCTGCATGGCAGGTCAACATATGTCTGGTCAGGCATGTGGTACCCAAGCGGCTGATGTTTTGGCCACGCGATATACGCTTGAGACATATGTTGCAAACAGCAGCTGTGCGATCTGATGCACTAGCCTCAAAAAAGGCCCACACCAAAGAACTTTTTGAATGACGGGCAGAGGCAGCGCCCTGCACAGGCGGAGCTCTGCGGTGTGATTCCGTCGGTGTACTGCCCTTACGCTGGCCACCAAAGGGCATCCTGCCTCGTTGGAGATGTGCCTCCTCCTCATCCTCCTCCTCCTCCTCTCTCCTATTAGGCACCCACGTGGAGTCATTGACCTCATCATCCCCTCCCTCCTCATCACTGGAGCCAATCTGGCAGTATGCTGCAGCTGCTGGAACATGACTGCCAGATTGGTGTCCTTCTTGAGCATCCCCTCTGTCTGCTCTCACGCTACTGCCTTCCTCTAGCTGGGTTTCATCATCAGACCCTTCGAAACGCTGGGCATCCTCCTGGAGCATGTACCCAACACTGTGCTGAAACAGTTCGGGGGACTCCTCAGGAGGAGGACATGGTGGGTCTAGGGAAGGAGTGACTGATGATTTGTCTGACATTGATACCAGGGAAGACGACGCTTTGGCAGCTGCTTTTCCAGTACCCTGAGCCTGGGTGAGAGAGGATGAGGAGGAGGAGGAGGGCTTGGTCATCCACTCTACCAAGTCTTCGGCATGATGTGGCTCAACATGTCCAGCTGCCGAAAAGAAGGACAAGCGTGTCCCATGGCCATGTGCTGATGACAATGCACCGCGTCCACGACCAGCACTGTTGCCCCCAGACACAGAGCCTGCTTGCCCTCTTTTATTGCCTCCTGACTGTCTGCCTCTCCTTGTTTGCCTTCCAGACATTCTAATAGATGGCCTGCAGGGAGATGGGAAAAAAGCAATAAGGGCTACCTTCAGGTGTCCTTCTCTGTCCCTGGAAACAAGGACTTGCAGAGTGAAAGAAAAAAAACACTCTCCCTACCTACAGTTTTCTGTCCCTAGAAAAAATGTTTTTTTTAATCACAATATAGCACAAGGAAAATTAACTCACTGTCCTTACAGGTCCCTGGAAACAAGGACTTGCAGAGTGAAAGAAAAAAAACACTCTCCCTACCTACAGTTTTCTGTCCCTAGAAAAAAATGTTTTTTTTAATCACAATATAGCAAAAGGACAATTCACTCACTGTCCTTCCAGGTCCCTGGAAACAAGGACTTGCAGAGTGAAAGAAACTGACACTGTCCCTACCTAGAGTTTTCTGTCCCTAGAATAAATGTTTTTTTTAATCACAATATAGCAAAAGGACAATTCACTCACTGTCCTTCCAGGTCCCTGGAAACAAGGACTTGCAGAGTGAAAGAAACTGACACTGTCCCTACCTAGAGTTTTCTGTCCCTAGAATAAATGTTTTTTTTAATCACAATATAGCAAAAGGACAATTCACTCACTGTCCTTCCAGGTCCCTGGAAACAAGGACTTGCAGAGTGAAAGAAACTGACACTGTCCCTACCTAGAGTTTTCTGTCCCTAGAATAAATGTTTTTTTTAATCACAATATAGCACAAGGAAAATTAACTCACTGTCCTTACAGGTCCCTGGAAACAAGGACTTGCAGAGTGAAAGAAAAAAAACACTCTCCCTACCTACAGTTTTCTGTCCCTAGAAAAAAATGTTTTTTTTAATCACAATATAGCAAAAGGACAATTCACTCACTGTCCTTCCAGGTCCCTGGAAACAAGGACTTGCAGAGTGAAAGAAACTGACACTGTCCCTACCTAGAGTTTTCTGTCCCTGGAATAAATGTTTTTTTCAGCACAATATAGCACAAGGACAATTAACTCACTGTCCTTACAGGTCCCTGGAAACAAGGACTTGCAGAGTGAAAGAAAAAAAATACTCTCCCTACCTACAGTTTTCTGTCCCTAGAAAAAAATGTTTTTTTTAATCACAATATAGCAAAAGGACAATTCACTCACTGTCCTTCCAGGTCCCTGGAAACAAGGACTTGCAGAGTGAAAGAAACTGACACTGTCCCTACCTAGAGTTTTCTGTCCCTAGAATAAATGTTTTTTTTAATCACAATATAGCAAAAGGACAATTCACTCACTGTCCTTCCAGGTCCCTGGAAACAAGGACTTGCAGAGTGAAAGAAACTGACACTGTCCCTACCTAGAGTTTTCTGTCCCTAGAATAAATGTTTTTTTTAATCACAATATAGCAAAAGGACAATTCACTCACTGTCCTTCCAGGTCCCTGGAAACAAGGACTTGCAGAGTGAAAGAAACTGACACTGTCCCTACCTAGAGTTTTCTGTCCCTAGAATAAATGTTTTTTTTAATCACAATATAGCAAAAGGACAATTCACTCACTGTCCTTCCAGGTCCCTGGAAACAAGGACTTGCAGAGTGAAAGAAACTGACACTGTCCCTACCTAGAGTTTTCTGTCCCTAGAATAAATGTTTTTTTTAATCACAATATAGCAAAAGGACAATTCACTCACTGTCCTTCCAGGTCCCTGGAAACAAGGACTTGCAGAGTGAAAGAAACTGACACTGTCCCTACCTAGAGTTTTCTGTCCCTAGAATAAATGTTTTTTTTAATCACAATATAGCAAAAGGACAATTCACTCACTGTCCTTCCAGGTCCCTGGAAACAAGGACTTGCAGAGTGAAAGAAACTGACACTGTCCCTACCTAGAGTTTTCTGTCCCTAGAATAAATGTTTTTTTTAATCACAATATAGCAAAAGGACAATTCACTCACTGTCCTTCCAGGTCCCTGGAAACAAGGACTTGCAGAGTGAAAGAAACTGACACTGTCCCTACCTAGAGTTTTCTGTCCCTAGAATAAATGTTTTTTTTAATCACAATATAGCAAAAGGACAATTCACTCACTGTCCTTCCAGGTCCCTGGAAACAAGGACTTGCAGAGTGAAAGAAACTGACACTGTCCCTACCTAGAGTTTTCTGTCCCTAGAATAAATGTTTTTTTTTAAGCACACTATAGCAGAAGCACAAAACACACTGACACTCTCCCTACCTATCCTTCTCTTTCCCTAAACTAAAGGAATCCAGGTTAAGCAAGAAAGAAATAACAGTCACTGTCCCTGCCTATGCTACTCTATCCCTGCTCCGGAACACACTACACTAGGCCGCCGTGCTGGCGGCCTTTTATAGTGTGGGGCGTGTACTAAACACCCTCAGCAATAATTGGCCACAGGCATCCTGCCTGTGGCCAATCATTGCTCTCCTCGCTGCCGGCGCTGTGATTGGCCAAGCATGCGGGGTCACAGTGCATGCTTGGCCAATCACAGCGCCTGGATGACACTGCGATGGCGTAGTGCATTGTGGGCCGTTCGCGTCACTCGAATTTGGCGCGAACGGCCCAAATCGTTCGATCTTCGTCGAACGATCGAACAGCCAATGTTCGAGTCGAACGTATGTTCGACTCGAACACGAAGCTCATCCCTAATGATGACATTGATACGAGGGAAGAGGACGCATTGGCAGCTGCTTTGCCAGTACCCTGAGCCTGGGTGAGAGAGGATGAGGAGGATGAGGAGGGCTTGGTCATCCACTCTACCAAGTCTTCGGCATGATGCGGCTCAACACATCCAGCTGCTGAAAATAAGGACAAGCGTGTCCCATGGCCACGTGCTGATGACAATGCACCACGTCCATGACCAGCATTGTTGCCCCCAGACACAGAGCCTGCTTGCCCTCTTTTATTGGCTCGTGACTGTCTGCCTCTCCTTGTTGGCCTTCCAGACATTCTAATGGGTTGCAGGCAGATGGGAAAACCAGCAATACGGGGCAGCTTCAGGTGTATACTGTGCAGGAGGCACCTACACCCACTGTAACTACTTGCAGATGCCTGTCTGTGTTACACAACAGAACAACACCACGAGTAATAAGGAGTAGCATATACTGTGCAGGAGGCACCTACACCCACTGTAACTGCTTGCAGATGCCTGTCTGTGTTACACAACAGAACAACACCACGAGCAATAAGCGGTAGCTTCAGGTGTATACTGTGCAGGAGGAACCTACACCCACTGTAACTACTTGCAGATGTCTGTCTGTGTTACACAACAAAACAACACCACGAGCAATAAGGGGTAGCGTATACTGTGCAGGAGGCACCTACACCCACTGAAACTGCTTGCAGATGCCTGTCAGTGTTACACAAAAGAAAAACACCAGCAAAACGGGGTAGCATATACTGTGCAGGAGGCACCTACACCCACTGTAACTGATTGCAGATGCCTGTCAGTGTTACACAAAAGAAATCACCAGCAATACGGGGTAGCTTCAGGTGTATACTGTGCAGGAGGCACCTACACCCACTGTAACTGCTTGCAGATGCCTGTCAGTGTTACACAAAAGAAAAACACCAGCAAAACGGGGTAGCATATACTGTGCAGGAGGCACCTACACCCACTGTAACTGATTGCAGATGCCTGTCAGTGTTACACAAAAGAAATCACCAGCAATACGGGGTAGCTTCAGGTGTATACTGTGCAGGAGGCACCTACACCCACTGTAACTGCTTGCAGATGCCTGTCTGTGTTACACAACAGAACAACACCACGAGCAATAAGGGGTAGCCTATACTGTGCAGGAGGCACCTACACCCAGTGTAACTGCTTGCAGATGCCTGTTAGTGTTACACAAAAGAGAAAAAAACAGCAATACGGGGTAGCTTCAGGTGTATACTGTGCAGGAGGCACACTACACCCACTGTAACTGCTTGCAGGTGCCTGTCTGTGTTACACAACAGAGCAACACCACAAGCAATAATGGGTAGCTTCAGGTGTATACTGTGCAGGAGGCACCTACACCCACTGTAACTACTTGCAGGTGCCTGTCTGTGTTACACAACAGAGCAACACCACAAGCAATAAGGGGTAGCTTCAGGTGTATACTGTGCAGGAGGCACCTACACCCACTGTAACTACTTGCAGGTGCCTGTCTGTGTTACACAACAGAACAACACCACGAGCAATAAGGGGTAGCGTATACTGTGCAAGAGGCACCTACACCCACTGTAACTGCTTGCAAATGCCTGTCGGTGTTACACAACAGAACAACACCACGAGCAATAAGGGGTAGCTTCAGGTGTATACTGTGCAGGAGGTTTAGAAAAAATGACACTGACACTGTCCCTGCCTATCCTTCTCCCTCCCTGCATGCCAACACACTGCAAATGCACAAGGTTTAGCAAAGAATATCACTGACACTGTCCCTGCCTATCCTTCTCTCTCCCTGCATGCCAACACACTGTAAATGCACAGGGTTTAGCAAAGAATATCACTGACACTGTCCCTGCCTATCCTTCTCTCTCCCTGCACGCCAACACACTGTAAATGCACAAGGTTTAGCAAAGAATATCACTGACACTGTCCCTGCCTATCCTTCTCTCTCCCTGCACGCCAACACACTACACAAGGCTGCCGCGCTGGCGGCCTTATATAGTGTGGGTCGTGTATTAAACCCCCCTGAGCTATAATTGGCCACAGGCATTATGCCTGTGGCAAATTATGGCTCTCCTCGCTGCCGGCGCTGTGATTGGCCAAGCATGCGGGGTCACAGTGCATGCTTGGTCAATCACAGCGCCGGCAATGCATTCTGATGGCGCAGTGCATTGTGGGCCGTTCGCACCACACGAATTAGGCACGAACGGCCCACAAAGTTCTGGTTTCGCCGAACATTTACGTGTCACTATGTGACCCATTTGTACATATTATAATTGTTTTTATGCCATTTTGCGATGTGTGTGTGTGTGTGTGTGTATATATATATATATATATGTGTGTGTGTGTGTGTGTGTGTTTTTATTTCTATCTAGTTATGTATCAATTGCTACGTGCCATGTCATGTTTTGATGATGTTTTCATTTTTTCAAGTTGCTGGTTCTATGCCTCATTCAAAGTCCCACTAACCCTCCTATGTTCTAGATTAGGGATGAGCTCGGTGTTCGAGTCGAACATACGTTCGACTCGAACATCGGCTGTTCGATCGTTCGACGAAGATCGAACGATTTGGGCCGTTCGCGCCTAATTCGAGTGATGCGAAAGGCCCACAATGCACTACGCCATCGCAGTGTCATCCAGGCGCTGTGATTGGCCAAGCATGCACTGTGACCCCGCATGCTTGGCCAATCACAGCGCCGGCAGCGAGGAGAGCAATGATTGGCCACAGGCAGGATGCCTGTGGCCAATTATTGCTGAGGGTGTTTAGTACACGCCCCACACTATAAAAGGCCGCCAGCACGGCGGCCTAGTGTAGTGTGTTCCGGAGCAGGGAAAGAGAAGCATAGGCAGGGACAGTGACATTTATTTTTTCTTGCTTAACCTGGATTCCTTTAGTTTAGGGAAAGAGAAGGATAGGTAGGGAGAGTGTCAGTGTGTTTTACTGTGCGAATCCTTGTTTCTAGGGACAGGGAAGGACAGTGAGGGGAATTCTCCTTGTGCTATAGTGTGCTAAAGCATTGATCATCAACCATCTTTAAAAAATCATTTTTTCTAGGGACAGAAAACTATAGGTAGGGAGAGTGTCAGTGTGTTTTACTGTGATAATCCTTGTTTCTAGGGACAGGGAAGGACAGTGAGGGAAATTCTCCTTGTGCTATAGTGTGCTAAAGCATTGATCATCAACCATCTTTAAAAAAACATTTTTTCTAGGGACAGAAAACTATAGGTAGGAAGAGTGTCAGTTTCTTTCACTGTGATAATCCTTGTTTCTAGGGACAGGGAAGGACAGTGAGGGAAATTCTCCTTGTGCTATAGTGTGCTAAAGCATTGATCATCAACCATCTTTAAAAAAACATTTTTTCTAGGGACAGAAAACTATAGGTAGGAAGAGTGTCAGTTTCTTTCACTGTGATAATCCTTGTTTCTAGGGACAGGGAAGGACAGTGAGGGAAATTCTCCTTGTGCTATAGTGTGCTAAAGCATTGATCATCAACCGTCTTTAAAAAAACATTTTTTTCTAGGGACAGAAAACTATAGGTAGGAAGAGTGTCAGTTTCTTTCACTGTGATAATCCTTGTTTCTAGGGACAGGGAAGGACAGTGAGGGAAATTCTCCTTGTGCTATAGTGTGCTAAAGCATTGATCATCAACCGTCTTTAAAAAAACATTTTTTCTAGGGACAGAAAACTATAGGTAGGAAGAGTGTCAGTTTCTTTCACTGTGATAATCCTTGTTTCTAGGGACAGGGAAGGACAGTGAGGGAAATTCTCCTTGTGCTATAGTGTGCTAAAGCATTGATCATCAACCGTCTTTAAAAAAACATTTTTTCTAGGGACAGAAAACTATAGGTAGGAAGAGTGTCAGTTTCTTTCACTGTGATAATCCTTGTTTCTAGGGACAGGGAAGGACAGTGAGGGAAATTCTACTTGTGCTATAGTGTGCTAAAGCATTGATCATCAATCAGCTTTAAAAAAACATTTTTTTTAGGGACAGAAACTATAGGTAGGAAGAGTGTCAGTTTCTTTCACTGTGATAATCCTTGTTTCTAGGGACAGGGAAGGACAGTGAGGGAAATTCTCCTTGTGCTATACTGTGCTAAAGCATTGATCATTAACCATCTTTAAAAAAACATTTTTTCTAGGGACAGAAAACTATAGGTAGGAAGAGTGTCAGTTTCTTTCACTGTGATAATCCTTGTTTCTAGGGACAGGGAAGGACAGTGAGGGAAATTCTCCTTGTGCTATAGTGTGCTAAAGCATTGATCATCAACCGTCTTTAAAAAAAACATTTTTTCTAGGGACAGAAAACTATAGGTAGGAAGAGTGTCAGTTTCTTTCACTGTGATAATCCTTGTTTCTAGGGACAGGGAAGGACAGTGAGGGAAATTCTCCTTGTGCTATAGTGTGCTAAAGCATTGATCATCAACCATCTTTAAAAAAACATTTTTTCTAGGGACAGAAAACTATAGGTAGGAAGAGTGTCAGTTTCTTTCACTGTGATAATCCTTGTTTCTAGGGACAGGGAAGGACAGTGAGGGAAATTCTACTTGTGCTATAGTGTGCTAAAGCATTGATCATCAATCAGCTTTAAAAAAACATTTTTTCTAGGGACAGAAAACTATAGGTAGGAAGAGTGTCAGTTTCTTTCACTGTGATAATCCTTGTTTCTAGGGACAGGGAAGGACAGTGAGGGAAATTCTCCTTGTGCTATAGTGTGCTAAAGCATTGATCATCAATCAGCTTTAAAAAAACATTTTTTCTAGGGACAGAAAACTATAGGTAGGAAGAGTGTCAGTTTCTTTCACTGTGATAATCCTTGTTTCTAGGGACAGGGAAGGACAGTGAGGGAAATTCTCCTTGTGCTATAGTGTGCTAAAGCATTGATCATCAACCGTCTTTAAAAAAACATTTTTTCTAGGGACAGAAAACTATAGGTAGGAAGAGTGTCAGTTTCTTTCACTGTGATAATCCTTGTTTCTAGGGACAGGGAAGGACAGTGAGGGAAATTCTACTTGTGCTATAGTGTGCTAAAGCATTTTTTCTAGGGACAGAAAACTATAGGTAGGAAGAGTGTCAGTTTCTTTCACTGTGATAATCCTTGTTTCTAGGGACAGGGAAGGACAGTGAGGGAAATTCTCCTTGTGCTATACTGTGCTAAAGCATTCCTCATCAACCATCTTTGAAATCCTTGTTTTTTGGACAGTCAGGGAAATTGTCGTTGTGCTATTCTGTGCGAAAGCAATCATCCTCAACCATATTTAGAAATCCTTAAGTAAAGGGACAGAGAAGGACACCTGAAGGTAGCCCTTATTGCTTTTTTCCCATCTCCCTGCAGGCCATCTATTAGAATGTCTGGAAGGCAAACAAGGAGAGGCAGACAGTCAGGAGGCAATAAAAGAGGGCAAGCAGGCTCTGTGTCTGGGGGCAACAGTGCTGGTCGTGGACGCGGTGCATTGTCATCAGCACATGGCCATGGGACACGCTTGTCCTTCTTTTCGGCAGCTGGACATGTTGAGCCACATCATGCCGAAGACTTGGTAGAGTGGATGACCAAGCCCTCCTCCTCCTCCTCATCCTCTCTCACCCAGGCTCAGGGTACTGGCAAAGCAGCTGCCAAAGCGTCCTCTTCCCTGGTATCAATGTCAGACTCATCATCATTCACTCCTTCCCTAGACCCACCATGTCCTCCTCCTGAGGAGTCCCCCGAACTGTTTGAGCACAGTGTTGGGTACATGCTCCAGGAGGATGCCCAGCGTTTCGAAGGGTCTGATGATGAAACCCAGCTACAGGAAGGCAGTAGCGTGAGAGTAGACAGAGGGGATGCTCAAGAAGGACACCAATCTGGCAGTCATGTTCCAGCAGCTGCAGCATACTGCCAGATTGGCTCCAGTGATGAGGAGGGAGGGGATGATGAGGTCACTGACTCCACATGGGTGCCTAATAGGAGAGAGGAGGAGGAGGAGGATGAGGAGGAGGCACATCTCCAACGAGGCAGGATGCCCTTTGGTGGCCAGCGTAAGGGCAGTACACCGACGGAATCACACCGCAGAGCTCCGCCTGTGCAGGGCGCTGCCTCTGCCCGTCATTCAAAAAGTTCTTTGGTGTGGGCCTTTTTTGAGGCTAGTGCATCAGATCGCACAGCTGCTGTTTGCAACATATGTCTCAAGCGTATATCGCGTGGCCAAAACATCAGCCGCTTGGGTACCACATGCCTGACCAGACATATGTTGACCTGCCATGCAGCTCGTTGGCAAGCCTACCTCAAAGACCCACACCAAAGAACAAAGCGGACCTCTCCTTGCACCGCATCAGCTGGGATCTCCAACCCCACTATGACTTCAGTCCTGTCTGAAACATGCACTGAGAGGAATGAAGGTGTAGAATTAGGTGTGTCACAGCCAAGTAGTTGCGGCCACTCTGCTAGCAGTACACCGACGTCCGATTGTAGCAGGCAAATTTCCCTGCCCCAGCTGCTGGACCGTCAAAAGAAGTTCACTCCCAGCCATCCACATGCCCAGCGGTTGAATGCTAGCTTGGCTAAATTGCTAGCGCTTCAACTGCTGCCTTTTCAGTTGGTAGACTCGGCCCCCTTCCGTGAGTTTGTGCAATGTGCGGTTCCTCAGTGGCAGGTTCCCAAACGCCACTTTTTCTCACGGAAGGCTATTCCGGCTCTCTACCGGCATGTGGAAGGCAATGTCTTGGCCTCGCTGGACAGGGCGGTCAGCGGTAAGGTGCATATTACCGCTGATTCATGGTCCAGCAGGCATGGACAGGGACGTTACCTTTCTTTCACGGCCCATTGGGTCACTCTTTTGGCAGCTGGGAAGGATTCAGGACAAGGTGCAGTAGTGTTGGAGGTTGTTCCACTGCCACGCCTCCAAAATGCTACTACTGGTTGTGACACACCTCTCTCCTCCACCCCCTCCTCTTCTTCTTCCTCCATGGCCTCTTCCTGTGGTTTGTCCTCTGAACCAGCGGTGCTCCGTAGCCGTTCAAGGGGCTACGCAAGTACGCAGGCAAAAAGATGCCATGCCGTGCTTGCGCTGGTGTGTTTGGGGGACAGAAGCCACACTGGGGCAGAGGTCCTGTCTGCTCTGCAGGGGCAGGCCGAGAGGTGGTTGACGCCACGCCAGCTTAAGCCAGGAATGGTGGTTTGCGACAATGGCACCAACCTCCTCTCCGCCCTCCGACAGGGACAACTGACCCATGTGTCCTGTGTGGCTCACGTCCTTAACCTGGTGGTGCAGCGGTTCTTGGGCAGGTACCCGGGCTTACAGGATGTCCTGAGGCAGGCCAGGAAAGTCTGTGTGCATTTCCGCAGATCTTATAATGCCAGTGCTCGCCTGGCTGAGCTGCAAAAGGAGTTGAACCTGCCCAAGAACCGCCTTATATGTGACATGCCCACCAGGTGGAACTCAACGTTGGCCATGCTGCAGCGGCTGCACACGCAGCAGAGGGCCATCAATGAGTACCTGTGCGACTACGGCACCAGGACAGGGTCAGGGGAGCTTGGTTTTTTTTCTCCACGCCAGTGGGGCATGATCAGGGATGCATGCACTGTCCTGGCACCATTTGAGGAGGCCACGAGGATGGTGAGCAGTGACAGTGCATGCATCAGTGACACTGTACCTCTTGTCCACCTGTTGGAGCACACGCTGCATGGAATAATGGACAGGGCACTTGAGGCAGAACAGAGGCAGGAAGAGGAGGACTTCCTTGCCTCTCAAGGCCCCCTTTACCCAGACAGTGTTCCTTCTGTCCCACCCATCGCACAGGAAGAGGAGGAGGAGGAGGAGGAGGAGGAGGAGGATTGTGTCAGCATGGAGGTGGAGGCTGGCACTCAGCATCATCAGCAGCAGTCTTTTAGGGATGATTTACAGTCCCAAGAAACCAGTGGACTTGTACGTGGCTGGGAGGAGGTGGCTGCGGATCATGTCGTCCTTAGTGACCCAGAGGACTCCGGACCGAATGCCTCAGCAAACCTACGCTGCATGGCCTCCCTGATCCTGCAAAGTCTGCGGAAGGATCCTCGTATTCTTCGGATCAAGGAGAGGGACCATTACTGGCTGGCCACTCTCCTTGATCCACGGTACAAGGGTAAGGTTGCGGACCTTATGTTACCGTCGCAGAGGGAGCAGAGGATGAGACAACTCCGGGAGGCCTTTCAGAAAGGTCTGTGCAATGCGTTCCCAGAGACTGGGAGGTTACAAACTCCTGGTCCTGGACAACGAGTTGCTGAGGCTTCGGCCAGTCAAAGAAGGAGCGGTGGGGAAGGTGGCCGTCTGACCGATGCGTTCAGACAATTCTTTAGTCCGCAGCCCCAAAGTATGATCGGTTCCAGCAACCATCGCCAGCGTCTGATAAACATGGTGCAGGAATATCTAGGGGCAAGGTCAGACTTGGACACCTTCCCCACCGAAAATCCTCTGGCTTACTGGGTCTTGAGGATGGATCACTGGCCAGAGCTTGCACAGTATGCAATTGAGCTACTGGCCTGTCCTGCATCCAGCGTTCTTTCGGAACGCACATTCAGTGCTGCTGGAGGATTTGTCACGGATCACAGGGTGCGCCTGTCCACCGACTCGGTTGATCGACTGACTTTCATCAAGATGAACCAGTCTTGGATCACCACCAGCTACCACACACCTGATGCTGATATAACAGACTAATTGATTTTAACATGTCACATCCCTTCAAGACTGATGCTGATGCTGAGTGCCTGTGCTGTTATGTTGACTGGCTATCCTCCTCCTCCGAGTCCTCAATGATACGATTGATGATGATAGCTTGGAAGATCATTTTTGTTTATGGGTGCCGCCACCAGTGGCTAAGGCCCAATTTTTCAGCCCCTGTTTTACAGGGGCGTGTAATTACAATTTTTTTTAGCAATAATTTGCCATAGGGCTCATTGCTGTGCTCCAAGTACAGTATCTGTGAGGGGTTGGAGTGTTGTGCCACCAGTGCCTAAGGCCCAATTTTTCAGCCCCTGTTTAACAGGGGTGTGTCATTACAATTTTTGAAGCAATACTTTGCAACAGGGCTCATTGCTGTGCTCCAAGTACAGTATCTGTGAGGGGTTGTAGTGTTGTGCCACCAGTGCCTAAGGCCCAATTTTTCAGCCCCTGTTCAACAGGGGCATGTAATTACAATTCTTGATCTAATAATTCACAGCAGGGCCCATTGCTGCACCCACCAAGAGTAACTCTGAGGGCTTACAGTGTTGTGGCAACGCCACCACCACCACCACCACGAAAGGCCCAATTTTTCAGCCCCTGTTCAAAAGGGGCATGTAATTACAATTCTTGATCTAATAATTCACAGCAGGGCCCATTCCTGCACCCACCAAGAGTAACTCTGAGGGCTTACAGTGTTGTGGCAACACCACCACCACCACCACGAAAGGCCCAATTTTTCAGCCCCTGTTCAACAGGGGCATGCAATTACAATTCTTGATCTAATAATTCACAGCAGGGCCCATTGCTGCACCCACCAAGAGTAACTGTCAGGGCTTACAGTGTTGTGGCACCAGCACCACCATCAAAGGCCCAATTTTTACTACCACTGTTCAACAATTATATGTAATTAAAATTCCTGATATAATAGTTGACAGCAGGGCGTTCCAGCACCAACCAAGAGTAACTGTGAGTGCTTACAGTGTTGTGCCAACACCAACAACTAAGGGGCCTATTTCTGCAGAGTATATACGGCAGGTCCCTACTTTCAAACATCCAACTTACAAACGACTCCTACTTGCAAACGCAAGAAGACAACAGGAAGTGAGAGGAAATCTACCACTAGGAAGGAAAATTCTCTCCTGTAAGAATAAATATGGGAGAAAGGTGTCTCCTCTGTACTGATGCTTTATCAGCAATCCTTGTTTCAAGAAAAACACCACATTTCAAAAACAGTTGTCATTGGGACGGAAAGTGAGGTGAAATGTTCTGAACAGGGGCACAGACAGCAAAACAAATGTTACAGGGGTGATAACCCTTACCTATGTTTTCCAAAAAGTTTAAAAATAGATTTTCGGGCTGGAGCTACACTTAAACAATGTACCTGTTCAAAATTACAAACAGATTCTACATAAGAACAAACCTACAGTCCCTGTCTTGTATGCACCGCCTGTATACGGCTGTTCAGAGTATATAGGGCCTTTTTTATTTTATGTGCGGGGTTCCCCTTAATATCCATACAAGACCCAAAGGGGCTGGTAATGGGCTGGGGTAGGGGGGGGGGTCATGGGGTAGCTATGCCATTTTTCTTAAAGATTTTCATCCATATTACCGGGACCAGACATTACATTAAAGCCGCAAGCAGTTTTAAATGTTTTTTTTTCCTTTAGAAGTGTCATTTTGTGCAGGGACAGTTCTAAACACGGGAAACACGTGGCACTTCACAGGCATACTTTAGACACCCCCCAGGTACGATATTTAAAGGAATATTTGACTTTTTTTTTTTTCACTTTATGCATCATTAAAATGACTGCTCCCGAAAAACTACCGTTTTTAAAACTTCTTTTTGCATTGATACATGTCCCCTGGTGCAGAACCCGGGTTCCCAAACCCTTTTTAGGACAATAACATGCATAATAGTCGTTATAATTAGCACTTTAGAATTTGAACGTTCGCATCCATTGTATTTAATAGGGTTCTAATGTTCGTACGAACTTTCGGTCCGTTCACGGGTTCTGGTGCGAACCGAACCCGGGGGTGTTCGGCTCATCACTATTCTAGATACAGGGATGGAGGTTCATCATATATGCACTTAATTTAATGTCCCAAAACCCCTCCTCTTTTATATATTAAATTCAGGGATGGAGGCATTGTCTGTCTATCTATCTATCTATCTATCTATCTATCTATCTATCTATCTATCTATCTATCTATCTATCTATCTATCTATCTATCTATCTATCTATCTATCTATCTACTGTATCTATCTACTCTATCTATCTATCTATCTATCTATCTATCTATCTATCTATCTATCTATCTATCTATCTATCTATCTATCTATCTATCTATCTATCCAGACCTTATTCCTGGGTCTGCACATCTTTGGGATTTCCATAGGACACACACTGATAGGCTACTCCATGCGGTCTCCATCTGCAGAGCCAGTTGACTGTCTATGCACCTCGGACACCCTCCCCCTCTTCCCTGCCAAGTCTGGGCATGGGGGATCAGGTCGGTGGTCCTGATGAGCATTTGGGCCATGCCTTGCACTGTGTACATGACCTTACCAGACGTCACAGCGCCAATGCGTTTTCCCCTGCGGCTGGTACACGAGGGAGGCAGACGCCATTAGCGGACATCTTTTCTGCTCTGGCATCCACTAGCCTCCCCCTTCTTTGCCATGCCCGAGCATGATGCTGGGAGGAGCCCTGGGTCACTTTTGGACGCCATATGGATATGCCCCCATTGTGGATTGAGAGCTCTCTCATTGCTGAGCTGGGCACACTTCACATCACATGTCAGAGCTTGTGCTCCATGGCAACCGAAGTTAATGATTACTGTTAGTTTTTTTTCACTGATAAGGCACTTTTTTAGCACTCATGGTTTTCGTTCTCTAAACATTTTATTTCACATGTTGGTTCCCCCTCTGGGAATCATTTACTTCCCAGGTAACCTTCTCACATTACTTATTGATTTGTGCTCAATTCCTTAGCTATCTATAGTTTCTGGGTACTGTATCTAACACATTAGCACTACTTGTATGTGACAATTTCTACTTTACCCATTTATTTCACAGATATAGTTGGATATACCCTCTTGCACCACCATCTCAGATACATGGAGTCACTCCCTCCCATTGGTGTGTGTTTATGCACCATGTGTATGGGGCCACGGTTTTACCCCCGTGGCCCCATACAGCTTCCGGGATAGACTACCTCACCAGCCCTGTTTTTGTAGTACCACATGGTGTTCATCCTATTGATATGTAAGTATTAGAGATGGTCCGAACAACCCCCCCCGGTTCAGTTCGCACCAGAACATGTGAACAGGCAAAACATTTGTGCGAAAATGCAAACCCTATTAGTCTATGGGACACGAACAGGAAAAATCAAAAGTGCTAATTTTAAAGGATAATATGCAAGTTATTGCCATTAAAAGTGTATGAGGACCTGGGTCCTGCCCCAGGGGACATGTATCAATGCAAAAAGAAGTTTTTAAAACAACCATTTTTTCAAGAGCAGTTATTTTAATAATGCTTAAAGTTAAACAATAAAAACAAAATGTTCCTTTAAATATCGTGCCTGGGGGTCCCCTTAGTCTGCCTGTAAAGTGGCGCATCTGTGTGATGTGTTTTACAGTGCCGCAGAAAAATGAAATTTCGAAAGGAAAAAATTACATGTAACCACTTCCGTTCAGCCGCTTGATCGTTCTTACCAGCGACGGGAGGGATGTCCCCCCTCCCACTTCTCCTGTGTGATCGGGGACCCGGAGAAGGAATCCGCCGGCGCCGGAAGGAAGTCATAGAGAACACCAAGGGACAGATGGTCAAGGCAATCTCTATGACTCTCGGAGGCCCGGGCGTGGCGTTATGACATAACGTCTGGGCCGCCGGAAGTAAACAAAGCTGTGGGTCACATAGGGGGGCTGTATCTGGGGGCCCCTTTGTTAAAGGGGGCTTCCAGATTACGATAAGCCCCCCACCCGCAGACCCCCACAACCACCAGGCCAGGTGCACCCTCCTCATGTTGAGGGCAAGCAGCCTGGTATGGTTCAGGAGGAAGGAGCGCTCGCTTGTCCCCCCCTTTCCTCGCCTGCCAGGCTGCTTGTGGGATAACGGTCTGGCATGGATTTTGGGGGTACTTCATGACAATTTTTAAAAAAATGGCACGGAGTTCCCCCTAAAATCTATGCTAGATCCAAAGGGAATGGTATGGATTTTTGAGGGGGGGGACTCCACTCTGTTTTTTATTTTTTATTTTGGTGTGGAGTTCCCTTTCAAAATCTATACCAGACCCAATGGGCGTGGTATGGATTTTGGGGGGGGGGGGACCCCATGCCGTTTGTTTTGTTAATTTTGTCATAGGGTTCCCCTTAACCACTTCAATACACTGTTTGCAGAGTATATATATATATATATTATATACTGTACACCCCCGAATGCACTGTATGTACAGTATACACTGAATGCAGAGTATATATATATATATTGTGACAGCAGGAAGGTAAAGTCACCTGGTTGCATCCAGGGGGGTAGATATATTTCGCCCAGATTCAGGCTTTACGCTGACTTATACAACTAGGTGGAGAGTTGTATAAGCCCAGCTAAGGCTAGTGGGCTCATGGATGACTCATATGTCTAGGGAGAGTGTGGGGCGTCGTGCAGACAGGGAGTTGATGAGACCAGCTGAAGCTTGTCAGCTCATTTAGGCCTCTATAAGAACTCCCAGCTTCATTAGATGTTAGCTCATGCCTGGAACCAGACCTGTGTGGACTGTCTAGGGAGAGTGAACCCCTGTGCGGTGAGACAAAGCCTGTGTGGCTATTTGCTTGGACATTTGAAACCAGGGACTTAGGGACTAGGACAGCACTAGGCTGATCCCAGTTGTTAGTTAGGAAACCTGTATGTTTAGTCAGAGGTCAAGTTGACCAGGATTTATTTTGTTTATGTTTCTTTTGGCTTTGCTGTGTTTTGTCACTGTAAATAGAAAATAAACCGCACCTTTTTTGATTTTGAAAACCACAACCTCCGTTTGCTGGGCCTGTTTTTGTGTGGGGAGCCCATCCCGGGGGTCACACACACCCGCTGCCGAGCTAACCCCCTCACAGTTGGTGGAGAATGTGGGCAGTTTTTTTTAAGCCAGCATGGAGGAGATACTGAAGCAGCTGGCTCTAGCAAATGCCAATCAACAGCAGACAAATGCAGGTTTGCAAAAGAGCCTTGCAGCTCAACAACAGAACTTCGCAGCCCAGCAGCAAGCTCATCAACAGAGCCTTGCAGCCCAGCAGCAAGCTCACCAACAGAGTCTGGAAGCTCAGCAACAAGCCCAGCAGCAATCTGAGGCCCGCTTCATAGACCTGTTACAGAAGCAAGAGCAGAGACTACAACAAATGGAAGCAGTAATGCAGCAACGTCCGCAGACCAGTGAGGAAAGCCGTCCCACTAATACCGCGTCCTTTGGGGTGAGTCGTTTATTGACAAAAATGACTGGAGAGGATGATCCAGAGGTATTTTTGACCACATTTGAAAGGACTGCTGAAAGAGAAAAGTGGCCTGAGGAGCAGTGGGCTGGACTGGTGGCTCCTCTGTTAACTGGTGAATCGCAGAAGGCTTACTATGACCTAGAGCCTGACCAAGCAAAAGACTATGTGATGCTAAAAGCTGAGATATTGGCAAGGCTGGGTGTCACCCAGGCTGTCCGGGCTCAGCGTGTGCATAACTGGACTTTCCAGCTTGGAAAACCCCCCAGGTCTCAAATGTATGATCTCATTCACCTGAGCAGAAAGTGGCTACAGCCAGAGACTTTGTCCGCACCAAAGATTGTGGAACGTGTTGTAATGGATCGGTTTTTGAGAGCTCTTCCTACTGCCATCCAAAAGTGGGTAAGCCATGGAGACCCAGAGACGGCCGATGGTCTTGTGGATGGTGTGGAGAAATACTTGGCTACAGAGAACCTGACGGCCTCTTCCAGAGACACTCGGACTTTCCACCCTAAGACCAGACCATCCCCAGGGGCGGATAAGAGGATTCCAAGGGGTAAGGGTGGAGAGAGTGAGAGGGTGGGAGCTCTACCCCAAGTTTGGCGAGAACAGCCTGGGAAATCAGCGGCTCAAGAGGCGGCAAGAAGGATCGTTTGCTACCGCTGCCGGCAAGCGGGACATATTGCAGCCAATTGCCCGGTTGTGGAGGAACCCATGCAGTGTGACTTTCTGACGGGCAGACGTCAGTCGCTGTGTGCGACAGTCGCATGCACTGCCATTCGTGGAACTGAGAAACATTTATGCAAAATGTGTGTTAATGGTAGAAATGTTGTGGTATTGCTGGATTCAGGTAGCCTTGTGAGCCTGATAAAGGCTGAGTTAGTTAAAACAGAGGTCTCTGGGAATAGCAAGGTAGCTGTTATTTGTGTGCATGGGGACACCCGAGAGTATCCAGTGACTACAGTGTGTTTCGAGACCCCCAAAGGTACCCTCTCTCATCCAGTGGGCTTAGTATCTCAGTTACCGTATGACGCCATTGTGGGAAGGGATTTTCCGAAGTTCTGGGAACTGTGGGATGATCCTGAGCCCCCCACTGGTGCCCCTATGTACCAGGAATGTGATAGCCAGAACTCCCCTGAGAGTGGTGAGGACTCTCCGGAATTTCCCTTATCAGTATTGGCAGGGGAGACTCAAGAAACTGGAGAGGAGCCCACCTCCTCAGACGAAAACCTACCGTCTGTGGAGTTTTCTGATCTTGAGGTTCACAGGGAAAACTTTGCCACAGAACAGTTGAAAGACCCCGCCCTAATAAAGGCACGGGAAAACGTAGTGAAAATAGATGGCGAGTTAGTGAACCCAGATAATACCTGCACTTACCCATACTTCAGCGTAGAGAAGGACCTACTGTATCGGGTGGCAAAAAGGGCAGAAGAAACCGTTGAGCAGCTTGTGGTGCCCAAACCTTACAGGAAGTTGGTGTTGGAGTTGGCCCATGGGCACATTCTTGGAGGTCATCTGGGGACAGAGAAAACCCGAGAGAGGGTATTACAGAGATTCTATTGGCCGGGGGTGATGAAGGACATAGAAAATTATTGTTCCTCCTGCCCTGTGTGTCAGAGGTCGGCCCGATGCCACATTTCCGTAGCCCGCTGGTCCCTCTACCCATCATTGAGGTCCCGTTTGAGAGGATCGCCATGGATTTGGTAGGTCCTATAATCAAGTCCGCTAGGGGCACCAGTACATATTAGTTATAATGGACTATGCCACCCGTTATCCAGAAGCGATCCCTCTCCGAAATACTTCGGCCAAAACCATAGCCAAAGAGCTATCTCTTGTGTTTAGCCGGGTGGGTATTTGTAAAGAACTGCTTACGGACCAAGGTACACCCTTTATGTCCCGGGTTATGAAGGAGCTGTGTAAATTGTTCAAAGTGACGCAATTACGTACATCTGTGTATCACCCCCAGACCGATGGGCTGGTTGAAAGATTCAACAAAACCCTAAAACAAATGTTGAAGAAAGTGGTGGATAGAGATGGAAAGGATTGGGACTGTCTACTTCCTTATCTGATGTTTGCTATTAGGGAGGTGCCCCAATCCTCTACGGGATTCTCCCCCTTTGAGTTACTGTATGGGAGACACCCAAGAGGGCTGTTGGATATTGCCAAGGAAACTTGGGAAAGTGAGAGTTCTCCCCACAGGAGTGTGATTGAGCATGTCGCCCTGATGCAAGACCGAATTGCACAGGTAATGCCCATTGTGAAGGAACATTTGGCCCAAGCGCAGTTAGCACAGCAGAGAGTGTACAACCGTGGAGCCAAGACCCGTACCTTTTCCCCGGGGGATAGGATACTGGTACTTGTCCCTACGGTTGAAAGTAAATTCCTTGCCAAATGGCAAGGCCCCTACGAGATAATGGAAAAAGTGAGCGAAGTGAATTACAAGGTCAGACAACCAGGAAGGCGAAAGCCCGAACAGATCTATCACGTTAATCTGTTGAAAGCCTGGAGGGATAGAGAGTCCCTAGTCGCAGACACTTGGTCACCAGCTCAAACTGGTTGCGTGATTCCTGAGGTTGGAATAGCAGCCACCTTGTCACAACCCCAACAACAGGAGGTTAAGGAGTTTGTGCTTCGCAACAAGGAGGTATTCTCTGAGCTGCCGGGACAAACATTTGGGGTAGAGCATGACATCATTACCCCGCCCGGTGAAAGGGTGAAGTTAAAACCCTATCGGATCCCAGAGGCCCGACGGGAGGCAATACGGGAGGAAGTACAGAAAATGCTGAACTTAGGGGTGATAGAGGAGTCCCAAAGTGATTGGTCTAGTCCCATTGTGTTGGTGCCTAAACCGGATGGGAGCTGGCGATTTTGTAACGATTTTCGTCAGTTGAACAAAGTTACAAAATTTGACACCTACCCCATGCCACGTATAGATGAGTTGATCGACCGGCTGGGAACAGCCCGATACATGACGACTCTTGACCTCACAAAAGGGTATTGGCAAATCCCCCTGGCCAAATTGGCCAAAGAGAAAACCGCATTTGTAACCCCAGACGGGGCGTTCCAATATAAAAGAATGCAGTTCGGGTTACAGAATGCGCCAGCCACATTCCAGCGGAAAATGGACCAGATGCTGAGGCCCCATCGGAAGTATGCTGCGGCTTACCTGGATGACGTAATTGTCCATAGCACAGATTGGGCCTCACATCTGCCAAAAGTGCAAGCAGTCCTGGACTCTGTTCGGGAAGCGGGGTTTACGGCTAACCCCAAGAAGTGTACCATTGGGCAGGAGGAGGCCAAATATCTTGGGTACACCATTGGGAGGGGAGTAATAAAACCCCAACTCAACAAAGTCGAGGCCATCCAGAGTTGGCCACGTCCCAACAGCAAGAAGCAGGTACGAGCCTTTCTGGGAATCGCTGGGTATTATCGGCGATTCATTCCCCACTTTGCTTCTAAGGCTGTGCCCCTAACCAACCTAACGAAGGGGAAAGGGTCGGTCATGATTAAATGGACCCCCGAGGCTGAGGCAGCATTCCAATTCTTGAAACAAGCCTTATGTAGCCAGCCAGTGTTGTACTCACCCGACTTCTCTAAAGACTTTGTCGTACAAAGTGATGCGTCAGATGTGGGGTTAGGAGCAGTATTGTCCCAGGTCTGGAACGGGGAAGAGCACCCAGTCATTTACCTCAGCAGGAAGTTGAAGTCCCATGAGGTAAATTACGCCACCGTTGAAAAGGAGTGTTTAGCGGTGAAGTGGGCTCTAGATTCCCTTCGGTACTACCTGCTAGGTAGGCACTTTGACATGGTTACGGATCACGCTCCGTTAAAGTGGATGGCTCAAAACAAGGAAACAAATAGAAGAGTGAATAGGTGGTTCCTGGCCCTCCAGGAATTCAACTTCACAGTAAAGCATCGCCCTGGCGTTCAAATGGGGAATGTGGATGCTTTGTCTCGAGTACATGAATGCCTGATTGCTGGTGTTCCAACCCCGAGGTTAAAACAAGAGGGGGGGGTATGTGACAGCAGGAAGGTAAAGTCACCTGGTTGCATCCAGGGGGGTAGATATATTTCGCCCAGATTCAGGCTTTACGCTGACTTATACAACTAGGTGGAGAGTTGTATAAGCCCAGCTAAGGCTAGTGGGCTCATGGATGACTCATATGTCTAGGGAGAGTGTGGGGCGTCGTGCAGACAGGGAGTTGATGAGACCAGCTGAAGCTTGTCAGCTCATTTAGGCCTCTATAAGAACTCCCAGCTTCATTAGATGTTAGCTCATGCCTGGAACCAGACCTGTGTGGACTGTCTAGGGAGAGTGAACCCCTGTGCGGTGAGACAAAGCCTGTGTGGCTATTTGCTTGGACATTTGAAACCAGGGACTTAGGGACTAGGACAGCACTAGGCTGATCCCAGTTGTTAGTTAGGAAACCTGTATGTTTAGTCAGAGGTCAAGTTGACCAGGATTTATTTTGTTTATGTTTCTTTTGGCTTTGCTGTGTTTTGTCACTGTAAATAGAAAATAAACCGCACCTTTTTTGATTTTGAAAACCACAACCTCCATTTGCTGGGCCTGTTTTTGTGTGGGGAGCCCATCCCGGGGGTCACACACACCCGCTGCCGAGCTAACCCCCTCACAATATATATATATATATATATATATATGTATATGTATATATTATTTAGCAGAGGTTTGCAAGTAATGAAAACAAACAAAAAATTGGAAAACAAATCCTTGCCTTCCGACGCTAAACTATATAGTAGTCTCCTCTCTATATGGTGTGGGTCTGGTCCCTGTCACTCACAAAACATGTGGTAAAGCAACCCTTCTTCTTAAATCCAAACAGAACTCTCTCTCAGATTTCCTTCTGAGGCCTCGTACACACGACCGATTTTCTCGTCGTAAAAAACACGTCGTTTTTTTCGACGAGATTCTTGTTAAGCTTGTCGATTTTCTCGTCAAGCTTTCTATGCGTACACACTGTCATTTTCCAATTTCCTCGTGGTTCTCTGCGCTCACGTCCAGCACGTACGACGGCACTATAAAGGGGAAGATCTTTTTTCTTGGCGCCACCCCTTGGGCTGCTTTTGCTGATCTCGTGTTACCGCGTGTGAAGTAAAAGTTTGGGAAGAGACGATTCGCGCTTTTCAGTCTTCGTACTTTTCAGATCGTTTTCTGCCGTTCAGTTTGTGCTTGTGGGTTCGTATCTTGACTTTCAGGGCGTCTAGGCAGGTCGTATCTGTTTTACAGTGCATTCTTGCCTGTTCGTTTCTGAATTTCAGTTCGTTATTCATAGGCCTTGCTGTTCTAAAGTGCGTTCTGTTCTGTACGTTCTGATTAGACGACCGTTTCCTAGCCATGTCGCCTGGACGTTCTCATCGTCGAGTTCGTGCTGTGCGTGCGCTTGGTGTTGGTCTGCTTGTTTTGGACCAAGACCAGTCCATGAATGGTGTGAGGAGGAGTTCATGGACCAAGAATTGGTTGCTCCAGCGGGACCAATTCTGCCACATGCCTCTGCTGCGGGAGATCGTCGAGAATAATCCTGAGGACTACAGGAATTTTCTGAGGATGTCTGACCCCGTTTTTCAGGAACTGTTGGCTTTGGTGTCCCCCTATATTACCAGGAAGGACACCGTTATGCGGGAAGCCATCAGTGCTGAGCAGAGGCTCATCGCCACGTTGCGTTACCTGGCGACAGGGAGAAGTCTTCAGGACTTGAAGTTCACCACAGGCATCTCCCCCCAGGCTCTGGGCCTCATAATCCCAGACACCTGTTCTGCTATTATACAAGTCCTGCAGGAGGACTATATTAGGGTAAGTTTTCTCCCTTAACATCACATTTTATGTATTACATGTATGCTAATGTATTGTATTTCTTTCATCCTTCCCTAATTACCATGATTGTAATATGCTGAGAATGTCCCCTTTGTCCCCATGCATGTTGGAAGCTTTAGATTGCCCCTTTTTTATCCTCCCTAAATATTTCCCCTCACTAACTTTTCCAGCAGGGGCGCCTGTTGCTCCAAATGTTGGGGGGTTCCAACCCCAATTTCGGAAATAAACTTCCTCCTTTTTTGCTCTGTTGCCTAATAAACGCCCCCAGTTGTCCCCTCCAATGCAGCCATTTAGTCCCCTCTAATGCAGCCAGTTTCCCCCCAGCCCTGCACTTACCTTCTTGTGGTCAGCGCCATCCTTCTTCTGTCCTTGATGTCTTCTCCTTCCCTTCATGTTGCATCAGCCAATCATGTTACCATTAAACAGACTTGGTGAACATGATTGCCAGAGCAGCCTGTCAGTGTTTACACAAGGAATGCCCCCTCCTTGCGTCCCCGATTTTTCTTTGAGGAAGCCAATTACATCCCTCAGGTTGTAATTTGCAAGACTTTTTTAATACCTGTTTCTGCTCTGCAATTTTAACCCCCTAAATGACGCAATTATTCATATGTCGGTCGCTTTACAAGAGGCCATCCACCTGAATAGTGTGCGGCATAGACAATACATAGGTTCATGCAACGCATGAACCTATGTATTGTTCTGAGTGATGGGCACAGGAGAGAGGGGACAGTGCTCCAGCGCCCACTCTGGACGCACCGCCACTGCAATGCTATCCTGTGGCCAAACACATCCCCCCCCCCCAAAATAATTTAGTAATGGCCCATCAGAGGGGGTGATGAATATGATAAATGAGCCTTCCATTATACTTTTTTTACACACCTTAATAAACGTATAATTAGATTGATGTTGGTCTTTAATTTTTTGGTCTAGAATTTGCTTGTAATGTATGCCTTTGTTTTTCTAATATTATTTCATCTTGTTTCACTCCACAGCTTCCTTCCACGCCACAGGAATGGAAGACTGTGGCATCAGAGTTTGCCACGCGGTGGGACTTCCCCAACTGCGGTGGTGCCATAGACGGGAAGCACGTCCGCATCGTGCCGCCACCCCGTTCTGGATCCTACTACTACAATTACAAGGGGTTTCATAGCATTGTGCTGATGGCGGTGGTGTCAGCACGGTATGAATTCCTCTATGTTGATGTAGGGAAGAATGGCCGGATGTCCGATGGGGGATCCTTCATCCAGACGGAGTTTGCCCTCCGTCTCCAGAGTGACGACCTTGCATTGCCACCGGATGCAGGGAATATTGAAGGACTCCCCTTTGTTTTCTTGGCTGATGAAGCCTTCGGACTCGGACGGCATCTTATGAGGCCATTTCCACAGAGGACCCTGACCCCAGAGAAGAGTGTGTTCAATTACCGGCTGGCCAGGGCCCGAAGAGTCGTTGAAAATGCCTTCGGCATAATGGCCAGCCGGTTCCGCCTTTTTATGACTTCCATCCACTTGGCGGACTACAAAATAAACTATGTAGTGTTATGCTGCTGTGTGCTACACAACTTTCTGAGCCAAAAATCTAATTCCTATATGGCCTCAGTTTTGCCAGAGGCTGGACTTTCCCCTGCAAATCCCCTTCCGGGCCTGGAATCTGCCCGTCTTGGCTTGCCCCCCCAAAATGCCCGTGTGGTTCGGGACAAATACATGGAGTATTTCACGGGTAGGGGGGCAATTCCTATGCCAGCCTATGTCTAATTATCCCAATAAAAATCTTGTTTAAACCTTTAATTATTTGTTCTTTCCTGTCTCCTAGTTTGTCTTTGTGCATTTGTAGTGGCAAGTGTATTTTACTTTAGTAAATAACAACCAATTTCACTATGTTACCTTACAAAAGAACCAAATAAGCTTAGAGAGTATTATAAAAAGAAGCTACACGTTGTTTGTGGTCAAATATTTTACTCTCTGCACATTTTTTTTTGTTTTACTTTGGGGTTGGCCTGGCCACAACCCGGCAAATTTTGGCTTATGAAAATACAAAAATACCACTTGCATTTCTAAAATGACAACATTGGATACCTCTGAGCAATCTGAGACATTCAGTTACACAAACTATGTCTCTATGTGCCCGTCCTAATATGGGGTCCTGCCACCCCTTGCCCAGCCAAAAATTCAATATGCACACATTTTTACTTTTTTGCAAATAGGAAGTTTACAATCCTGATCCCTATTGTCAACATGTGCTATCTGCCATCAGGGGTGATCAATGGACGTGTTTTGGGGGTGCATCCCCTTCCTCAGTTCACCGACTTTTGATACGAGGAAGGGGTTGCACCCACAAAAGACGTACATGGTTATCCCCTGATGGCAGATAGCACATGTTCACACACTGTGTGCATATTCAATTTTTGGCTGCTTTGTTACTCCAAAAATTTGTAAAAATATAAAAACAAACATGTAAAAACAAATGTGTTTGGATGGCTTATTGAATTCTCCCCAAAACATCGAGAATGTCTTTAAATGTTTGTTCCATCACATGGATTCTTTGTTTAATTAGGTCCAGTTCCGTGCTACATTCCATCACTTGCTGGATGAGGCGGAGGGCACTGTCAGCAGAGAACGGTGTGCTATCCTTCACAACATTTCCATCCCCTAAAAACCATAAAAAAGAATTAATAAAACTCTGCAGGCCTACCTCGCTTACCTTAAGCTGTGGTGTCAGATACTGACCTGTTGTGGTGACCAGATCCACAACGTCATCCACCTCTCCTTCCTGCACTTCTCCTTCCTCCACCTCAACTTCCTGCACATCTTTCGGTTGTGGATCTTTGGGAGTTTGGGGTTTCTTGGAAGTTGTGGGGTGCATGTGCTCCCTGGAGTGTCCTCCTCCCAGTCTTCTCTCCCCTATGAGAATAAAACCAAAGGTCTATTTATCACACTGTAAAAATCTCATTTTTAAACTTAAAACAGGCTAAATTGTTTGGAAGTGGGGTACAAGTGTGTGTTTGTGCGGAATTTAAAGAAAAATGCATTATTTATGACCCCAAATATGTTTAGTATTCACATTTGGATGTAATTTTTTGGACATGGAGGCACCACAAATAAACTCTGATGCACCTGTGTGGGACACCCAAAAAAGGCGGGTCTGGTGGCCCACACTATAGTGCTCCAAAGTACAGATGTGGAAGCCGCTGTTGAGTGTCCTCTCCTTTACACTGATTAAAGTTTGCATTTCATTCTCCTTACAAACACATCATCTAGACTTAAAAATTATCCACAATACTTGATCAAAAATGGCAGATGTCTAATTACTTTTGGGGGTCTTAAATAAGCCAAAACCGCGGATAGTGGCCGAACGAAGTGTCGGTAACGTAACGAACGATTACTGTGCCCAACCTAGTTCAAAATATTACATTTTGGAAGGGAGTCCAATATGATAAAAAAAAATAAAATGTCAGTTTCTAAAAAGATTAATAGCAGAAAGGTCGTCATTTTACTTACTTTTAGCGAGCATCCTCTTTATGCTCCTCAACTGGTCTGGCTCCCTCAGTTTGAGGTCTGACCACCTCTTTCTGAGCTGCTCATTTGAGCGTTTCACCCCGAACTTCGCCCTCAGACTCTTCACAACTTTAGTGAGGATTTTGGCCTTCCTTCTATTTGGTTTGCTATACGGCCCACGCTTGGCATCATAATCAGCCTTGACCAAGATGTCCACCATCTCCGCCATCTCCGCCAAAGACATATTCGATGCCTTGAATCTCCTCCTTGATCGTGACGTGTCCTCGGTCTCCGGGCTTGTCTCCTCGCTAGTTGCGGAATTATCAGACACCTGCTGTAACTCCGCCATATCTGTCTGCGCGCCGAAAGAGAAGGGGCGGGGAAAAGATGTTAGTTAGAACGTCATGGGCGGGCGACGTGTGCGGAGCGACGTGTTCGAATTTGGACGCATGCGTGGTGTGTATATAGCAAACACACATGTGACTATAGTACGTTCGGTGTGCGGAGAGAGGAGTTCAAGTGACGGACGTGCGAACGAAGGTATGTGATTTTGTGAGACTTGTAAAAATTGTTGGCCTATACTGTCTTGAGATTGGTGGAGGATATATATGGTGACTAGGATGTGAAGGAGGTTAGACTGTTTGCCTCACATTATTTAAATATAATTTATTTTACTTGCAGATACAATATGAATGTCTTTATTAGCGACAAAGAGTTCCTGGCGGAATTTATTGACCGGGTAAGGGAGCTGCCGGCTCTGTGGGAGACCAAAAACCCCATCCATAAAAAAAAAGGGGTGAGAAAAGCAGCGCTGGAGAAGCTGCTCCCATTTGTGCATACCAAGGTGCCCACAGCCACAGCAAAACAAGTGGACACTAAAATTGGGAGCTTGAGAGGTACCTACAGGACTGAACGCTCTAAGGTGCTGGCTTCTCAGAGGTCAGGAGCAGCAGCAGATGATGTTTATGTCCCGGTTTTGTGGTACTACAGCAGGATGTCCTTCCTGGATGACCACATTGAGCCAAGGCCATCACTCTCCACTCTTCCCCCCAGACTTCCCTGCAGCCAACCTGAGCCTTCTCTGGAGCAAGAGGAGGCAGCCATCCTGGATGATCCTGATTTGTCCATCTGGAGCCAGGTATAGTATTAACTGAAAATGTAGTGGGATAAAATTAATGTTTCCCAAATATGTCAGGATGAGAAACATACATTATTTTGTATTCCACAAGTGAAATCATGATCTGTAGACATTATTCTGCACTTAATTGTGTGGTAAATAGTCAAGCTGATGTAGTGGTAAATTTAAAGCAAGGATTTATGCATTTACATTCTAATTGCTTCCATCAGGATTACAAAGTTTGATGCAAAGATTAAACCAACATATTAAACTATGTTTCTTTTTCATACACAGGATGAAATCAGCCAGGAGGAGGGTCTGGAAACTGTCAGGCAGGAGGAGGAAGGGCCCTGTGGCAGCCAGGAGGTGGCAGGGCCCAGTACCAGCCAGGAGGTGGCAGGGCCCAGTGGCAGCCAGGAGGTGGCAGGGCCCAGTGGCAGCCAGGAGGTGGCAGGGCCCAGTGGCAGCCAGGAGGTGGCAGGGCCCAGTGGCAGACAGGAGGTGGCAGGGCAAAGGAGAAGCACCAGATCCCAGGTGCCTCCCATCAGGCTTCACAAAAGAGGCAGGAGGGACAGGACCACCAGTGAGGCAGCAATGGCCCTTATTAAAGAGGCCCATGCCACCCTCAAGGAGCCCACATCCCCTGAAGAGGCCATTGCCGGCCTAGTGGAGGCTAAGTTCAAGGTGATGAGCATGGAGCAACGCCTCCTATGCGAACCCCTGCTCATCACCTTGCTCAACAAGGGGGTGATGGAGCAAATTACCCCCAATACCGCCATATGTGAGGTGGCCCAACTGACACAACCTCAACCTCCACCTCCACCTTCCTCTTCTGCCCCACCCCCTTCTGCTACCCCTCCACCTTCTGCCCCACCCCCTTCTGCTACACCTCCACCTTCTGCCCCACCCCCTTCTGCTACCCCTCCACCTTCTGCCCCACCCCCTTCTGCTACACCTCCACCTTCTGCCCCACCCCCTTCTGCTACACCTCCACCTTCTGCCCCACCCTCTTCTGCTACACCTCCACCTTCTGCCCCACCCCCTTCTGCTACACCTCCACCTTCTTCTTCTGCCCCACTCCCTTCTGCTACACCTCCACCTCCTCCTCCTGACAGGAGTACCCCTCCAGTGGGCCAGCCTCCAGCTAAACGAAGAAGGAAGGCTGCAGGAAAGGCTGCAGGAAAGGCTTCAGGAAAGGCTTCAGGAAAGGCTGCAGGGAAGGTTGCCAGGAAGAAGAGGAAGTGATGGCCTTGCTTCATTGTGGTCGCACTGGTCGGACAGAAGGCAGCCTGTTGTAGTACCACACACTTGGGACATATATCTCACCTGCTGCTGTTCCTGACCTCTGGGAGGCCAGCATCAGATTGTGTTCTGAAATGTGGGCCTTCTCAAGCTCCCAATTTTAGTGTCCACACAGGGTTGCTGTGTGCTCTGGGGTCCCTGGGATGCACAAATGGCAGCAGCTTCTCCAGCGCTGCCTTCTCTTTATTTAATTTATAAACATGAATAAATGTGTTTTTTGTTTAAGTTCATACTTGACTATGTGTATTTTTAAATAAAAAAAAACAAGCTTTGGAGTAAGCAGATACATTTGACTGACAATAAAAGGCACAGATATCACCCCCCCAAAAGAATAACTAAATCTGATTAGCTCAAAAACATGGTGTGAAATTTTAAAAATATAGATTAGAAAATTAAATGGGAGATCGCTATCAAAACATTGAGAAATTATAATTAACATCATTTTGAAAAATCTAACCATTTAAATTATTCCTAAAAACTTGCACGATATAATACACATAAATCTTATAAAGAGCAGCATGAAAAAGGTTAAAAATAAGGCAGAACTCTGTGTGAATATCAGCAGCAAAAGAAGGTCTCTCGTTTTGATTAATGTAACATTCTAACGAAGAATTCAATGCAGAACATTTAAACGATGAAATATTTATGAGCGTGACGAATGTGCTCTCTCCATTATGAAGGCTTGTTTTACCAGAAGATGCGCTCCCGTCTCATAGTTGCTTGTGAGCATGCGCGCTTTTGGAAGAGTCGTAAAAGCATACACACGAACCATTTTCTCGTCACAAAACAGGCCGACGAGAAACACGACGAGGAAATCTGGAATCCTGACGAGAAAATAGAGAGCAGGTTCTCTATTTTCTCGTCGAGATTCTCGTCAAGTTTCTCGTCGTAAAACCATACACACGAACGTTTTTCTAGACAAAAAAACTCTCGCGGCACTTTTCTTGACTGTTTACGACGAGAAAATCGGTCGTGTGTACGAGGCCTGAGTCTCAGGCCAGAGCTCTGCTGTGCTCTCTTCCTGCTCATTTAAAGTCCACCTGAGCGTGGGCTCAAGTGGACCGGAAACAAAGCCTGCCACAGAGGTTAGAAAAAACCGGGCCGGATTCTGCTACAGTCTCTTACAACAGAACGCATACAAGGTGTAATATATCAATTGTTCAATACCTCACCTTGCATACCATTACATATCCTCCCCCTATGCTCAAGCCCCTGCGGCTGAGCAATTTTCCCAAGCATACAGTGCATGCGGGAAAGGGCATCTGCATTGTTTTGAAGCTTGCCCAGCCTATGCTCTACTGTAAATTGAAAGGGCTGTAAAGCCAGGAACCATCTTGTCACGCCGTCATTTTTCTCCCTGTTGTCACACATCCACTTTAGGGGAGCATGGTCGGTGACCAGCTTAAATGACCTCCCCAACAAGTAATACTTCAGGGAGTCTAAGGCCCATTTAATAGCGAGACACTCATTCTCGACAATAGCATAGTTTTTTTCATGGCTGTTTAGTTTTTGCCTCAGGTATACAACCGGGTGCTCCTCTCCATCTCTGTTCTGGGATAGTACAGCACCTAGGTCCACCTCCGAGGCATCTGTCTGTACCACAAACCTCTTTGTGAAGTCCGGGGTCACCAGCACCGGTAGTACACAAAAGGTCTGCTTTAACTTCTGAAATGCCTCCTCGGCTTCAGAATTCCATTTAACCATGACCGACCCTCTACCCTTCGTCAGGTCGGTCAGAGGGGCGGCAATGGTGGCAAAGTCATGTATAAAACGTCTGTAATACCCCGTAATGCCCAGGAAGGCCCGGACTTGTTTTTTGTTTACCGGTTGGGGCCATTTTTGAATTTCCTCAACCTTATTGGTCTGAGGCTTGACCAGTCCCTAGCCAATAACATACCCAAGGTATTTGGCCTCCTCCAGGCCTATGGCACACTTTTTTGGGTTGGCCGTGAGACCTGCTTTCCTAAGGGAATCTACCACTGCTTTTACTCGGAGCAGGTGCGATTCCCAATCTGGGCTATGGATGACCACATAGTGCAAATAAGCAGCTGCGTACGGGCGATGTGGTCTCAAAGTTTTGTCCATCACTCACTGGAACAATTCAGGGTCCCCATACAGACTAAAAGGCATCCGCTTATACTGAAACAAGCCCTCAGGAGTGGAAAAGGCAGTCTTCTCCTTGGCCGATTCAGTTACGGCTATTTGCCAATAGCCTTTCGTTAGGTCTAGGGTTGTTATGTAGCGGGCCTGTCCCAACCTGCCACGAGTTTGCCGACCCGAGGCATCGGGTCTGCATCGAACTTGGACACACTGTTGAGTTTCCTAAAGTTGTTACAAAACCTGATAGTGCCATCGGGTTTTGGGACCAGCACTATGGGGTTCGACCAATCATTGTGGGACTCTTCTATCATGTCCAACTCTAACATGTTTTTGATGTCCTTTGCAACTGCCTCTCGCCTGGCCTCTGGGATTCTATATGGCTTTATATTTACGCAAACCCCTGGTTCCGTCACTATATCATGCTGGTCAGTCCAGGTAAGGGGGAGGAAAAGTCTCTATTTTTGTACACAAACCTCCTAACGTCACTTTGTTGTGCCACAGACAGGAAATCTGTTATGGGGTCGTCAGGTGTCACTGGTACCCAGTCTGTTGGGGGTGGGGATGCCAATAAAGTCTATCTGTCCTTCCAGGGCTTTAAGAGATTCACATGATAACTTTGTTGTGGCTTCCTTTTCCCAGGTTGGTAGACTTTGTAGTTTACCTCCCCTATCCTTTCGATAACCTCAATGGGACCCTGCCACCTGGCTAGGAACTTACTTTCAACCGTTGGAACCAGTACCAACAATCTGTCCCCGTGGCTGAAAGTACGGACCTTGGCACCCCGATCATAGACCTTCCTCTGGGCCTCCTGGGCTCACTCCATATGTTCTCCAGGGGCAGGATAGCTGCGATTCGATCCTGCATCAAGGAGAAATGCTCAATGATGCTTCTATATGGAGTGGCCTCTCCTTCCCATGTTTCTTTGGCGACATCTAGCAGCCCCCTGGGATGTCTGCCATAAAATACAAGAGCTCAAAGGAGGAATAGCCTGGGGATGCCTGCAGAACCTCTCGTATGGCAAACATGAGATATGGTAGCAAAAAATCCCAATTTTTCCCAACTTTGTCGACCACCTTTTTCAGCATACTTTTCAACGTTTTATTAAATCTTTCCACAAAGACCATCCATTTGGGGGTGGTAGACAGAGGTACAGAGATGGGAGAGTTTGTATAATTTACACAGTTCCTTGGTAACCCTGAACATAAATGGGGTGCCCTGATCGGTTAAGATCTCTTTTGGGATCCCCACTCGACTAAAAACCTGGACTAACTCCTTGGCGATAGCCATAGAGGAGGTATTACGCAAGGGTATGGCCTCAGGATAGCGCATCACATAGTCCAGGATTACCAGAATATTCTGGTGATCCCGGGCAGACTTCACTACTGGCCCCACCAGGTCCATGCCAATCCTCTCAAAAGGGACATTGATTATTGGTAGAGGGACAAGGGGACTACGAAAATGGGGCGACAGTGCCGACATTTGGCACTCGGGAACCATTCACAGTACTCCCTGAAATCTGCATACAACCCGGGCCAGAAAAGTCTCTAGCCGAACCTCTCCCTGGTCTTTTCGATACAGAGATGTCCCCCCATTACATGACCATGGGCCAGGTCTAGCACCACCATGCGGAAGGGTTTGGGAACAAATAGCTGTTCTACCTCGTCCTCTCCGTGTTTCACCACCTGATACAATAAATCGTTTTTAAGGGCCATGTAGGAGAAAGACACCCCCCCAGTAGGGATCCACCGGTTCTCCATCCACCATTTTAACGTTTTCTCTGGTTCTAATGAGGGTGACATCTCACAGTTGCTTGGTATAGAAATCCTTTCTCCTGACCTCTAAGTCAAGTACCACATTCTGGGTACTCTCATTGTCAGGGTCAGAGATGTTCTCCTGTTTGTTACCCTTGGGCTGGGAGATAGCTTCCTGCTCATCCGGCTCCCCAGCCATGACAGGGAAAGGAAGAAGATCTCCGGCTTCCTCGATCCTCCCAACAGCCTCCCCTTCCCTTTGGCAAAAAGGGTCTGGTGAGAGATCCCGTGTTTCCCCAGCAGGGGGAGCTCTATCTAGCAGCCTCCCTTTGCTCTCCTGTAATCTCCAAAAATTGGGAAAATCTCTCCCCACTAAAGCTTCCTGAAGCAGTGAAGGCACCACCCCCACTGAATGTGTCACACTGTCCCAAGGGGTATCGACCTCAACGACCGCTGCCTGGTAGTCCCGATTGTCCCCATGGATGAAAATTACTCTGATAGTACTGGGGTGTAGTTTTGTGGGGTTTACACAATCATTTCTGACTAGGGTCATCAGGTTAATTATTGATATATATTTCAAAACAAATCCAATTAAAAAACAATAAATTCTAAATATATTATTTAAAATAAATATTTGTAAAATATTTGGTGATTTTAAATATGTTAAATAATATTTTTTAGAATTTATTGTTTTTAATTGGATTTGTTTTGAATTATATATCAATGATTAATGTTATACATCATAGTGGTAAGTTTTTTATATGATTTGTTTGATAAAAACCCGGTATAATGGATGACAACATAAGAGCTAGATATGTTCCTTCTGGTGTCTCTCCTTTTGAGTATTTAAGCATGGTGTGCTGACGTTGAGGCACAGCCTCCATTCCCAGTTGATGCCTTCTATGGGGAAATGCGTCAAGTGGAGTACTAGCCTTTGACGTCATCACGCTGAACAGCCAGCTGGCTTGAGCAGTGGCTGTTTCAAATTTGTTTATTATTGTTCCGGTTTTCTTTGGATGTAACCTTTGCTATGGTTTTTTATGAATAAACCTTTTGAAGATACACTACACCATGAAGCCTTCCTTCTTTGTCTCTTACTGAGTGAGATTACCCAGGACCATATTGGGTGATTCCTGTGTGTGGAAACCTCCAATTGAAATCAAGTGTCTCGCTGGAAGTATCTTGCCGCAACCAAAGAAGCCTTTCTTCCTGGATTGAATTACAGGTGGAGTGTATTCCTGCCAGCAGGCTGATGCACAGGCGCTCGTGATCTCTATAATTTGAGATCCTTCATATCTGGTAAGCAGCATTGATATTATATTTTTTTCTGGCTTTGGAATATCAGAGTATCAAAGTATTGGAAGATTTCGGAGGTTCCACATTGTGGTAACTTTATGTTATTTTATATGGACTTTTGTTTTGTTCATACACAGTATATGTAATTTTTTATATATGTTCACATTATTTGTTGAATCTCTTTACATCCGTATATTTCATATTAGTACAACTTTTTATTTTTGTTTTAAGGATTGTACGAGATTCACTATTTAATTTTATTTTTCACATAGTCAAATTTAGTGGATGCGCGCTTGTTTATTTATTTCACATGTTCTTGTGCTTTAGTATTTAGGCTACTCACAAGCTGCAGCACCCTTTTCTAATCAATAGGTTAGCGCAGATTTTTACTCTTGCCGTCCGGCACTAAACTATACAGTAGTCTTCTCTCTCATTCTCATTCTCTCTCTCTCTCGTGGACTTAGGCCCCTGAGCCTTTGGCCAATTATGGCTTTCGCAGCAGGGCATGCTGTGAGTGGCCAAAGCATAGAGGTCAGGTCAGGTGCATGCTTTGGCCATTTATCAGACGTCAATGCACTACGATCTTGCAGTGCATTATGGGGCATTCCACAGCACTCAAATTAGCTGTGAATGCCACATAATATTCGCAATTCAGTGAACAGGCAAACACCCGATGTTTGAGTTGAACTTACGTTTGACTCAAACATCAGGACCTCCCCAATAAGTATCGCGAGCCGACACTTCTTTTCCACGCTATTTCCCCTCTCCACCTATTGGGTTTTTACATTGGATCATGTTGGTAATTTTTACTTTTCCATAGAACACATGAAGAAGTGGAGTTGATCCACAAAACACATCAAGCTTATGGGATGCAGTGATGTACCTAATATTCATTTCATTTTTTCACCTTGATACAACAATTTTGTTTTTCCAAATGATCTTATGATATCCGGTTTTTATGGTTTACATTGCTGGGTACTGAAATATGTCACCATATTATTATTATTATTATATAGGATTTATATGGCACCAACAGTTAACGCAGTGTTTTACAACTTGAGGGTAGACAGTACAAATACAATACACTTTAATACAGGAGGAATCAGAGGGCCCTGATCGTTAGAGCTTACAATCTAAGAGGGAAGATCAAGAGATAAAAGAGGTAATAACTGTGGGGGATGTGCTGATGAAGAAAATAAAAGTACAGCTGTTAGGTGAGGCCAGATAGGCTTCTCTGAAAAGATGAGTTTTCAGGGATCGCCTGAAAGTGGACAAAGTAGGAGAAAGCCGGACAGATTGCGGTAGAGCATTCCAGAGGATGGGAGAGGCTCTGTAGAAGTCCTGGAGGTGAGCATGGGATGAGATGACAAGGGAGCTAGAGAGCAGGAGGTCTTGGGAGGAGTGAAAAAAAACATTTTGGTTGGTATTTTGAGACCAGGTTAGTGATGTAGCTGGGGGCCAGGTTGTGAATGGCTTTGTAAGTTATTGTTAATAGCTTGAATTAAATTCATTGGTTGAGTGGCAGCCAATGGAGGGATTGGCAGAAGGGTGTAGCAGATGCCTAACGGTTTGTAAGGTGGATGAACCTGGCAGCAGAATTCATGATGGACTGAAGGGGAATAGCCTATTTAGAGGTAAGCCAGATGATCCATGTCCATATATGATTACGCTAGAACTACGTTTATGTGCCAATATTAGGGATGAGCTCGGAGTTCGAGTCAAACGCATGTTCGGCGAAACCAGAACTTTTTGGGGACGTTCGCGTCAAATTCGTGTGACGTGAACGGCCCACAATATACTGCGCCATCGCAGTGCATTGCCGGTGCTGTGATTGGCCAAGCATGCACTGTGACCCCGCATGCTTGGCCAATCACAGCGCCGGCAGCAAAGAGAGCCTTAATTGGCCACAGGCAGGATGCCTGTGGCCAATGATAGATCAGGGGGGTTTAGTACATGTCCCACACTATAAAAGGCCGCCAGCGCTGCGGCCTTGTGTAGTGTGTTGGCATGCAGGGACAGAGAAGTATAGGCAGGGAAAGTGTATTTGATATTTTTTCATTAACCTTGTGCATTTACAGTGTGTTGGTATACAGGGACAGAGAAGAATAGGCAGGGACAGTGTCAGTGATATTCTTTCATTAACCTTGTGCATTTACTGTGTGTTGGTATACAGGGACAGAGAAGGATAGGCAGGGGACAGTGTCAGTGATATTCTTTCATTAACCTTGTGCATTTACAGTGTGTTGGTATACAGGGACAGAGAAGGATAGGCAGGGGACAGTGTCGGTGTCATTTTTGATAAACCTCCTGCACAGTATACACCTGAAGCTACCCCTTATTGCTGTGTTTTCCTGTTGTGTAACACAGGCAGGCATCTGCAGCAGTTACAGTGGGTGTAGTGTGCCTCCTGCACAGTATACACCTGAAGCTACCTCTTATTGCTCGTGGTTTTTTCTTTTGTCTAACACTAACAGGCATCTGCAGCAGTTACAGTGGGTGTAGTGTGCCTCCTGCACAGTATACACCTGAAGCTACCCCTTATTTCTGTGTTTTCTTGTTATGTAACACAAGCAGGCATCTGCAGCAGTTACAGTGGGTGTAGTGTGCCTCCTGCACAGTATACACCTGAAGCTACCCCTTATTGCCCGTGTTTTTTTTCTTTTGTGTTACACTAAGAGGCATCTGCAGCAGTTACAGTGGGCGTAGTGTGCCTCCTGCACAGTATACACCTGAAGCTACCCCTTATTGCTGTGTTTTCCTGTTGTGTAACACAGGCAGACATCTGCAGCAGTTACAGTGGGTGTAGTGTGCCTCCTGCACAGTATACACCTGAAGCTACCCCTTATTGCTCATGGTATTTTTCTTTTGTGTTACACTAACAGGCATCTGCAGCAGTTACAGTGGGTGTAGTGTGCCTCCTACACAGCATACACCTGAAGCTACCCCTTATTGCTGTGTTTTCCTGTTATGTAACACAGGCAGACATCTGCAGCAGTTACAGTGGGTGTAGGGGCCTCCTGCACAGTATACACCTGAAGCTACCCCTTATTGCTGTGTTTTCCTGTTGTGTAACACAGGCAGACATCTGCAGCAGTTACAGTTGGTGTAGTGTGCCTCCTGCACAGTATACACCTGAAGCTACCCCTTATTGCTTGTGGTTTTTTTCTTTTGTGTTACACTAACAGGTATCTGCAGCAGTTACAGTGGGCGTAGTGTGCTTCCTGCACAGTACACACCTGAAGCTACCCCTTATTGATCAAGAGGGAGGTAATGTTGAGGTCACTGACTCCACGTGGGTGCCTGATAGGAGAGAGGAGGAGGAGGAGGATGAGGAGGAGACACATCCCCAACGAGGCAGGATGCCCTCCGGGGGCCAGCGTAAGGGCAGCACACTGACTGAATCACACCGCAGAGCTCCGCCTGTGCAGGGCGCTGCCTCTGCCCGTTATTCCAAAAGTTCTTTGGTGTGGGCCTTTTTTGAGTCGAGTGCATCAGATCGCACCGCTGCTATTTGCAACATATGTCTCAAGCGTATCTCACGTGGCCAAAACATCAGCCGCTTGGGCACCACATGCTTGACCAGACATATGTTGACCTGCCATGCAGCTCGTTGGCAAGCGTACCTTAAAGACCCACACCAATGAACAAAGCGGACCTCTCCTTGCTCCTCATCAGCTGGGATCTCCAACCCCACTATACCTTCAGTCCTCTCTGAAACCTGCACTGAGAGGAATGAAGGTGTAGAATTAGGTGTGTCACAGCCAAGTACTTGCGGGCACTCTGCTAGCAGTACACCGACGTCCGATTCTAGCAGGCAAATTTCCCTGCCCCAGCTGTTGGTCCATTGAAGGAAGTTCACTCCCAGCCATCCACATGCCCAGCGGTTGAATGCTAGCTTGGCTAAATTGCTAGCACTTCAACTGCTGCCTTTTCAGTTTGTAGACTCGGGCCCCTTCCGTGAGTTTGTGCAATGTGCGGTTCCTCAGTGGCAGGTTCCCAAACGCCACTTTTTCTCACGGAAGGCGATTCCGGCTCTCTACCGGCATGTGGAAGGCAATGTCCATGCCTCGCTGGACATGGCGGTCAGCGGTAAGGTGCATATTACCGCTGACTCATGGTCCAGCAGGCATGGACAGGGACGTTATCTTTCTTTCACGGCCCATTGGGTCACTCTTTTGGCAGCTGGGAAGGATGCAGGACAAGGTGCAGTAGTGTTGGAGGTTGTTTCGCCGCCATGCCTCCAAAATGCTACTACTGGTTGTGACACACCTCTCTCCTGCACCCCCTCCTCTTCTTCTTCCTCCATGGCCTCTTTCTGTGCATTGTCCTCGGAACCAGGGTGCTCCGTAGGCGTTCAAGGGGCTACGCAATACGCAGGCAAAAAGATGCCATGCCGTGCTAGCGCGGGTGTGTTTGTGGGACAGGAGCCACACTGGGGCAGATGTTCTGTCAGCTCTGCAGGGGCAGGCCAAGAGGTGGTTGACGCCACGCCAGCTTAAGCCAGGAATGGTGGTTTGCGAAAATGGCACCAACCTCCTCTCCGCCCTCCGACAGGGACAACTGACCCATGTGCCCTGTGTGGCTCACGTCCTTAACCTGGTGGTGCAGCGGTTCTTGGGCAGGTACCCGGGCTTACAGGATGTCCTGAGGCAGGCCAGGAAAGTCTGTGTGCATTTCCGCAGATCATATAATGCCAGTGCATGGCTGGCTGAGCTGCAAAAGGAGTTGAACCTGCGCAAGAACCGCCTTATATGTGACATGCCCACCAGGTGGAACTCAACGTTGGCCATGCTGCAGCGGCTGCACACACAGCAGAGGGCCATCAATGAGTACCTGTGTGACTACGGCAATAGGACAGGGTCAGTGGAGCTCAGGTTTTTTTCACCACGCCAGTGACACTGTACCTTTTGTCCACCTGTTGGAGCATACGCTGCGTGGAATAATGGACAGGGCACTTGAGGCAGAAGAGAGGCAGGAAGAGGAGGACTTCCTTGCCTCTCAAGGCCCCCTTTACCCAGACAGTGTTCCTTCTGTCCCACCCATCACACAGGAAGAGGAGGAGGAGGAGGATTGTGTCAGCATGGAGGTAGAACCTGGCACTCAGCATCAACAGCAGCAGTCTTTTAGGGATGATATAAAGTCCCAAGAAACCCGTGGACTTGTACGTGGCTGGGAGGAGGTGGCTGCGGATCATGTCGTCCTTAGTGACCCAGAGGACTCCGGACTGAATGCCTCAGCTAACCTACGCTGCATGGCCTCCCTGATCCTGCAAAGCCTGCGGAAGGATCCTCGTATTCTTCGGATCAAGGAGAGGGACCATTACTGTCTGGCCACTCCCCTTGATCCACGGTACAAGGGTAAGGTTGCTGACCTTATCTTGCCATCGCTGAGGGAGCAGAGGATGAGACATCTCCAGGAGGCCTTGCAGAAAGGTCTGTGCAATGCGTTCCCAGAGACTGGGAGGTTACAAACTCCTGCTCCTGGACAACGAGTTGCTGAGGCTTCAGTCAGTCAAAGAAGGAGCTCGTCTGACCGATACGTTCAGACAATTTTTTAGTACGCAGCCCCAAGGTATGATTGGTTCCAGCAACCATCGCCAGCGTCTGATTTACATGGTCCAGGAATACCTAGGGGCAAGGTCAGACTTGGACACCTTTCCCACCAAAAATCCTCTGGCTTACTGGGTCTTGAGGAGGGATCACTGGCCAGAGCTTGCACAGTATGCAATTGAGCTACTGGCCTGTCCTGCATCCAGCGTTCTTTCGGAACGCACATTCAGTGCTGCTGGTGGCTTTGTAACCGATCACAGGGTGCGACTGTCCACTGACTCAGTTGATCGACTGACCTTCATAAAGATGAACCAGTCTTGGATCACCACCAGCTACCAAGCACCTGAAGCTGATGTAACCGAATATTTTTTTTTTTAAATGTCACATCCCTTCAAGACTGCCTATGCTGATGCTGAGTGACTGTCCTGTTATGTTGACTGACTATCCTCTTCCTCCTCAATGATCCTGCCGATAGCTTGGAAGAACATTTGTGGTTCTGGGTGCCGCCACCAGTGGCTAAGGCCCAATTTTCAGCCCCTGTTTAACAAGGGCGTATAATTACAATTTTTGATGCAATACTTTGCAACAGGGATCATTGCTGCGCTCCAAATACAGTATCTGTGATGGGTTGCAGTGTTGTGGCACCAGTGCCTAAGGCCCAATTTTTCAGCCCCTGTTTAACAGGGGCGTATAATTACAATTCTTGATCTAATACTTTGCAACAGGGCTCATTGCTGCGCTCCAAATACAGTATCTGTGATGGGTTGAAGTGTTGTGGCACCAGCACCAGTGCCTAAGGCCTCATTTTTCTGCCCCTGTTCAACAGGGGCATGTAATAACAATTCTTGATCTAATAGTTCACAGATGGGCCCATTCCTGCGCCCACCAAGAGTAACTGTGAGGACTTGCAGTCTTGTGGCACCAGCACCACCGCCACCACCAAAGGCCCAATTTTTCAGCCCCTGTTCAACAGGGGCATGCAATTACAATTCTTGATCTAACAATTCACAGCAGGGTCCATTCATGTGCCCACCAAGAGTAACTGTGAGGGCTTACAGTGTTGTGGCACCAGCACCACCACCAAATGCCCAATTTTTCCTACCACTGTTCAACAATGGCATGTAATTACAATTCCTGATATAATAGTTCACAGCAGGGCATTCCAGCGCCCACCAAGAGTAACTGTGAGGGCTTACAGTGTTGTGGCAACACCAACACCTAAGGGGCAAATTAGAGTATATACGGCAGGCCCCTACTTTCAAACATCCAACTTACAAACGACTCCTACTTGCAAACGGAAGGAGACAACAGGAGGTGAGAGGAAATCTACCCCTAGGAAGGGAAATTCTCTCCTGTAAAAGTTAATATGGGAAAAAGGTGTCTCCTCTCTACTGATGCTTTATCACCAATCCTTGTTTCAATAAAAACCCCACTTTTCCAAAAACATTTGTCATTGGGACGGAAAGTGAGGTGAAATGATCTGAACACGTGCACAGACAGCAAAACAAATGTATAACCCTTCCCTATGTTCTCCAAAAAGCTTAAAAATTGATTTTTTGGCTAGAGCTACACTTAAAAAATTTACCTGTTCCAGATTAGAAAAAGATTCTACTTAAGAACAAACCTACAGTCCCTGTCTTGTTTGCACCGCCTGTATACTGCTGTTCAGAGTATATAGGGCCTTTTTTTATTTTAGGTACGGGGTGCCCTTAACCACTTGACCACTGGGCACTTAAACCCCCTTAATAACCAGACCAATTTTCAGCTTTCGGTGCTCTCACATTTTGAATGACAATTACTCAGTCATACAACACTGTACCCATATGAAATTTTTGTCCTTTTTTTCACACAAATAGAGCTTTCTTTTGGTGGTATTTAATCACTGTTGGGTTTTTTATTTTTTGCGCTATAAGAGAAAAAAGACTGAAAATTTTGTAAAAAAATGATTTTTTTTTCGTTTCTGTTATAAAATTTTGCAAATTACTATTTTTTCTTCATAAATTTTGGCCAAAATTTATACTGCTACATATCTTTGGTAAAAATAAGTACAAATTGGTGTATATTATTTGGTCTTTGTGAAAGTTATAGAGTCCACAAGCTATGGTGCCAATATCTGAAAATTGATCACACCTGAAGTACTGACGGCCTATCTCAATTCTTGAGACCCTAACATGCCAGAAAAGTACAAATACCCCCCAAATGACCCCTTTTTGGAAAGAAGACATTCCAAGGTATTCAGAAAGAGGCATTGTGAGTTTTTTGAAGTTGTCCATTTTTCCCACAATTCTTTGCAAAATCAAGATTTTTTTTTTCTCTTTTTTTTTTTTCACAAAATTGTCATATTAGCAGGTTATTTCTCACACACAGCATATGCATTCCACAAATTACACCCCAAAACACACTCTGCTATTACTCCCGAGTATGGCGATACCACATGTGTGAGGACTTTTACACAGCGTGGCCACATACAGAGGCCCGACATGCAGGGAGCACCTTCAGGACGTTCTGGATGCACCAAGGCCAATTCTGACATTATCTCTCCTACATGTAAAAATCATCATTTATTTGCTAGAAAATTACATAGAACCCCAAAACAATATATATATGTTTTTTTAGCAAAGACCTTAGAGAATATAATGGTGGTTGTTGCAACTTTTTATCTCGCACGATATTTGCGCCAGCAATTTTTTTAACGCGTTTTTTACGGAAAAAAAATGTTTTGTGCTTAAAAAAAAAAAAAACAGTAAAGTTAGCCAATGTTTTTGCATAATGTGAAAGATGAAGTTACGCCGAGTAAATAGGATACCTAACATGTCGCCCTTAAAAAATTGCACACACTCGTGGAATGGCGCCAAACTTCGCTACTTAAAAAATCCCAAGGCGACGCTTTAAATATTTTTTACTGTTACATGTTTTGAGTTACAGAGGAGGTCTAGGGCCAAAATGATTGCTCTCGCTCTAACGTTCGCAGGAGATACCTCACATGTGTGGTTTGAAAACCGTTTCATATGTGGGCTGGGACTTACGTATGCGTTCGCTTCTGTATGCGAGCTCACGGGGACAGGGGCGCTTTAAAAAAAAAAAAAGAAAATATTCTTCATTTTAGTTGACATGTTTTTCCGCCCTAAACACTTTTTTTGATCACTTTTATACCTATTACAAGGAACGTAAACATCCCTTGTAATAGGAATATGGCATGACAGGTCCTCTTTACAGTGAGATATTGGGGGGGGTGTCAATAAGACCCCACATCCTCACCTCTAGGCTGGGAAGCCTGAAAAAAATACAAAAAAAAAAAAAACAACAATCCTGGCTTTGATCGTAGCGGTGAGCCGGTAGAAGCACCGGGAGGGCGGCGGGGGGGGGGGGGACATCCCCTCTCGCCTCCCGCCTCCCGTAAGAATGATCAAGCGGCGGAACAGCCGCTATGATTGTTCTTATGGTGTAGGGAATCGCCGGCTGAAAAAGCCGATATCTGAAATGATGCCTGTAGCTGCAGGCATCATTCAGATATCCCCGCACAAGTCAAGGACGTCCATATGACGGCCGGAGGGCGGGAAGTGGTTATTGCAGAGTATTGCCGGGCATTGCGGAGTATTGCCGGGCATTGCGGAGTATTGCTGGGCATTGCGGAGTATTGCGGTGTAGGCAGGGTATTGCGGTGTATGGCAGGGTATTGTGGAGGGTATTGCTCAGGGTATTGTGGAGGGTATTGCAGAGTATTGTGGAGGGTATTGCAGAGTATTGTGGAGGGTATTGCCAGAGTATTGTGGAGGGTATTGCAGAGTATTGTGCAGGGTATTGCAGAGTATTGTGCAGGGTATTGCAGAGTATTGTGGAGGGTATTGCAGAGTATTGTGGAGGGTATTGCAGAGTATTGTGCAGGGTATTGCAGAGTATTGTGCAGGGTATTGCAGAGTATTGTGCAGGGTATTGCAGAGTATTGTGCAGGGTATTGCAGAGTATTTTGCAGAGTATTGCGCAGGGTATTGCAGAGTATTTTGCAGGGTATTGCAGAGTATTTTGCAGGGTATTGCAGAGTATTGTGCAGGGTATTGCAGAGTATTGTGCAGGGTATTGCAGAGTATTGCACCAGGGTATTGCAGAGTATTTCGCAGGGTATTGCAGAGTATTTCGCAGGGTATTGCAGAGTATTTCGCAGGGTATTGCAGAGTATTGCAGCAGGGTATTGCAGAGTATTGCAGCAGGGTATTGCAGAGTATTGCAGCAGGGTATTGCAGAGTATTGCACCAGGGTATTGCAGAGTATTGCACCAGGGTATTGCAGAGTATTGCAGAGTATTGCACCAGGGTATTTTGTCAGAGTATTGGCAGAGTATTGCACCAGGGTATTTTGCAGAGTATTGCAGGGTGTATTGCAGAGTATTGGCAGGGTGTATTGCAGAGTATTGGCAGGGTATAGCACAGGGATGGCTGAGCAGGGATGGATGGATGGCTGGATCTGTGACTGCAATTGTCACAGATCCAGCCCACAGTGCTGCTGCTGCCATCCGCTCCCTCCCCCTCCCTCTCACACTGTACCGATCGGTACAGAGAGGGGAGGGAGGAACCGGCGTCATCAAATGACGCCGGTCTGTTTACAAGTGATTGCTCCGTCATTTGACGGAGCGATCACGTGGTAAACGGCCGCTATCAGCGGCGATTTACCGCGATTCGTGATCCGCCGGGTCCTCTGGACCCGGCGGTCACGGAGTTTCCTGTGTGCGCGCCCCAGGGGGCGCGCGGGAGCGCGATTCTGGGAGGACGTTATATAACGTCCTCCCAGAGTTAAGCAACCACCCTGCCGCCGTATTTGTCGGCAGGTGGTTGTTAAGCGGTTTAATATCAAGCAGTTTTAAATTACCTTTTTTTTTCCTTTAGAAATGTCATTTTGTGCAGGGACAGTTCTAAACACGGGAAACACGTGGCACTTCACAGGCATACTTTAGACACCCCCCATGCACGATATTTAAAGGAATATTTCACTTTTTTTTTTTTCACTTAAGCATCATTAAAATGACTGCTCCCGAAAAAAACGGCAGTTTTTAAAACTTATTTTTGCACTGATACATGTCCCCTGGGCAGAACCCGGGTCCCCAAACCCTTTTTAGGACAATGACTTGCATATTAGCCGTTATAATTAGCACTTTTGATTTCGAACGTTTGCCATCAATTGTATTTAATAGGGTTCTAAGTTCGCGCAAACTTTCGGTCCATTCGCAAGTTCTGGTGCGAACCGAACCGGGGGGTGTTCGGCTCATCCCTAGCCACTATGTGACCCATGCGTACATATATGAATTGTCTTTATGCTTTTTTGCAATGTGTGTATATATATATCTTATTCTTTTTTCTTTTTTACTATCTAGTTATGTATCCATTGCTACATGTCATGTTTTGATGATAATAAACATGTTTAAATTTTTTCAAGTTACTGGCCCTATGCCTCATTCAAAGTCCCACTAACCCTCCTATGTTCCAGTCCTGTAGCAAGTTTGCATTCTCTGACCCTCTTCTGTAGCATTACATGTACTGAATATTGTGTGTGGCTGCTTGGTGGTGTCAGGCGCTACAGCTGAAGTCTCCTTATGTCTCCTGAACATGTTATGTGTCCGCTCCTGAAGAAGAGGAGTTGATCCACAAAATGCATCAAGCTTATGGGATGCAGTCATGTAATTTACGGTTTACATTACCGGGTACTGCAATATGTCGCTGTGAAAGGAATGTGATGAAACATAATGTTAAACTAGAAAATGTCTATTCTCTATGCATCTTTACTATACTATAAAGTCTATATTGCTTTTTCATGTACACCACTGCTGTAATTCTTCCTTACTCAAATCAGCTTCTAATAACATCCCTCCCACCGAAAAGACTGGCGGATGCCCCCTTCTCCCACACATCTTTGGAATGCGGAAATTAAGACAGATCAGATCAGAGAGACAACCAAGCTTGATCATCACATTTTTTTACTCTTCTTGTATTTCAGCAATCAGATGTGGTCTGCAGTCTTACTTTAACATAATAGTGACGTATCATGCTATGTGTAAAAAGTTTAGTACTGCCTGTAATAATTCATTAGATACGGAAGTAACGGTTCTGCACGGATGTGTCGGAGTCTAGCTTTCAGCATGCATGCAATGCAAGGGACCCCCCCGCTGATTTAACCCCCAATCCGGCTCCAAAATCACAGTTTCAGAGAGAATCTCAAATGTATGCTGGCAACCATAAAGAACAGTACCCCTTGTCAGCCCCCGCCCCAACAACAATCTCAGTTGCCAGAAGGGCACCGGTGATGTATGACGCTTTTACCCCATCACAAGCAGCGGCCTTAGTGACAAGTCTGCCTGACCCAGAGAAACAACCAATGCCCTTCTACCGCAGGATGGTGCAGATACAAGAAACTTATTCAGCTACTTGGAGAGATTTGATCAGCTTATGCCAAATTAAAGCAGGACATGTCTTTTGGCCAGTCATGCAGGCGGCCTTCAATGATGCCTGCTTGACAAGTGCCACTTCCTATTCCTCGGGTGTGGAGTTCTGCGCTCAACTCCACGAATGGGCAAAGGAGAAACTGGCGGGTCAGACTACCACAATCCAAGATATTACCCAAGACAAAGGGGAGTCTGTGGAGAAGTATCATGCCAGACTCACCCAGGCCTTTGAGGATCTGGGCTTCTCTCACTATGAAAAGGCACACACACATATGTTATCAACTGCTTTTGTCTCAGGGCTCAGAGAAGATATCAGAAAAGGCCTTATGGTGATTCGCCCCGAATACCGCTCTATGAAAATGTACGATCTACTGCTGGTGGCCAGGAGTATAGAAAACCAAAAAGGGAAAAAACTAAGGCCCCTCATGGTAGCCTATGGTCCACGGGACCGGAAGACATCGGTCACCGGAAAGTGCCACCAGTTTTGGTCAAGCTCAAAGAGGGAGCATCATTGCCCCGGAAACCACAATACCCCTTGAAGCCTGCTCAATCCGCAGCTATCTCAAGACAGGTTGAGACACTTGTGTCCAATGGCGCTCTGATACCCTGTACTTCGGAATGCAATACACCCCTGTTCCCAGTGAAGAAACGGACCCAAGAGGAGAACCAGAAAAATACAGAATGGTCCAAGACCTCCAAGCAGTTAACAAAGCCACAGTGTTGGACACCCCAATTGTGCCAAATCCACATACCTTATTATCAGGTATACCTCCGACAGCTGAGTACTTCACTGTAGTGGACCTGGCAAATGCGTTCTACAGTGTTCCCCTGCATCCTTCCTGCAGATACCTCTTTGATTTCTCCCATGACAACAAGCAGTACACCTGGGCAGTTATGCCACAAATGGCGCAAGACTCTCCAAGCCAATTTGCAAAGGCCATAACTTCCATACTTGATGCATGGCAAAAAGAACACCCTGCAGTGACTCTTCTCATTTATGTGGATGACCTTCTCCTCTGTGCAGATGACCAACCCGCTGTGGAAGAACATTCAGAAAGTCTACTATGCTACCATGCGGAACAAGGCTATAAGGCCTCCAAAGCCAAAATACAGTGGTGTTCCAAAACAGTCACATTTTTGGGCCACTGCATTTCCAAGGGCACAAGACATATCACGTCAGACTGGGTTGCTGCAATACAGGATATTCCCCAACCACATGCAACTAAACAACTGCATGCCTTTCTTGGACTCATATTTTACTGCAGGGCGTGGATCCCTGATGCATCGATCCTCATGCAACCACTCTATGATGCTCTCAAGTCTGTGCCATTTACCCTGTCAAGCGAGGCCCTGGACAATTTCTTCCTGCTGAAGAAAGCAATATCCACAGCTCCTGCTTTGGGCCTCACAGATTATGGAATACCCTTTAAACTGTTTGTGTCGGAAAGAAATGGTTATGCCACAGGGGTCCTAGCTCAATCACATGGAGGCCGAACTAGACCCATTGGGTACTATTCATGCCGTTTAGACCCCGTGGCTAGGGGTGGCCCTTCCTGTTTAAGAGCTGTCTTTGCTGCCCAAGCACTGCTGGACAAAACTTCTGACCTCGTTCTAGCACACGCCCTGCTTCTTCTGGCACCGCATGACATTGCTGCCATCCTGAATCATGTGCAACCCCGCCAACTGTCCACCACCGGACATCTTCGGTTACATATCTCCCTCCTCCTTCCAGACAATGTGACCCACCAAAGGTGTCTCACTCTCAATCCGGCCACACTTCTGCCGTTTTTCGAGGTGGGACAAGAAGAAGAAGAATGAGATGGTGAAGAAAAAGACCCCTGTACTGCTCCACATGACTGCCTTGAAATGATGTGCATGGAAACCACACACTTACCTACAGTGAGTGAAACTCCTCTGGAAAACCCTGACTACACACTTTTTGTGGATGGCTCCAGATATGCAGATGAAGGAGGCAAGTACCACACAGGTTATGCTGTGACCTCAAAATTTGAAATTCTTCAAGCAGGAGCACCAACTGTATCTGCTCAGGAAGTGGAGCTCCAAGCCCTCACTACAGCGTGTAAGATAGCAGAAGGTAAAAGAGCCAACATTTACACAGACTCAAGGTATGCCCCGGGATTGGCTCATGACTTTGGTGTCATATGGAGGGCTAGAGGATTTCTGACGGCGGCCGGAACGCCGGTGAAACACGGCCCAGCCATCAAGGAGTTAATGGATGCACTACTCCTGCCTGACAACGTGGCTGTCTTGAAAGTTAAAGCACATGTCAAACTGAATTCTCAAGAAGCCAGAGGGAACCACCTGGCGGATATAGCTGCCAAACAAGCAGTGAAAGACCAACCGAAAGTGGCTGAAGTGGCCGAAGAAGAGAGTGAATCTTTAGCGCAGATGCCTGTGGCAGTCCATGTGCCATCTGACAGGCAATACCTAGCCTCTATGCAAAATGCAGCTCACTCAGAAGAACATTCGTAATGGATCGATAAAGGAGCAGAATACGATGGAGATCTATATCTGATGAGAGGGAAAACCTGTTTACCAAAATATATGTATCCAGCAGTCATCCAATGGGCATATGGACCTGCACATCTCTCTAAGAACTTAATGAATTCACTGATCAGCAAGTATTACTGGGCCCCAGGGATAACCACCCTAACCAGAAATTACTGCGCCTCATGTGCAGTATGTGCAAAATGCAACCCGGGGAGAACAGAGAAGACACCACAGAAGCATTTGGCGAAACCCCTCTATCCATTCCAGAGGATACAGATTGATCATATACAGATGCCAAAAAGTGGCCGACTTGAATATGCCCTAGTGATGGTGGATATGTTCTCCGACTGGCCAGAAGCCTACGCTGTTACAAACATGACAGCCAAGACCACGGCTAAGAAACTACTGAGCAAGCTAGTATGTAGATTTGGGGTTCCAGAGGTGATAGAGAGCGATCAGGGCCCGGCCTTCACAGCAACCCTTACAAAAGAGATTTGGGCAGCACTGGGAGTTCAGTTAGCTCTAAACACCCCATACCACCCTCAAAGCAGCGGGAAGGTAGAAAGGATGAATGGGACTCTAAAAAACAGGATGTTAAAGATGGCCCAAGAGACTAACATGAGTTGGCCAGACAGTTTGCCCATTGCCCTGTTTAGTGTCAGACACCCCCCCGGGGGAAACATGCTCTGTCCCCTTATGAAATTTTGTCTGGTTCAGCCAGCCCCCAGACTTGGCTGTTATTTCCCACAGCAGTTGCAGTTACAATCTGATGTGTTAACTAGTTATGTTACACGTTTGTCTAAAGAGTTAACCAATATCCATTCTCGAGTATTTTCCTTCATTCCAGACCCAGAGACAGACTCGGGAACCCACAGTCTTCAGCCAGGAGAATGGGTGCTAGTAAAGAAGTTTGTGAGGAAGCACTCCCTTGAGCAAGATATGATGGTCCATTTCAAGTTTTGCTGACCACAGCTACATTGGTAAAGCTAGAAGCGAAAAGCACCTGGATACACGCCTCCCACTGCAAGAAAGCTCCATCTCCTGAAGACAAGATCCTGACAACACCACAATAATGGTGTTGTATATCCTTTTCCTAATAAGTTTGATAAAAGCTCAGCAGATGGTTATCAGTAAAACAGGTACTCAACAAGCGGCCATCACTAAGGTGAATGGCATCACCACATTTTGGTACAACTCATCCAGCACACAAGTAGTTGCGTTTACCTTTGATTTTTGTAGTATGATACCCTGGCATTGCAAAAACTATGGACCGGGTAGGGCAAAGCGGGCTTGCATGACGAATTGCCCGACTCAGATATACATATGTCTAACGGATGATTATTGGGGATACAACTGTGGCAGTTGGGGATCAGTGGGATGGAGTACCGGAGCAGGCTGGGGGTATCAACCATGGAGCGCTTTAAGAAGGAAAGATAATGTGGGGAAGCCTCTCATTAAGCATCTGTCTCTCTGGAAGTCAGGGTGCAGTGATGATGAAGAAAGACTTGTCTTAAACATTGAGAATCCCAGCCTTTGTGATGCAGGACTTTACTGGTTAGGCAGGTACCCACCTTATGGTGAACCTCTAGCAAAATGTTACCTGAAAGACATGTATAAAACATCAAAACCAATAACAAATCCCCTTAAACCTTCCACCATTGCTATAAAAGACATGATAGCAATTGCATACCCAACCTTTGAAGAGACAATGGCAGCTGAAACTGGGTTCTCTGACACTAATCTGTGGCTTGAGTGGATGAGATTCAGTGCAAGCCAACATAGCAGAAGCAACTGCTATGTCTGTGGTAGTGCCAGGCCACATTTAGGGACAGTCCCTCTCCAGATCCCACCAGACAGTGAGGAATATTACCTCAGTTTGTTCACTAATACATCCACCAATCACTCTGCGTGCGAAACGTGGAAAAGGGAGTATCCTATAGTTAACAAAATCCCGAAACCTGGGGAGGGTATCACCATATATCCCGGGAACTACACCTGTTACTCTAATTACCAGGGTGGGGGAAGGTTTCTGGGTAACTTCACTGAGGGATACTGCTCTACCTACAGCAGTGTTTCAGGGAAGTTAACACAAAACCAAATCCAGTACCTTGATGACATATACTGGCTGCGGGGACCGGAAAATCAGGACCAGATTAGAGGGAACCTGGACCGGTGAATGTGCTCTTGCAAAGGTCATTATGTCTCTCCATATCATAGCAGAGGATACTCCTGATACATACACTGACCCAACACCCAGCCAGAGGAGGAAGCGAGCAGCTCCCTCCGGAAGCTTTGACTCTCATGTGTACATAGATGCCATAGGGGTCCCAAGGGGGGTCCCTGATCAATTCAAAGCCAGGGACCAGGTAAAAGCTGGTTTTGAGTCTTTGATCCCCATAATAACTGTCAACAAGAATGTAGATTGGATTAATGACATATACTACAACCAACAGAGATTTGTAAATTACACCAGAGATGCCTTCCAGGGAATTGCTGACCAGTTAGCCCCCCACTTCCTATATGACATTTGAGAACCGGATGGCCTTAGACATGGTGTTAGCTGAGAAAGGAGGTGTCTGTAAGATGATAAAGAAAACGGGAACCTGTTGCACCTACTGTACATTCCTGACAATACTGGCCCAAATGGTAAGGTTACTCTAGCTATAAAGAAATTAGAAGATCTGTCATTGGAGTTGAAGAAGAACTCAGGTATTACAGACCCGTGGGATCAATATTTCATCTGGATGGGTGGGTGGCAAAAGATGCTCGCCCAGATAGGGGTTACAGTATTAATAATCCTAGTTCTTTTAGCCCTGGTTGTATGCTTTGTTCTGCCCTTTGTAAAGAAGTTAATGAGCAAGCCTGTAGATAACAGTACACCTACATTTATCCACCAAGAAGAAGAGGATCCACTTATGAAGGAAGAGGATAAACCCTTCACTCCTTTACAGTCACTCCTTGTCCATAATTTCACAGTCCTATAGGGATTTAGGGATAGGATAGGAAACCGCCTGACTGTCCTTCCTGGCTTCGTCGAGGGGGGTAGTGAACTAGTTACTGCCCTTCTCTATACTTAGCCTGAAAAAAAGGTCCTGGGGAATGGTCCAGGTGGTGGTCAGGTCCTTTGGTTTGAGGGACAGATAGAAAATAGTCATTTTAGGGGGGTTTGTGAAGGAATATGATGAGCATAATGTTAAACTAGAAAATGTCTATTCTCTATGCATCTTTACTATACTATAAAGTCTATATTGCTTTTTCATGTACACCACTGCTGTAATTCTTCCTTACACAAAATCAGCTTCTAATAACACCCCCTCCCACCAAAAAGACTGGAGAAGACAGAAAATGGCGGATGCCCCCTTCTCCCACACATCTTTGGAATGCGGAAATTAAGACAGATCAGAGGGACAACCAAGCTTGATCATCACATTTTTGTACTCTTCTTGTATTTCAGCCAATCAGATGTGGTCTGCAGTCTTACATTAACATAATAGTGATTTATCATGCTATGTGTAAAAGGTTTAGTACTGCCTGTAATAAATCATTAGATACGGAAGTAACGGTTCTGCATGGATGTGTTGGAGTCTAGCTTTCAGCATGCATGCAATGTTATCTAACCTTTACAATTTGGAACGGTAGTAGAATCCATATTAACCCCTTTGTGGTTAAACGACCATTACATCGCCATATGATTCATGTCCATATATGATTACACTAGAACTACGTTTATGTGCCACTATATGACCTGTCTGTACACATATGAATTGTTTTTATGCCATTTTATGCCATCTAGTGATGTATCAATTGCTACGTGCCATGTCATGTTTTGATGATAATAAACATGTTTTAATTTTTTCAAGTTGCTGGTCCTATAGAGAAATACACACGACCACCAATCCCACCATAGATCTGTAGTTGAAATGTGTTCTACATTTTGCCATAAATAATTTCTGCTTGAATCCTTGTACTGTAGACCAATGCTAAACTCTCCATTTTCTGCAGGGTTTACCAGAGAGAATACAGACATCTCCTGGCTTTTATATTTGCTATTGATGAGATAAACAGCAGTCCAGATATTCTGCCCAACATAACTCTGGGATACCATGTGTATGATTCTTGTGGACATGTGAATAAAGCTATAAAAGACGTTCTACAGATATTGTCTGGACATACAAAGGAAGCTCCAAATTATTCCTGTATGGAGCGGGGTGCCCTGGCTTGTTTCATTGGCGATCTCAATTCTGACACCACTCTCCAAATGGCCCAGCTGCTGAATCTATATGGTTACACCCAGGTAAGAAAAGCTGAATTTCCTATATTACATAATGTTAGGACAGCTAGTCGTCTTATGGTGAGGTGGGTCAAAAAGGTACAAATTATCCTTGTGGCAAAGTGTTGTAAAGTATAACATTGTTCTAAAAAAATAAGGCAGCGCTGTGTAGGGATGGGCCAATGGTTCAATCTTTGTCTGTTATGTCCCCTGATGATCATACCCTATATTACCAAAAGTATTGGGACACCTGCCCATACACGCACTTGAACTTTAATGGCATCCCAGTCTTACTCTGAAGGGTTAAATATTGAGTTGGCCCACCCTTTGCAGCTATAACAGCTTCAACTCTTCTGGGAAGGCTGTTCACAAGGTTTAGGAATGTGTCTATGGGAATGTTTGACCATTCTTTCAGAAGCGCATTTGTAGGGTCAGGCACTGATGTTGGACGAGAAGTCCTGGCTCACAGTCTCTGCTCTAATTCATCCCAAAGGTGTTCTATTGGGTTGAGGTCAGGACACTGTGCAGGCCAGTCAAGTTTCTCCACCCCAAACTCGCACATCCATGTCTTTATGGACCTTGCTTTGTGCACTGGTGCACAGTCATGTTGGAACAGAAAGAGGCCGTCCCCAAAGTTGGGAGTATTCAATTATCCAAGATGTTTTTGTATGTGTAGCACACCCCCGTAGGAGCTGCTGGTTTAGATTTTGGGCCTTGCATGTTACCTCAATTGTCGTTGTCTAGGAGTTGAGAGTCTACAGTAACTTCAATGTCCACACAAGGTATGAATCCTTTTTCTTCAGGCTTTATTTTCCAAACAAACTTGTATAGGTAGAGGGATGGAGGGTTAGGGGAAGGTTCAGGCACACACAGCAGATCACTGGGGGAAACTCCTATGTTATAAAGTCTCACTCACCACTCTCCTCCGAGTGGGTATTGCTCACCCGGATAGGCCCCTCCCACTTGGTATAGCAGCCGGAGTGATGCACAAACAGATACGAAAGAACAGTCTCTGCCACAGACCTTTTTGATGGTTATGTTGAACTGTTCCGTTATCCTCTGCCACAGTATTTTAGTACCCGAATATCCAGCCTTACAGTCTAAGAGCCTTTAAGCCAACCCGGCAGACTGTAAGGTTACTTTAGTTATGGTGCATCCCTCAATAAGGTCCCCAGGCCTTACGCAAGATACCGGCCTTCCGCTCGGTCCTCTCCTAGACAGGTCCTCCCCTGGTTTCCTCCATTGAGTGTTTTCCTCCCTCAGGATGGACAGCACAGGATCACCTTCAAGTGTAGGCCTCAGTCAAGACAGCTGGGCCTATCTGGCATAGTTACAGCCTCGGAGAAACGTGGCTCCGAGGCTGAATTCCCAGTAACACATGCCTCGAGCCAGGAGGGCCACAAGGCGAAGAAAAGCCTAGAACAATCACGTTTCTGCCCCTTAAGTACCCTTCCCCAGCATGCTCAGCGGGTAGACCACTCCCACTGAACTGTTCCCGGGGGAAGACACCCAATGCGCTTTGGCCTGTTTGTCTTCCACATTGACCTAGGGTGGTAACGCCACCTACAGGCAAACAGTGGGAAGTCCTTCCAACACAGCCATAGCCGGAACAGAGGCTGATTTAGTCTTAATTATTTACAGAGTCTAACTACCAGCTCAGACACCCACTAAATTTAACATAGCGCCTGGTCATCAGGAGCAGGGCACTACATATGCTTATGCCTTAAGAGTTCCTTTCACTGAAACTAAGGGGCCAAGTCCAACCCATGAAAAAACAACGCCACAAACTCCACAAAATAATTTGGACCAGTGCACAAAGCAAGGTCCATAAGGATGAGAGATTTTGAGGTGGAGGAACTTGACTGGCCTGCACAGTGTCCTGACCTCAACCCGATAGAACACCTTTGGGATGAATTAGTGCGGAGACTGTGAGCCAGGCCTTCTCATCCAACATCAGTGCCTGACCCCACAAATGTGCTTCTGAAAGAATGGTCAAACATTCCCATAGACACACTCCTAAACCTTGTGGGCAGCCTTCCCAGAAGAGTTAAAAAAAGGGAAAAAGCAAAGGAAATTGGGACTTTAATTGAAATGGTGGACTGGATGGGGATAAAAAGGATTGAGACATTTGATATTGCATGCATGTATTAAATATAAAGTATTTACAGTAAAACCGACAATAAGTACATAATGCATAATTAACCATCATGATATCTGTATAAAAGGTGATAGTATATCATATAATCGTACATAGCAAAAGGTGATTCAAATGAATCAATAGGGGAATGTATGGACACATAAAAACTGAGCAAGAAACAATACGTGTGGTAAACGAAAGTACAATATAACAAAAAATCATAAAAATGTGTCAATCTGAAACAAAATCCCATTTGCGCTAGTAGCTACATCCTTTGTAAGTCCAACGCGTTTCGTGTAAGAAAAACACTCCTCAGGGGCAGATGTAATGGGGTATCTGGAAAAACACAATTGAATATAATAAGGGTATAAAAGTATATTCCTCAGGAACGACAAAAGAGTCAGTTCTGGTTACTTACACAGTGTGTCTCATTTTTGATGTGTATGAGAGATGGGCCGTAAGACCGCCCGTCCCGGGACCTGAGGTGGCAGAAATTCAGGCACAGCAGGGCACCAGGGCATCTTCCACAGAGAGCAGATGGTCATAAGGCGTCATATAGTCAGGAGGTACTCTCGTATAGCCGTATCAATGTCTACAATGGATAAATGAATCCATCAGGTTGATCCCACATTAAGGGACAACGTATAAAAATGTGGGCTAAAGAAGGAAGGGGTGACAAACAGGTTACCTTGGTCCCAAATGGAGTAGCAGAAATTCAAATGCACATCAGAGCGCCCTGGCAAACTTCCCCAGGCATCAGAAGGTAATGGGAAGTGGTGAGGACAAATTCCCTCCTATGGCAGTGTCCATATCTGTAATGGATAATCAATCCATCAGTAAAGTCCCACTTAGTGGAAAAGGGGTATAGGGGTTTGGACTGCGAGGGAGATGTAGACAAATACCTTGTACATGTTGGGGGGACAGAAGCTGGTCAGAACTGAGGCCTCTGTGTGGAAAGCTGGAAGCTGTGGAGAAGCCCTGTGTTGCGTCCTGCACGTGCACGAAGGCGCCACCAGCGTCACGCTGGCTTGACACTGCGGGGGGCGGGGACCAATGCCGGCGGTATATGAACCCGCCCAACACTGGCACCACATGATCCCACTGGTCGGCTAAGATGGATGTTAACGCCCCAACAGGGCTCAATCCTTTTTATCCCCATCCAGTCCACCATTTCAATTAAAGTCCCAATTTCCTTTGCTTTTTCCCTTGCATATGGGATGGAGATGCATCTTTTGATGCAATCTCATTCAAAGTCCCAAAGCGCCTATGGCGTCCCCCTTTTTTCTCCACTTATATTAGGGATGGAAATGGTGGTCTGTAGTTGGCAGTGTTCCCCTGCCATCTGTATATATGGGGTTGTCCTATTGTGTGGTGAGACTCGTCCACACAAACAGGACACTATCTATGTTTCTATCACTTGAATGGGCTGTCAAGCACATCACTGAGCAGGGATGTGTCACTGTGCAATTTGGGTCATTCTCCGCCTGTTACCCGGGACTGCGATGCGCTCAGGGTGCCCCCCCGCATTCTCCCTCTTGGGGATGTGGGCGGGTGCCGCCAGCGCATCGGTGCCACGCACCGCCCATTCAGGTAACGCCCCCCCCCCCTGGACGTTACGCTGTTGGGGCGTTAACATCCATCTTAGCCGACCAGTGGGATCATGTGGTGCCAGTGTTGGGCGGGTTCATATACCGCCGGCATTGGTCCCCGCCCCCCGCAGTGTCGAGCCAGCGTGACGCTGGTGGCGCCTTCGTGCATGTGCAGGACGCAACACAGGGCTTCTCCACAGCTTCCAGCTTTCCACACAGAGGCCTCAGTTCTGACCAGCTTCTGTCCCCCCAACATGTACAAGGTATTTGTCTACATCTCCCTCGCAGTCCAAACCCCTATACCCCTTTTCCACTAAGTGGGACTTTACTGATGGATTGATTATCCATTACAGATATGGACACTGCCATAGGAGGGAATCTGTTCTCACCACTTCCCATTACCTTCTGATGCCTGGGGAAGTTTGCCTGGGCGCTCTGATGTGCATTTTAATTTCTGCTACTCCATTTGGGACCAAGGTAACCTGTTTGTCACCCCTTCCTTCTTTAGCCCACATTTTTATACGTTGTCCCTTAATGTGGGATCAACCTGATGGATTCATTTATCCATTGTAGACATTGATACGGCTATACGAGAGTACCTCCTGACTATATGACGCCTTATGACCATCTGCTCTCTGTGGAAGATGCCCTGGTGCCCTGCTGTGCCTGAATTTCTGCCACCTCAGGTCCCGGGACGGGCGGTCTTACGGCCCATCTCTCATACACATCAAAAATGAGACACACTGTGTAAGTAACCAGAACTGACTCTTTTGTCGTTCCTGAGGAATATACTTTTATACCCTTATTATATTCAATTGTGTTTTTCAGATACCCCATTACACCTGCCCCTGAGGAGTGTTTTTCTTACACGAAACGCGTCGGGCTTACAAAGGATGTAGCTACTAGCGCAAATGGGATTTTGTTTCAGATTGGCACATTTTTATGATTTTTTGTTATATTGTACTTTCGTTTACCACACATATTGTTTCTTGCTCAGTTTTTATGTGTCCATACATTCCCCTATTGATTCATTTGAATCACCCTTTGCTATGTATGATTATATGATATACTATCACCTTTTATACAGATATCATGATGGTTAATTATGCATTATGTACTTATTGTCGGTTTTACTGTAAATACTTTATATTTAATACATGCATGTAGGGATGAGCCGAACAGCCCCGGGTTCGGTTCGCACCAGAACCTTCGAACGGACCGAAAGTTCGCGTGAATTTTCGAACCCTATTCGTTATAATGGACGCGAACGTTCGAAATCAAAATTGCTAATTACAACGGCCAATATGCATGTTAATGTCATAAAACAGGTTTGGGGACCCGGGTCCTGCCCCAGGGGACATATATCAATGCAAAAAGAAATTTTAAAAACTAACGTTTTTTCGGGAGCAGTCATTTTAATGATGCATAAAGTGAAAAAAAAAGTGAAATTTTCCTTTAAATATGGTACCTGGGGGGTGTCTAAAGTATGCCTGTGAAGTGGCATGTGTTTCCCGTGTTTAGAACTGTCCTTGCACAAAATGACATTTGTAAAGGAAAAAAATAAGCCATTTAAAACCACTTGCGGCTTTAATGTCATGTCTTGTCCTGGCCGCCATATGGCTGAAAATCCTTGAGAAAAATGGCATGGCTACCCCATCACCCCCCCCCCCCACCCCAGCCCCTTTGGGTCTTGTATGGATATTAAGGGGGACCCCGCACCCAAAATAAAACCCTATACCTACAACCCTATATACTCTGAACAGCAGTATATAGGTGGTGCAAACAAGACACGGACTGTAGGTTTGTTCTTAAGTAGAATCTGAACAGGTACATTATGAAGTGTAGCTCCATCCCAAAAAAATCTATTTTTAAGCTTTTTGGAGAACATAGGGAGGGGTTATCACCCCTGTAACATTTGCTGTCTTTCCACATCTGTTCAGAACATGTCACCTCACTTTCCGTCCCAATGACAAATGTTTTTGGAAAAGTGGGGTTTTAATTGAAACAAGGATTGGTGATAAAGCATCAGTAGAGAGGAGATACCTTTTTCCCAAATTAAATCTAACAGGATAGAATTTCCCTTCCTAGGGGTAGATTTCCTCTCACTTCCTGTTTTCTCTTGCCGTTTGCAAGTAGGAGTCGTTTGTAAGTTGGATGTTTGAAAGTAGGGGCCTGCCGTATATACTCTGCAGAAATTTGCCCTATTAGATGTTGGTGTAGCCACAAGACTGGTGGGCACAGGAATGGGCCCTGCTGTGAGTTAATAGATCAAGATTTGTACTTGCATGCACCTGTTGAACCGGGCAGAAAAATTGGGCCTTTGGTGGTGGTGGTGGTGGTGGACGGTGTTGCCACAAGACTGTAAGCCCTCACAGTTACTCTTGGTGGGTGCAGGAATGGGCCCTGCTGTGAGTTATTAGATCAAGATTTGTAATTGCATGCACCTGTTGAACAGGGCAGAAAAATTGGGCCTTTGGTGGTAGTGGTGGTGGTGGACGGTGTTGCCACACGACTGTAGGCCCTCATAGTTACTCTTGGTGGGCGCAGGAATGGGCCCTGATGTGAACTATTAGATCAAGATTTGTAATTACACGCCCCTGTTAAACAGGGGCTGAAAAATTGTGCCTTAGGCATTGGTGCTGGTGCCACAACACTGCATCCCCTCACAGATACTGTACTTGGAGCACAGCAGTCACACCTGTTGCGAAGCATCTTTTTAAAAAATTGTAATTACACGCCCCTGTTATACAGGGGCTGAAAAATTGTGCCTTAGGCACTGGTGCTGGTGCCACAACACTGCAACCCCTCACAGATACTGTACTCTGAGCACAGCAATGAGACCTGTTGCAAAGCATTGCCTAAAAATTGTAATTACACGCCCCAACAGGGGCTGAAAAACTGTGCCTTAGGCACTGGTGCTGGTGCCACAACACTGCAACCCCTCACAGATACTGTACTTGGAGCACAGCAGTCACACCTGTTGCGAAGCATCTTTTTAAAAAATTGTAATTACACGCCCCTGTTATACAGGGGCTGAAAAATTGTGCCTTAGGCACTGGTGTGGTGGCATGGATCATTGAGGAGGAGGAAGAGGATAGTAAGTGAACATAACAGGACAGTCACTCAGCATCAGCATAGGCAGTCTTGAAGGGATGTGACATTATAAATTATTCCGTTATATCCGCTTCAGGTGTCTGGTAGCTGGTGGTGATCCAAGACTGATTCATTTTTATGAAGGTCAGTCGATCAACCGAGTCGGTGGACAGGCGCACCCTATGATCGGTGACAAATCCTCCAGCAGCACTGAATGTGCGTTCGGAAAGAACGCTGGATGCAGGACAGGCCAGTAGCTCAATTGCATACTGTGCAAGCTCTGGCCAGTGATCCATCCTCAGGACCCAGTAAGCCAGAGGATTTTCGGTGGGAAAGGTGTCCAAGTCTGACCTTGCCCCTAGGTATTCCTGCACCATGTATATCAGACGCTGGCGATGGTTGCTGGAACCGATCATACCTTGGGGCTGCGGACTAAAAAATTGTCTGAACGCATCGGTCAGACGTCCACCTTCCCCACCGCTCCTTCTGCTACTGACCGAAGCCTCAGCAACTCGTCGTCCAGGACCAGGAGTTTGTAACCTCCCAGTTTCTGGGAACGCGTTGCACAGACCTTTCTGCAAGGCCTCCCTGAGATGTCTCATCCTCTGCTCCCTCTGCGACGGCAAGATAAGGTCCGCAACCTTACCCTTGTACCGTGGATCAAGGAGAGTGGCCAGCCAGTAATGGTCACTCTCCTTTATCCGAAGAACACGAGGATCCTTCCGCAGGCTTTGCAGGATCAGGGAGGCCATGCAGCGTAGGTTAGCTGAGGCATTCGGTCCGGAGTCTTCTGGGTCACTGAGGATGACATGATCGCCAGCCACCTCCTCCCAGCCACGTACAAGTCCACTGCTTTGTTGGGACTGTACATCATCCCTAAAAGACTGCTGCTGCTGATGCTGAGTGCCAGGCTCCACCTCCATGCTCACACAATCCTCCTCCTCCTCCTCATCCTCATTCTCTTCCTGTGTGATGGGTGGGACAGAAGGAACATTGTCTGGATAAAGGGGGCCTTGAGAGACAAGGAAGTCCTCCTCTTCCTGCCTCTGTTCTGCCTCAAGTGCCCTGTCCATTATCCCACGCAGCGTATGCTCCAACAGGTGGACAAGAGGTACAGTGTCACTGATGCATGCACTGTCACTGCTCACCATCCTCGTGGCCTCCTCAAATGGTGAGAGGACAGTGCATGCATCCCTGATCATGCTCCACTGGCGTGGGGAAAAAAAGCCAAGCTCCCCTGACCCTGTTCTGGTGCCGTAGTCGCAAAGGTACTCATTGATGGCCCTCTGCTGCGTGTGCAGTCGCTGCAGCATGGCCAACGTTGAGTTCCACCTGGTGGGCATGTCACATATTAGGCGGTTCTTGGGCAGGTTCAGCTCCTTTTGCAGCTCAGTCAGCCGAGCACTGGCATTATAAGATCGGCGGAAATGCACACAGACTTTCCTGGCCTGCCTCAGGACATCCTGTAAGCCTGGGAACCTGCCCAAGAACCGCTGCACCACCAGGTTGAGGATGTGAGCCATACAGGGCACATGGGTGAGCTGCCCCTGTCGCAGGGCGGAGAGGAGGTTGGTGCCATTGTCTGAAACGACCATTCCTGGCTTAAGCTGGCGTGGCGTCAACCACCTCTCGGCCTGCCCCTGCAGAGCTGCCAGAACCTCTGGCCCAGTGTGGCTCCTGTCCCCCAAACACACCAGCGCAAGCACGGCATGGCATCTTTTTGCCTGCGTACTCGCGTAGCCCCTTGTACGCCTGCGGAGCACCGCTGGTTCGGAGGACAGAGCACTCGAAGAGGACATGGAGGAAGAAGAAGAGGAGGGGGTGGAGGAGAGAGGTGTGTCACAACCAGTAGTAGCATTTTGGAGGCGTGGTGGCGGAACAACCTCCAACACTACTGCACCTTGTCCTGCATCCCTCCCAGCTGCCAATAGAGTGACCCAATGGGCCGTGAAAGAAAGATAACGTCCCTGTCCATGCCTGCTGGACCATGAGTCAGCGGTAATATGCACCTTACCGCTGACCGCCCTGTCCAGCGAGGCATGGACATTGCCTTCCACATGCCGGTAGAGAGACGGAATCGCCTTCCGTGAGAAAAAGTGGCGTTTGGGAACCTGCCACTGAGGAACCGCACATTGAACAAACTCACGGAAGGGGGCCGAGTCTATCAACTGAAAAGGCAGCAGTTGAAGTGCTAGCAATTTAGCCAAGCTAGCATTCAACCGCTGGGCATGTGGATGGCTGGGAGTATACTTCTTTCGACGGTCCAGCAGCTGGGGCAGGGAAATTTGCCTGCTACAATCGGACGTCGGAGTACTGCAAGTACTTGGTTGTGACACACCTAATTCTACACCTTCAGTCCTCTCAGAGCAGCTTTCAGAGAGGACTGAAGATATAGTGGGGATGGAGATCCCAGCTGATGAGGAGCAAGGAGAGGTCCGCTTTGTTCTTTGGTGTGGGTCTTTTATGTGTGCTTGCCAACGAGCTGCATGGCAGGTCGACATATGTCTGCTCATGCTTGTGGTGCCCAAGCGGCTGATGTTTTGGCCACGCGAGATACGCTTGAGACAAATATTGCAAATAGCAGTGGTGCGATCTGATGCACTCGTCTCAAAAAAGGCCCACACCAAAGAACTTTTGTGATAACGTGCAGAGGCAGCGCCCTGCACAGGCGGAGCTCTGTGGTGTGGTACAGTTGCTGTGCTGGCCTCTAGCTGGCCTCCAGGGGGCATCCTGCCTCGTTGGACATGTGACGCTGCATCCTCCTCCTCCTCCTCCTCCTCTCTCCCTTCAGGCACCCACGTGGAGTCAGTGACCTCATCATCCTCTCCCTCTTCACCACTAGAGCAAACCTGGCAGTAAGCTGCAGCTGGTGGAACACTACTGCCAGATTGCTGTCCTTCAGCATCCCCTCTCTCTGCGCGCACACTACTGACTTCCTCAAGCTGGGTATCATCATCCGAGCCTTTGAATCGTTGGGCATCCTCCTGGAGCATGTACCCAACACTGTGCTCAAACAGTTCGGGGGACTCCTCAGGAGGACATGGTGGGTCTAGGGAAGGGGTGGCTGATGATGCCATTGAGTACGCGTTGGCAGCTGCTCTGCCAGTACCCTGAGCCTGGGTGAGAGAGGATGAGGAGGATGAGGAGGGCTTGGTCATCCATTCTACCAAGCCTTCGGCATGATGCGGCTCCACATGTCCAGCTGCCGAAAACAAAGACAAGCGTGTCCCATGGCCACGTGCTGATGACGATGCACGACCACGTCCACGGCCAGCACTGTTGTCTCTAGAAACAGAGCCTGCCTGCCCTGTGTTCTTGCCTCGGCACGCTCTGCCTCTCCTTGGCGGTCTTCCAGCCATTGTAGTCGGTAGTGTATATAGTATAAAAGACAGAACTCCTATGTGTGCTCACAACACACTGTAGGTCCTATGGGTGCTGACACTAACACACTATAGGTACTATGTGTGCTGCTGACAAGAAAATATAGGAGCTCTGTTTGCTGCCACTAACACACTAGAAGTCATATTGGTGTTTCTGAGAATAAAATATAGGAGCTCTGTGTGATGCCACTAACACACTAGAAGTCCTATGGGTGCTTCTGAGATGAAAATATAGGAGCTCTGTGTGATGCCACTAACACACTAGAAGTCCTATGGGTGCTGCTGAGAAGAAAATATAGGAGCTCTGTGTGATGCCACTAACACACTAGAAGTCCTATGGGTGCTTCTGAGATGAAAATATAGGAGCTCTGTGTGATGCCACTAACACACTAGAAGTCCTATGGGTGCTGCTGAGAAGAAAATATAGGAGCTCTGTTTGCTGCCACTAACACACTAGAAGTCCTATGGGTGCTGCTGAGAATAAAATATAGGAGCTCTGTGTGATGCCACTAACACACTAGAAGTCCTATGGGTGCTTCTGAGAAGAAAATATAGGAGCTCTGTTTGCTGCCACTAACACACTAGAAGTCCTATGGGTGCTGCTGAGAATAAAATATAGGAGCTCTGTGTGATGCCACTAACACACTAGAAGTCCTATGGGTGCTTCTGAGAAGAAAATATAGGAGCTCTGTTTGCTGCCACTAACACACTAGAAGTCCTATGGGTGCTTCTGAGAAGAAAATATAGGAGCTCTGTTTGCTGCCACTAACACACTAGAAGTCCTATGGGTGCTGCTGAGAATAAAATATAGGAGCTCTGTGTGATGCCACTAACACACTAGAAGTCCTATGGGTGCTTCTGAGAAGAAAATATAGGAGCTCTGTTTGCTGCCACTAACACACTAGAAGTCCTATGGGTGCTGCTGAGAAGAAAATATAGGAGCTCTGTTTGCTGCCACTAACACACTAGAAGTCCTATGGGTGCTGCTGAGAATAAAATATAGGAGCTCTGTGTGATGCCACTAACACACTAGAAGTCCTATGGGTGCTTCTGAGAAGAAAATATAGGAGCTCTGTTTGCTGCCACTAACACACTAGAAGTCCTATGGGTGCTTCTGAGAAGAAAATATAGGAGCTCTGTTTGCTGCCACTAACACACTAGAAGTCCTATGGGTGCTGCTGAGAATAAAATATAGGAGCTCTGTGTGATGCCACTAACACACTAGAAGTCCTATGGGTGCTTCTGAGAAGAAAATATAGGAGCTCTGTTTGCTGCCACTAACACACTAGAAGTCCTATGGGTGCTGCTGAGAAGAAAATATAGGAGCTCTGTTTGCTGCCACTAACACACTAGAAGTCCTATGGGTGCTGCTGAGAATAAAATATAGGAGCTCTGTGTGATGCCACTAACACACTAGAAGTCCTATGGGTGCTGCTGAGAAGAAAATATAGGAGCTCTGTTTGCTGCCACTAACACACTAGAAGTCCTATGGGTGCTGCTGAGAAGAAAATATAGGAGCTCTGTTTGCTGCCACTAACACACTAGAAGTCCTATGGGTGCTGTTGGGGTGCAATGCTGTGCTAACAGCACTGCGGTTGGTACTACTGCAATACTGTACTAACAGTAAGCACGCACCAGACTAATCCCCAGCAGCAGCTAATAACACACTAACTGTGCAATCAGCAGCAATGAACGATCAATGACTTAGGTAGCAATGGTTTAGCAAAGAAATAGCCAATGGTTTAGCAAAGAAGAGCAAATCTTTCAGTATCAAGCAAAGACAGAAACAGCAGACTGATCTCTCCTAAAGCCGGAACTCATGTGACCGGGGCCGATGGCGTGGCGGCCTTTTAAATGGTGGGGCGTGTACTAAAGCCCCTGAGCTGTAATTGGCTACAGGCGTCCTGCCTGTAGCCAATTATTGCTCTCCGAGTTTCGGGCGCTGTAATTGGCCAAGCATGCGGGGTCACAGTGCATGCTTGGCCAATCATCAGCCAGCAATGCACTGCGCCGGCCGCGCCGGCCGCAATGCATTGCGGGGCCGCTCGCATCACACGAATGTGATGCGAACGGCCCAAATAGTTCTGGGCTCGACGAGCGAGCGAACGCCCGGTGCTCGATTCGAACATGGGTTCGAATCGAGCACCGGGCCCATCCCTACATGCATGCAATATCAAATGTCTCAATCCTTTTTATCCCCATCCAGTCCACCATTTCAATTAAAGTCCCAATTTCCTTTGCTTTTTCCCTTGCATATGGGATGGAGATGCATCTTTTGATGCAATCTCATTCAAAGTCCCAAAGCGCCTATGGCGTCCCCCTTTTTTCTCCACTTATATTAGGGATGGAAATGGTGGTCTGTAGTTGGCAGTGTTCCCCTGCCATCTGTATATATGGGGTTGTCCTATTGTGTGGTGAGACTCGTCCACACAAACAGGACACTATCTATGTTTCTATCACTTGAATGGGCTGTCAAGCACATCACTGAGCAGGGATGTGTCACTGTGCAATTTGGGTCATTCTCCGCCTGTTAGCCGGGACTGCGATGCGCTCAGGGTGCCCCCCTGCATTCTCCCTCTTGGGGATGTGGGCGGGTGCCGCCAGCGCATCGGCACAACGCACCGCCCATTCAGGTAACGCCCCCCCCTGGACGTTACGCTGTTGGGGCGTTAATATCCATCTTAGCCGACCAGTGGGATCATGTGGTGCCAGTGTTGGGCGGGTTCATATACCGCCGGCATTGGTCCCCACCCCCCGCAGTGTCGAGCCAGCGTGACGCTGGTGGCGCCTTCGTGCATGTGCAGGACGCAACACAGGGCTTCTCCACAGCTTCCAGCTTTCCACACAGAGGCCTCAGTTCTGACCAGCTTCTGTCCCCCCAACATGTACAAGGTATTTGTCTACATCTCCCTCGCAGTCCAAACCCCTATACCCCTTTTCCACTAAGTGGGACTTTACTGATGGATTGATTATCCATTACAGATATGGACACTGCCATAGGAGGGAATTTGTCCTCACCACTTCCCATTACCTTCTGATGCCTGGGTAAGTTTGCCTGGGCGCTCTGATGTGCATTTGAATTTCTGCTACTCCATTTGGGACCAAGGTAACCTGTTTGTCACCCCTTCCTTCTTTAGCCCACATTTTTATACGTTGTCCCTTAATGTGGGATCAACCTGATGGATTCATTTATCCATTGTAGACATTGATACGGCTATACGAGAGTACCTCCTGACTATATGACGCCTTATGACCATCTGCTCTCTGTGGAAGATGCCCTGGTGCCCTGCTGTGCCTGAATTTCTGCCACCTCAGGTCCCGGGACGGGCGGTCTTACGGCCCATCTCTCATACACATCAAAAATGAGACACACTGTGTAAGTAACCAGAACTGACTCTTTTGTCGTTCCTGAGGAATATACTTTTATACCCTTATTATATTCAATTGTGTTTTTCCAGATACCCCATTACATCTGCCCCTGAGGAGTGTTTTTCTTACACAAAACGCGTTGGTCTTACAAAGGATGTAGCTACTAGCGCAAATGGGATTTTGTTTCAGATTGACACATTTTTATGATTTTTTGTTATATTGTACTTTCGTTTACCACACGTATTGTTTCTTGCTCAGTTTTTATGTGTCCATACATTCCCCTATTGATTCATTTGAATCACCTTTTGCTATGTATGATTATATGATATACTATCACCTTTTATACAGATATCATGATGGTTAATTATGCATTATGTACTTATTGTCGGTTTTACTGTAAATACTTTATATTTAATACATGCATGCAATATCAAATGTCTCAATCCTTTTTATCCCCATCCAGTCCACCATTTAAATTAAAGTCCCAATTTCCTTTGCTTTTTCCCTTGCATATGGGATGGAGATGCATCTTTTTATGCAATCTCATTCAAAGTCCCTAAGCGCCTATGGCGTCCCCCTTTTTTCTCTTCCCAGAAGAGTTAAAGCTGTTATAGCTGCAAAGGGTGGGCCAACTCAATATTGAACCCTACGGACTAAGACTGGGATGCCATTAAAGTTCATGTGCGTGTAAAGGCAGGTGTCCCAATACTTTTGGTAACATAGTGTATATAGAACTAGTATTTCAGTAAACTAAGAGCCGCCAAAGTTATCAATGTCATTGGCTTACATGGACGTTAATCCCCGGCCATGGCCATATTTGGTCAATGATGCCATTGCTATCCCCGTTTCTTCCCTGTCATGTGTGCCGGGTCTGTTGAGTTTTTAGGTTGGCAGGTGGCATAAATAATAATGGATTTACAATGAGGGGCCTTTCTTGGGTTATTTTGTTTAAATAAAGGCCTTGTAAAATTTGTGTGTCTTTATCTATAGGTTACATTTTTGTGAATGAGTAGGAGTACTATGTCCCTCTTAGTCACTCACATAGGGAGGAGGGGGTAGTATCTGCAGGCCCCCTTATGTTTTCAAGCCTCCCGCCTGCAGACCCCCACAACCACCGGACCAGAGTTGTGGGGAAAAGGACTATCGTGTGATAGTATCAGTGTTTTGCCTACGAAACGAGCCGTCTAGGGGGGCGGGATCTTGTTGCACCACACGCCGAACAGAGACCCAGCCATCTCAATGACACACAGAGGTACATCCCAACTGTGTGTGTGATACACAAGAGGAGAGAGAAAGAGGGAGGGGGCCGAACACAGTCCCAGCCAGATCTGCAAAACACAGCGGTACATCCCCGTTGTGTGTGTGATACACAAGAGAAGAGAGAGAGGGAGGGGGCCGAACACAGACCCAGCCAGCTGCATGACACACAGCGGTACATCCCCGCTGTGTGTGTGATACACAAGAGGAGAGAGAGAGGGAGGGGGCCGAACACAGACCCAGCCAGCTCCGCGACACACAGCGGTACATCCCCGCTGTGTGTGTGATACACAAGAGGAGAGAGAGAGAGGGAGGGGGTCGAACACAGACCCAGCCAGCTCCGCGACACACAGCGGTACATCCCCGCTGTGTGTATGATACACAAGAGGAGAGAGAGAGGGAGGGGGCCGAACACATACCCAGCCAGCTCCACGACACACAGCGGTACATCCCCACTGTGTGTGTGATACACAAGAGGAGAGAGAGAGAGGGAGGGGGTCGAACACAGACCCAGACAGATCTGCGACACACAGCGGTACATCCCCGTTGTGTGTGTGATACACAAGAGAAGAGAGAGAGGGAGGGGGCTGAACACAGACCCAGCCAGCTGCATGACACACAGCGGTACATCCCCGCTGTGTGTGTGATACACAAGAGGAGAGAGAGAGGGAGGGGGCCGAACACAGACCCAGCCAGCTCCATGACACACAGCGGTACATCCCCGCTGTGTGTGTGATACACAAGAGGAGAGAGAGGGAGGGGGCCGAACACAGACGCAGCCAGCTCCGCGACACACAGCGGTACATTCCCGCTGTGTGTGTGATACACAAGAGGAGAGAGAGAGAGGGAGGGGGCCGAACACAGACCCAGCAAGCTCCATGACACACAGCGGTAAATCCCCGCTGTGTGTGTGATACACAAGAGGAGAGAGAGAGGGAGGGGGCCGAACACAGACCCAGCCAGCTCCGCGACACACAGCGGTACATCCCCGCTGTGTGTGTGATACACAAGAGGAGAGAGAGATGGAGGGGGCCGAACACAGACCCAGCCAGCTCCATGACACACAGAGGTACATCCCCGCTGTGTGTGTGATACACAAGAGGAGAGAGAGAGGGAGGGGGCCGAACACAGACCCAGCCAGCTCCATGACACACAGCGGTACATCCCCGCTGTGTGTGTGATACACAAGAGGAGAGAGAGAGGGAGGGGGCCGAACACAGACCCAGCCAGCTCCATGACACACAGCGGTACATCCCCCGCTGTGTGTGTGATACACAAGAGGAGAGAGAGAGGGAGGGGGCCGAACACAGACCCAGCCAGCTCCATGACACACAGCGGTACATCCCCGCTGTGTGTGTGATACACAAGAGGAGAGAGAGAGGGAGGGGGCTGAACACAGACCCAGCCAGCTCCGCGACACACAGCGGTACATCCCCGCTGTGTGTGTGATACACAAGAGGAGAGAGAGAGGGAGGGGGCTGAACACAGACCCTGCCAGCTCCATGACACACAGCGGTACATCCCTGCTGTGTGTGTGATACACAAGAGGAGAGAGAGAGAAGGAGGGGGTCGAACACAGACCCAGCCAGCTCCGCGACACACAGCAGTACATCCCCGCTGTGTGTGTGATACACAAGAGGAGAGAGAGAGAGGGAGGGGGTCGAACACAGACCCAGCCAGCGCCACGACACACAGCGGTACATCCCCGCTGTGTGTGTGATACACAAGGGGAGAGAGAGAGGGAGGGGGCCGAACACAGACCCAGCCAGCTCCGCGACACACAGCGGTACATCCCTGTTGTGTGTGTGATACACAAGAGGAGAGAGAGAGGGAGGGGGCCGAACACAGAACCAGCCAGCTGCATGACACACAGCGGTACATCCCCGCTGTGTGTGTGATACACAAGAGGAGAGAGAGAGGGAGGGGGCTGAACACAGACCCAGCCAGCTCCGCGACACACAGCGGTACATCCCCACTGTGTGTGTGATACACAAGAGGAGAGAGAGAGGGAGGGGGCCGAACACAGACCCAGCCAGCTCTGCGACACACAGCGGTACATCCCCGCTGTGTGTGTGATACACAAGAGGAGAGAGAGAGAGGGAGGGGGTCGAACACAGACCCAGCCAGCTCCGCGACACACAGCGGTACATCCCCGCTGTGTGTGTGATACACAAGAGGAGAGAGAGAGGGAGGGGGCCGAACACAGACCCAGCCAGCTCCGCGACACACAGCGGTACATCCCCGCTGTGTGTGTGATACACAAGGGGAGAGAGAGAGGGAGGGGGCCGAACACAGACCCAGGCAGCTCTGCGACACACAGCGGTACATCCCCGCTGTGTGTGTGATACACAAGAGGAGAGAGAGAGGGAGGGGGCCGAACACAAACCCAGCCAGCTCCATGACACACAGCGGTACATCCCCGCTGTGCGTGTGATACACAAGAGGAGAGAGAGAGGGAGGGGGCCGAACACAGACCCAACCAGCTCTGCGACACACAGCGGTACATCCCCGCTGTGTGTGTGATACACAAGAGGAGAGAGAGAGGGAGGGGGCTGAACATAGAAACAGCCAGATCCGTGACACACAGCGGTACATCCCCCCTGTGTGTGTTATACACAAGAGGAGAGAGAGAGGGAGGGGGCCGAACACAGACCCAGCCAGCTCCATGACACACAGCGGTACATCCCCGCTGTGTGTGTGATACACAAGAGGAGAGAGAGAGGGAGGGGGCCAAACACAGACCCAGCCAGCTCTGCGACACACAGCGGTACATCCCCGCTGTGTGTGTGATACACAAGAGGAGAGAGAGAGGGAGGGGGCTGAACACAGACCCAGCCAGCTCCGCGACACACAGCGGTACATCCCCGCTGTGTGTGTGATACACAAGAGGAGAGAGAGAGGGAGGGGGCCGAACACAGACCCTGCCAGCTCCATGACACACAGCGGTACATCCCCGCTGTGTGTGTTATACACAAGAGGAGAGAGAGAGGGAGGGGGCCGAACACAGACCCAGCCAGCTCCGCGACACACAGCGGTACATCCCCGCTGTGTGTGTGATACACAAGAGGAGAGAGAGAGGGAGGGGGCCGAACACAGACCCAGCCAGCTCCGCGACACACAGCGGTACATCCCCGCTGTGTGTGGGATACACAAGAGGAGAGAGAGAGAGGGAGGGGGCGAACACAGACCCAGCCATCTCCGCGACACACAGCAGTACATCCCCACTGTGTGTGTGATACACAAGAGGAGAGAGAGAGGGAGGGGCCGAACAAAGAGCCAGCCAGCTCCGCGACACACAGCGGTACATCCCTGTTGTGTGTGATACACAAGAGGAGAGAGAGAGGGAGGGGGCCGAACACAGAACCAGCCAGCTGCATGACACACAGCGGTACATCCCCGCTGTGTGTCTGATACACAAGAGGAGAGAGAGAGGGAGGGGGCTGAACACAGACCCAGCCAGCTCCGCGACACACAGCGGTACATCCCCGCTGTGTGTGTGATACACAAGAGGAGAGAGAGAGGGAGGGGGCCGAACACAGACCCAGCCAGCTCTGCGACACACAGCGGTAAATCCCCGCTGTGCGTGTGATACACAAGAGGAGAGAGAGAGAGGGAGGGGGCCGAACACAGACCCAACCAGCTCTGCGACACACAGCGGTACATCCCCGCTGTGTGTGTGATACACAAGAGGAGAGAGAGAGGGAGGGGGCCGAACATAGAAACAGCCAGATCCGTGACACACAGCGGTACATCCCCGCTGTGTTTGTGATACACAAGAGGAGAGAGAGAGAGGGAGGGGGGCGAACACAGACCCAGCCAGCTCCATGACACACAGCGGTACATCCTCGCTGTGTGTGTGATACACAAGAGGAGAGAGAGAGGGAGGGGGGCGAACACAGACCCAGACAGCTCCACGACACTCAGTGGTACATCCCCGCTGTGTGTGTGATACACAAGAGGAGAGAGAGATGGAGGGGGCCGAACACAGACGCAGCCAGCTCCATGACACACAGTGGTACATCCCTGCTGTGTGTGTTATACACAAGAGGAGAAAGAGAGGGAGGGGGCCGAACACAGACCCAGCCAGCTCTGCGACACACAGCGGTACATCCCCGCTGTGTGTGTGATACACAAGAGGAGAGAGAGAGGGAGGGGGCCGAACACAGACCCAGCCAGCTCTGCGACACACAGCGGTACATCCCCGCTGTGCATGTGATACACAAGAGGAGAGAGAGAGGGAGGGGGCCGAACACAGACCCAACCAGCTCTGCGACACACAGCGGTACATCCCGCTGTGTGTGTGATACACAAGAGGAGAGAGAGAGGGAGGGGGCCGAACATAGAAACAGCCAGATCCGTGACACACAGCGGTACATCCCCACTGTGTGTAAGATACACAAGAGGAGAGAGAGAGGGAGGGGGCCGAACACATACCCAGCCAGCTCCACGACACACAGTGGTAAATCCCCGCTGTGTGTGTGATACACAAGAGGAGAGAGAGAGGGAGGGGGCCGAACACAGACCCAGCCAGCTCTGCGACACACAGCGGTACATCCCCGCTGTGTGTGTGATACACAAGAGGAGAGAGAGAGGGAGGGGGCCGAACACAGACCCAGCCAGCTCCATGACACACAGCGGTACATCCCCGCTCTGTGTGTGATACACAAGAGGAGAGAGAGAGGGAGGGGGCCGAACACAGACCCAGCCAGCTCCGCGACACACAGCGGTACATCCCCGCTGTGTGTGGGATACACAAGAGGAGAGAGAGAGGGAGGGGGCCCGAACACAGACCCAGCCAGCTACGCGACACACATCGGTACATCCCCGTTGTGTGTGTGATACACAAGAGGAGAGAGAGAGGGAGGGGGCCAAACACAGACCCAGCCAGCTCCATGACACACAGCGGTACATCCTTGCTGTATGTGTGATACACAAGAGGAGAGAGAGAGGGAGGGGGCCGAACACAGACCCAGCCAGCTCCATGACACACAGCGGTACATCCCCACTGTGTGTGTGATACACAAGAGGAGAGAGAGAGGGAGCGGGCTGAACACAGACCCAGCCAGCTCCATGACACACAGCGGTACATCCCCACTGTGTGTGTTATACTCAAGAGGAGAGAGAGATGGAGGGAGCCGATCACAGACCCAGCCAGCTCCATGACACACAGCGGTACATCCCCGCTGTGTGTGTGATACACAAGAGGAGAGAAAGAGAGGGAGGGGGCTGAACACAGACCCAGCCAGCTCCGCGACACACAGCGGTACATCCCCAATGTGTGTGTGATACACAAGAGGGGAGAGAGAGGGAGGGGGCCGAACACAGACCCAGCCAGCTGCATGACACACAGCGGTACATCCCCGCTGTGTGTGTGATACACAAGAGGGGAGAGAGAGGGAGGGGGCCGGACACAGACCCAGCCAGCTCCGCGACACACAGCGGTACATCCCCGCTGTGTGTGTGATACACAAGAGGAGAGAGAGAGGGAGGGGGCTGAACACAGACCCAGCCAGCTCCGCGACACACAGCGGTACATCCCCGTTGTGTGTGTGATACACAAGAGGAGAGAGAGGGAGGGGGCCGAACACAGACCCAGCCAGCTCCATGACACACAGCGGTACATCCCCGCTCTGTGTGTGATACACAAGAGGAGAGAGAGAGGGAGGGGGCCGAACACAGACCCAGCCAGCTCCGCGACACACAGCGGTACATCCCCGCTGTGTGTGGGATACACAAGAGGAGAGAGAGAGGGAGGGGGCCCGAACACAGACCCAGCCAGCTACGCGACACACATCGGTACATCCCCGTTGTGTGTGTGATACACAAGAGGAGAGAGAGAGGGAGGGGGCCAAACACAGACCCAGCCAGCTCCATGACACACAGCGGTACATCCTTGCTGTATGTGTGATACACAAGAGGAGAGAGAGAGGGAGGGGGCCGAACACAGACCCAGCCAGCTCCATGACACACAGCGGTACATCCCCACTGTGTGTGTGATACACAAGAGGAGAGAGAGAGGGAGCGGGCTGAACACAGACCCAGCCAGCTCCATGACACACAGCGGTACATCCCTGCTGTGTGTGTTATACTCAAGAGGAGAGAGAGATGGAGGGAGCCGATCACAGACCCAGCCAGCTCCATGACACACAGCGGTACATCCCCGCTGTGTGTGTGATACACAAGAGGAGAGAAAGAGAGGGAGGGGGCTGAACACAGACCCAGCCAGCTCCGCGACACACAGCGGTACATCCCCAATGTGTGTGTGATACACAAGAGGGGAGAGAGAGGGAGGGGGCCGAACACAGACCCAGCCAGCTGCATGACACACAGCGGTACATCCCCGCTGTGTGTGTGATACACAAGAGGGGAGAGAGAGGGAGGGGGCCGGACACAGACCCAGCCAGCTCCGCGACACACAGCGGTACATCCCCGCTGTGTGTGTGATACACAAGAGGAGAGAGAGAGGGAGGGGGCTGAACACAGACCCAGCCAGCTCCGCGACACACAGCGGTACATCCCCGTTGTGTGTGTGATACACAAGAGGAGAGAGAGGGAGGGGGCCGAACACAGACCCAGCCAGCTCCATGACACACAGCGGTACATCCCCGCTGTGTGTGTTATACTCAAGAGGAGAGAGAGATGGAGGGGGCCGAACACAGACCCAGCCAGCTCCATGACACACAGCGGTACATCCCCGCTGTGTGTGTTATACTCAAGAGGAGAGAGAGATGGAGGGGGCCGAACACAGACCCAGCCAGCTCCGCGACACACAGCGGTACATCCTCGCTGTGTGTGTGATACACAAGAGGAGAGAGAGAGGGATGGGGTCGAATACAGACCTAGCCAGCTCCGCGACACACAGCGGTACATCCCCCCTGTGTGTGTGATACACAAGAGGAGAGAGAGAAGGAGGGGGCCGAACACAGACCCAGCCAGCTCCATGACACACAGCGGTACATCCCCGCTGTGTGTGTTATACTCAAGAGGAGAGAGAGATGGAGGGGGCCGAACACAGACCCAGCCAGCTCCATGACACACAGCGGTACATCCCCGCTGTGTGTGTTATACTCAAGAGGAGAGAGAGATGGAGGGGGCCGAACACAGACCCAGCCAGCTCCGCGACACACAGCGGTACATCCCCACTGTGTCTGTGATACACAAAAGGAGAGAGAGAGAGGGAGGGGCTGAACACAGACCCAGCCAGCTCCGCGACACACAGCGGTACATCCCCGCTGTGTGTGTGATACACAAGAGGAGAGAGAGAGAGGGAGGGGGTTGAACACAGACCCAGCCAGCTCCGTGACACACAGCGGTACATCCCCGCTGTGTGTGTGATACACAAGAGGAGAGAGAGAGGGAGGGGGCCAAACACAGACCCAGCCAGCTCCATGACACACAGCGGTATATTCCCGCTGTGTGTGTAATACACAAGAGGAGAGAGAGGGGGAGGGGGCTGAACACAGACCCAGCCAGCTCCGCGACACACATCGGTACATCCCCGCTGTGTGTGTGATACACAAGAGGAGAGAGAGAGGGAGGGGGCCAAACACAGACCCAGCCAGCTCCATGACACACAGCGGTACATCCCTGCTGTGTGTGTAATACACAAGAGGAGAGAGAGGGGGAGGGGGCTGAACACTGACCCAGCCAGCTCCGCGACACACATCGGTACATCCCCGCTGTGTGTGTGATACACAAGAGGAGAGAGAGAGGGAGGGGGCCGAACACAGACCCAGCCAGCTCCATGACACGCAGCGGTACATCCCCGCTGTGTGTGTGATACACAAGAGGGGAGAGAGAGAGAGGGAGGGGAGCGCTGCAGCCTCACCTCAGCTAAAAGCGGCCCCAGGGCAGTCCGGTCCTGCTGCTCTGTGTCCTCAAGCTGACAGTTTCCTGGCTGATTGCTTCAGCCAGGAAACGGTCAGCCTGGTCACCCGCTCCTCACTTGCCCTGCATTAAATTCCACTCGCAAATTGCGATCAGGCGAGTGGAATTTTTGAGGGCTGGGTTATGGTATGGGCAGGCGTATGCTATGGACAACGAACACAGGTGCATTTTATTGATGGAATTTTGATCAATGTGTATATATATATATATATATATATATATATATATATATATATATATATACAGTATATACAGAATATCACTTTTGTTATCTGAACAAATGAAAGTTCTGGTTGAATAGACAGACCCATAGTGGAAATGTAAACATTGCTCTGCTCCATAAAGGATATACAGGTTCAGGAGCTGAGCTGGTAATTCTGTTTATACTCGGTTGTCCACCTCCAGCTAGAAGCCAAAATCAGTCCTGCAGTTGTAGTGTCTGTCCAGTAAACTGATGATCAGGAGACCCCTAGGTGGGATTACAGGAGGAAGAAGGGGAATTTATCAAAACTGGAGCAGCCAGAATCTGGAGCAGTTGTGTATGACAACCAATCAGCTTCCATATTTCATCTTCAAAGCTTAACTAAACAAGCTGGAGATAGAGGCTGATTGGTTGCTCCAGATTCTCGCTGCTCCAGTTTTGATAAATTCCCCCCTTAATGTCATATTATCAGCTTTCACTGATGGCTGTAATCATTTATGAAATAATAAATGTACTCTGTGAAATAAAAACACCACTAAAATCTGCTTATACATCTATTATAGACAGTTAAGATGACATGTTTGTTGCTCTTAAAAAAAAAAAAAAAAATTCTGTCCATTTGGATATTAACCACTTCCATACCCGGCCTATTCTGGCACTCCTCTCCTACGTGTAAAAATCATATTTTTTTTGCTATAAAATTACTCAGAACCCCCCAACATGATATATGTTTTTTTATCAGACACCCTAGGGAATAAAATGGCAGTTGTTTCAACTTTTTATGTTGCATGGTATTTGCGGAACAATTATTCAAACACGTTTTTAAAAAAAAAAAATGTTTTGTGAATTAAACAATAACAAACCAGTAAAGTTAGCCCAATTTTTTTGTATAATGTGAAAGATGAAGTTACACAGAGTAAATAGATACCCAACATGTCACGTTTTAAAATTGTGCACACTCATGGAATGGTGCCGAACTTGGGTACTTCAAAATCTCCATAGGCAACGCTTTAATTTTTTTTACAGGTTACCAGTTTAGAGTTACAGAAGAGGTCTAGTGCTAGAATTGTTGCTCTTGCTGTAACGCATGTACCTCACATGTGTAGTTTGAACAACGTTTACATATGTGGGTGCTCAGAATCGCCGGCTGAAAAAAAAGGATATCTGAATGATGCCTGTAGCTGCAAGCATCATTCAGATACTTCCACTGAAAGTCAAGAACGTCATATGACGGCCTTGGGCTGGAAGTGGTTAAGAGTTCCACATGATTTATACAGACTGTTTTCTTATTTTCTAGATTAGTTATGGAGCCAGAGATACTTTACTGAGTGAGAGAAAGATGTATCCAAACTTTTTCCGGACAGTTCCGGATGATGAGATGCAATATGTGGCCATAGCAAAGTTACTGGAAAGGTTGAAGTGGAACTGGGTTGGGATCCTTACATCTGATGATGAATACGGAGAGAGGGAGATCCGACAACTCAGCAAACATTTATCTAATCATGGAATTTGTATTGAATTCAAGATTCTGGTGTCTAAAAAGAATTATAATAAAATTCCTCCAGAGCTGCGGACCTCAACTACGGAAGTTCTTATTATTTGTGGCTCATTTAGTCTGACTTATTACAAGTTTTTGGATAATAATGTCCCTTATTACACAGAGAAAACATTTATTATACCAGATTCTTGGTCAATGAGTGAAATGTTTTTTATTCTCAGTAACTGCAGCTTGGTGTTTACATTCCCCCATCTCTACATAAAGGGATTGTGGAAATATTTTTATAGTATTTATCCATCCAGCCGCCCAAATGACCCCCTGATAGAGGATATTCTCATAGCTCAATATGAATGCTTTTCAAAAAACCAAATGAAAAATGTCCTTATTCCACTCACAACTAGACATCCGCTTAGGGACTGCAGTTTGGAGACATTTCCACTTGAATTATATTATCCTGATGAGAAAACATCCTATAGAGTGTATATTGCAGTCTACATTTTGGCTCAAGCATTACATGACATGGATTTCTCTTTTAAAATAAATAACAAAAAATCTGAAATAAATCCACACACCCTAAAGTATAAGGTGAGAACATCCAATGAAAGTTTCCTCGTATCTTTTTATACTCTGTCAGTCCAGACAAAAATTACACCCATTTTAGGTTCATGTTTAGTTTTTTTTCACTTCTGGAGCTGTTTTTTTATATTTTTGCACCCATGTTTAAAAAATAATTTTAGGCCTGAAGATTATATAAAACCCCTGAACCAGGGGTCTCACACTGGCGGCCCTCCAGCTGTTGTGAAAATACAAGTCCCATGAGGCATTGCAAGGCTGCCAGTTACAAGCCAGACTCCCACAGGCAGAGGCATGATGGGACTTTTAATTTTGCAACAGCTGGAGGGCTGCCAGTTTGAGACCCCCTGTCCTAAATGGTATACAGTATATTTTCTGAAAGCAGAGACCCTGGAGAAACAATGCTTGCAGTATCATACTTTTCTGTCTCGTGATATTAGTGCAATGGTTTACCAAAAATGTAGGGCATACACATGTTATACATTATATTTAATTGGAATTCCACGTTTAGGTATATATTAAGCTGCTGCCTCCCTATAAAAAACTTCACAATGGTGAAATCCAATTATTAGGTTAACATTAGGCAAGATTGAAAGCAGATGCAACAACATCTCCATCTGTTATATAAGACGTAGGGTGTACCAAGATGGCAGCGCATCAGACAACGTCCAATGACGAAAGGCGCAAGGCGGGACGCATTACGTCACTTCCGGTACTTCCGGTTTCTCTTAGTGTGGTCTGTGGAACGCCACAGACAGAATTCCTACTGTCTGGTGGTGGAACGTCATTTTTTATTTTGATGCAATTTCACCTCATATGATTTTTTACACGGAGCACTGGTGTCATCTAATGGACTGTATTTAAGAATTTTTATATGGACTGTATGATATTAATTTATATCACATATATATTTTTTTGTATTTTAGTTCAATTTTTGATTATCAATTTTTCACTTATTAATTTTCACTGATTGATGTGTGTTTCACTGGTAATCTTTGATTATTTATCCCATCACTTGTTAGTGTATGGTCACGGGTTAGCGTGATTTTCCTTTTTTCCAATCTTTTTAATATATCTTTGCACACATTTTTTAAGAATTTTTTAATTTTTTCACTGTGTATTTCGCTTGCATATTTTGTATTATATGTCTATTTAAGTCACTTTACGGCACATTTTATATAGTGTTACATTTATGCACTTTATCCTTGGAAATTCATTTTTCATTAACTTTCCATCAAACCACTCTGCACTTATGAGAGTTAGGTTATTCATGGTTACTATCATTTTAGAGGATCACTAACATGTAATATATTACCCACTTATTTGGTAAAATATAAAAGATGAGGTTGCACTGAATAAATTGATAGCCAGTATGTCAAGCCTTAAAATGACGACACCAAACTTTCGTACCTTCACTTTTCCATAGGTAGTGTTTTTAAAGCTAAGTTCACCTTTTGGAACATGTTACATGGCACTATTTAGGGTGTAAAATGTTCCAGCACATGTTCCCTCATCCCCCAAACCTCCCCATGCCAGTGGGTAGGGGTTTCCTATCCCCCAAAACCGCAGCCACATTTAAAACCAGCATGGCTTGCAGGGCTCCGCCCACACAGCCATGTCATTTATTTACAAGAATCTATAAATGAATAAACTACAAGTTCTGTCTTCCATCGTGGCAGACAGAATTGTAGTATGAATGGACTGCGGTCGTGCCGATAGGTGCACTCATATAGTTACATAGTAGGTAAGATGGAATAAAGACAATAGTCAATCCAGTTCAACCTGTGTAGTGGTAATGACTCGAACACCCCCCCGGTTCGGTTCGCACCAGAACCTGCGAACGGACCAAAAGTTTGCGCAAAATTTAGAACCCTATTAAATACAATGGACGCAAACGTTCAAAATGTAAAGTGCTAATTATAATGCCTAATATGCATGTTATTGTCCTAAAAAGGGTTTGGGGACCCGGGGGATATGTATCAATGCAAAAATAAGTTTTAAAAACGGTCGTTTTTTTCAGGAGCAGTCATTTTAATGATGCATAAAGTGAAAAAAAAAGTGAAATATTCCTTTAAATGTCGTACCTGGGGGGTGTCTAAAGTATGCCTGTGAAGTGGCACGTGTTTCCTGTGTTTAGAACTGTCCCTGCACAAAATAAAATTTCTAAAGGAAAAAAAGCCATTTAAAACTGTTCGCGGCTTTAATGTCATGTCTGGTCCCGGCAATATGGATGAAAATCATTGAGAAAAATGGCATGGCTACCCCATCACCCCCCCCCCCGACCCTACCCCAGCCCATTACCAGCCCCTTTGGGTCTTGTATGGATATTAAGGGGAACCCCGCACCCAAAATAAAAAAAGGCCCTATATACTCTGAACAGCTGTATACAGGCGGTGCAAACAAGACACGTAACTGCTGCAGATGCCTGTCTGTGTTAAACAACAGAACAGCACCAGCAATAAGGAGTAGCTTCAGGTGTATACTGTGCAGGAGGCACACTACACCCACTGTAACTGCTGCAGGTTAACAAGCAAAGATGACACTGACACTGTCCCTGCCTATCCTGCTCTCTCCCTGCATGCCAACACACTGTAACTGTGCTAGGTTTAGTAAAGATGACACTGACACTGTCCCTGCCTATCCTGCTCTCTCCCTGCACGGCAACACACTACACAAGGCCGCCGCACTGGCGGCCTTATATAGTGTGGGGCGTGTACTAAACCCCCCATAGCTATAATTGGCCACAGGCATCCTGCCTGTGGCCAATTATGGCTCTCCTCGCTGTGATTGTCCAAGAATGCGGGGTCACAGTGCATGGTTGGCCAATCATCAGCCAGCAATGCACTGTGATGGCGCAGTGCATTGTGGCCCGTTCGCGCCACACGAATTTGGCACGAATGGCCCACAAAGTTCTGGTTTCGCTGAACAGGTGAACAGCCAATGTTCGAGTCGAACATGCGTTCGACTCGAACCGCAAGCTCATCCCTACTGTGTAGGTGCACGTGTGTCAGTGTCTATAATTTCCCATATCCCTGTATGTTGTGTTCTTTAACCGCTTGCCGATCGCCTGCCATTTGATGGCGCCAGAATGGCTCCCCTGAGCAAATCGCCGTAGCTGTATGGCAGGCGCTTTAAGAGGTAAAGGTGGCGTGCGCCACGTCACTTAGGTACCAATGTGCATGCCCGCGATGTACGCCGGGAACCCGTGATCGCTCCTGACAGAGCCAGAACCAGGATTTGTGTGTGTAAACACACAAATCCCCATTCAGTCAGGGGTGAGGGGACAGATCTGTTGTTCCTAATGCTTAGGAACAATGATCTGTCTCCTCCCTCAGTCAGTCGGTCCCCCCATAGTTAGAACAAGAACTGAGGGAACACATTTAACCTCTTGATCACCCCCTAGTGTTAACCCCTTCCCTGCCAGTGACATTTATATAGTAATCAGTGCATTTTTATAGCACTGATCGCTGTATAAATGTGAATGGTCCCAAAAAAGTGTCAAAAGTGTCCGATCTGTCCGCTGCAATGTCGCAGCTCTGATAAAAATCGCAGATCACCGACATTGCTAGTAAAAAAATAAAAAGTAATAAAAATGTCCAAATCTTTCCCCTATTTTGTAGACGCTCTAATTTTTGCGCAAACCAATCAATATATGCTAATTGCATTTTTTTTTTTTTACCAAAAATATGTAGGAGAATACATATTGGCCTAAACTGATGAAGATTTTTTTCTGGGATATTTATTATAGCAAAAAGTAAAAAATATTGTTTTTGTTTCAAAATTGTTGCTCTTTTGTTTATAGTGCAAAAAATAAAATCCGCAGAGGTCATCAAATACCATCAAAAGAAAGCTCTATTTTGTGAGGGAAAAAAAAGGATTTTTTTTGGGGTACAGCATCGCACGACCGCGCAATTGTCAGTTAAAGCGACGCAGTGCTGTATCGCAAAAAATGGCCTGGTCAGGAAGCGGGTAAATTCTTCCGGGGCTGAAGTGGTTAAGATTCACATCCAAGAGTTTTTTTTTTAAATATCCATACTCCACGCTGACAGCACCAATTGTGGAAGAGATTTCCACATCATTATTGCCCTGACAGTGAAAAAACCCATGCGCAGTTTAACCACCTCCCTACTGTGCACGAAAACCCCCTTCCTGCCCAAGCCATTTTTCAGCTTTCAGCGCTGTCACACTTTGAATGACAATTGCTCGGTCGTGCGACGTGGCTCCCAAACAAAATTTGTGTCCTTTTTTCCCACAAACAAAGCTTTCTTTTGGTGGTATTTGATCACCTCTGCGGTTTTTATTTTTTGCGCTATAAACAAAAGAAGAGCGTCCAGTTTGGAAAAAAACACTATTTTTTACTTTTTGCTATAATAAATACCCATTTTTTTTTAAAATAAAATTTTCCTCAGTTTAGGCCGATACGTATTCTTCTACATATTTTTGGTATAAAAAAAATCACAATAAGCGCGTATTGATTGGTTTGCGCAAAAGTTATAGCGTGTACAAAATAGGGGATAGATTTATAGCATTTTTATTTTTTTAATTTTTTATTAGTAATGGCGGCGATCTGCAATTTTTTATTGTGACTGCGATATTGCGGCGGACACATCGGACACTTTTGACACATTTTTGGGACCATTCACGTTTATACAGCGATCCCTGCTATAAAAATGCATTGATTACTGTATAAATGTGATTGGCAGGGAAGGGGTTAACCACTAGGGGGCGGGAAGGGGTTAAATATGTTCCCTCAATGTGTTCTTACTGTGGGGGGAGGGGACTGACTGGGGGAGGTGACTGATGGTTGTCCCTATGTACAAGGGACACACCATCAGCCTCCTCTCCCTCACAGGACGTGGATCTCTGTGTTTACACACAGAGACCCACTTTCCTGCTTGTTTCCCGGGCAACCGCGGGTGCCCGGCGGCAATCGCGGCCGCCGGGCACGCGCACCGGCGAGCGCGCGCCTTCTAGCTCGTTTTAAAGGGAGGACGTCATATGACGTCCTCCCAGAACGAGAGTATCCTTCGCCCGCCGTCAATTGACAGTGGGCGGTGGACAAGTGGTTAAGGTTAAACCACTTCTCCTCCAATCTCATTGTGTGGCCCCGTGTTCTCTTACACTTACACTCCTTGAGACTGAATAGTTTTTTTCCTATGCTGGGATCACCATTGAGGTATTTTTTAATCGCTATCATATCTCCTCTTAAGCGTCATTTCTCCAGCGAGAATAAATTTAGTGCTTGCAGGCGTTCCTCATAATTGAGGTCCTCCAATCCCCTTTATTAGTTTCACTGCCCTTCTTTGGACTCTCTCCAGTTCCAGCACATCCCTTCTGAGGACTGGTGACCAGAACTGGACAGAATACTCCAGATGTGGTCTAACCAGAGATTTATAAAGTGGTAGGATTATAGTTTTATCTCTGGAGTATATCCCTCTTTTATGCATGCTAATATTCTGCCGGCTTTGGTAGCTGCAGCTTGACATTGCATGCTATTGCTCTGTCTGTCATCTACTAGGACCCCCAGAGCTTTCTCCATCCTTGATTCCTCCAGCGGTTCTCCCCCTAGTGAGTAGTTTTCATTTATGTTTTTTGCCCCCAAGTGCATTACTTTACATTTCTCCACATTAAACCTCATTTTCCATGTAGTTACCCACTACATTATTATGTTCAGGTCTTTCTTTAAAATTTCTATATCCTGATGTGAAGTTATTGTCCTGCTTAATTTTGTGTTTTGAACAAAAACTGAGATTGAGCTATTTATCCCATCCTCTATATCATTTACAAATAAATTGAATAGAATTGGTCCCAAGACAAAACCTTGGGGTACCCCACTTACCACTCCAGACCAGTCTGAGTACACGTTATTTATCACTACCATTTGGACACGCCCCTGTAACCATTTTTTTACCCAAGAACAAACCTCCATGCCTGCATGCAGAACTCAGCTTGTAGATTATGCCCTTTAGGGTGAACTGTATCAAATGCTTTTGCGAAATCCAGGTACACTAAATCCATAGGCCTTCCCCTGTCTCGATGGCAGCCTGTTTCCTTGTAGAATGTTAGCAGATTGGTCTGGCAGAAACAACCTTTTGTAAACCCATCCTGATTACTAGACATGTGCATTCGTTTTCGTCCAAATGCATTTTCGTCTGAATTTCAGGTATTTTCATTATCGTTTTAACAAACGAAAACGAAAATGCAGAATCCGAAAACCGAAAGATCCGACATAAACAAATGCTTAATTTTCGTTTTCGTTGCAACAACAGTTCGATATAGATAGGAGATTCGACATGTGGCTGACAATAGCGATCTGTGTCTATCGAACCTGTGGTCGAATGTGCCTAACCTTAACTCTATTAGTCCAAGATTATTCTACATAGAGAGAAAAAATTTGACATAGAGAGAGAAAAGATTCGACATAGAAAGAAAAGATTCGACATTATAGAGAGAAAAGATTCGACATAGAGAGAAAAGATTCGACATTATAGAGGGAAAAGATTCGACATAGAGAGAAAAGATTTGACATAGAGAGAAAAGATTCGACATAGAGAGAAAAGATTTGACATAGAGAGAAAAGATTCGACATTATAGAGAGAAAAGATTCGACATAGAGAGAAAAGATTCGACATTATAGAGGAAAAAAAAGATTCGACATAGAGAGAAAAGATTTGACATTATAGAGAGAAAAGATTCGACATAGAGAGAAAAGATCGCTGCTGGAATTGCGTCTGGGAAGTAAAATAAAAAAATGATGATGATGAATGTTATTGGCTGAGTGTAACCAAAGAGGAGGAGCAGTAAAATAGCTAGAACTAACTTGACAATTCAACGTGAACGACGAAGATTCGATAAAGCATCGAAAAACATACAAACGTTGAATCTGTCATTGAAGGCTTATGGTGTCTGTTGAAAGTTCTAAGAAGATTCGACGGAGCAGATAAACTGTACGACGCTGCAATCGTACATTTCTGGTCAAATGCTCGGCCCATAGGCTATAGAAGAATTCTAATGTTGGTTGACTTGTAATAATAATTAATAAATATAATTATTACTAGTCATACAACATTATAATTCTACTATAGCTTGTAGGCGGAACATTCGACCGGAAATTTATGATTGCAGCGTCATACAGTTTCTCTGCTCCGTCGAATCTTCTTTGAACATTCGACAGACACCATAAGCCTTCAATGACAGATTCAACCTTAATTAATTCAGATTTTCGGACGAATGCAATTTCTAACGAAAAACGAAATAAATAAAAACGAATTTCGGGAGTAACTAAATAAATTTATTTTTCTAACGAAAACGAAATTCCGAAAATATTTCAGTGTGCACATGTCTACTGATTACTACTAATGATATTTTTTTTTCTGCAGTAAATTGTTGGATATAGTCCCTTATCTCCTCCAATAACTTACCTACTATTGATGTTAGGCTGACTGGCCTGTAGTTTCCAGGGATTTGTCTTTTTTGAATATTGGCACCACATTGGCTTTTCTCCAATCAGCTGGTACAATTCCTGTCAGTATGCTGTCCGCAAAGATTAGGAACAATGGTCTGGCTATAACCTGACTGAGTTCTCTGAGGACTCTCGAGTGCAAGCCATTTGGTCCTGGTGATTTATTTGTATTTATTTCCTTCACTCCGGCCTCTGTTAGCCACAAGGGTATGTCCTGTGATGTGTCACTAACAGTACTGTCACAGTATACCTCTTCTTTTCCTGCATAAAAACTAAGGAGAAGAAGGCATTTTGTATAGTTGCCTTCTCTGTGTCATCTGTAACTATCCTTCTATCATCGTCTTTTATGTGGGCAATTCGTTCTGATCTCGCTTTTTTTACTGTTAATATATATAAAAAAATATTTGTAGTTTTTTTTTTACTCTCCTCTGTGTCTCTCATTGTCTTTTTTAGCCACCCTGGTTTCATTCTTACACTTCTTATTGCATTCCTTGTAGTTTTGGAATGCTGATAATGACCCATCCCCTTTATATTTTTTAACCACTTGCCGACCGCCTCCTGTACTTATACATCGGCAGAATGGCATGTACAGGCACATCCACGAACCTGTACGTTGCCCTTTAACTGCCTGACGTGTGGTCGCGCGCGCCACCGGCAGCACGCACGCGACCCTGCTGCCTTCCCCGTGAGTTTGATTGCGGATCCCGCGGACTCGATTGCTGCGGGAATCCCCGCGATCGTCTCACGGAGGTATAGAGCAGGGAGATGCTTGTGTAAACAAACATCTCCCCGCTCTGACTAGTGACAATGACACTGATCTCGGCTCCGTGTACTCGGAGCGGAGATCTGTGTCATGTGACACAGAGCCCACCCGCCTACAGTAAGAAACACTATGCAGGGAACACTTAACCCCTACAGCGCTACCTAGTGGTTAACTCCTTCACTGCCAGTGTCATTTTCACAGTAATCAGTGCATTTTTATAGCACTGATCACTGTGAAAATGACAATGGTCCCAAAAATGTGTCAAAAGTGTCCGATGTGTCCGCCATAATGTCGCAGTCACAAAAAAAATCACTGATCGCCGCCATTACTAGTAAAAAAAAAGAATTAATAAAAATGCCATAAAACTATCCCCTATTTTGTAAACACTATAACTTTTGCGCAAGCCAATCAATAAACGCTTATTGCAATTTTTTTACCAAAAATATGTAGAAAAATACGTATCTGCCTAAACTGAGGAAAAATTTTTTTTTTACAAAAAATAAAAACCGCAGAGGTGATCAAATACCACCAAAAGAAATCTCTATTTGTGGGAAAAAAAGGACATCAATTTTGTTTGGGAGCCACGTCGCACGACCGCGCATTTGTCAGTTAAAGCGATGCAGTGCCAAATCACAAAAAGTGGCCTGGTCTTTAGCCAGCCAAAATGGTCCGGGCTGAAGTGGTTAAAGCCCTTTTTTTTTGTCTTTAACCACTTCAATACTGGGCACTTTCCCCCTTCCTGCCCAGGACAATTTTCAGCTTTCAGCACTGTCACATTTTGATTGACAATTGCGCGGTCAAACAACACTGTACCCAAACTAAATTTTTATACATTTCTTCCCACAAACAGCTTTCTTTTGGTGTTTTTTACAAACAGCTTTCTTTTGGTGTTTTTTTATCACCACTGGGGTTTTTATTTTTTGCTAAACAAACTAAAAAAGACCGACATTTTTGAGGAAAATATTTTTTTCTTTGTTTCTGTTATAAAATTTTGTTTTCTCCTTCACTGATGGGCACTGATGAGGCGGCACTGATAAGGTGGCACTGATGGACACTGATGAGGTGGCACTGAAATGCAGCACTGATGGGCACTGATAGGCACAACTGATGGGCACTGATAGGCGACACTGGACACTGATAGGCGGCACTGATGGGCACTGATATGCGGCACTGATGGGCACTGATAGACGGCATGGATAGGCACTGATATGTGGCACTGATAGGCAGCACTGAGGAGGAGGTCCTGTCAGGCATTACTGATGGGCATCTGAATAGGTACTGACAGGCTTTAGTGATAGGGCACTTATTGACACTTTTATGGGCACTGATTGGCGCTGTTATGGATACTGATTGGCACTTTGATGGGCACTGACAGGCTTTCTTGATGGGGCACTGACTGGCAGCTGATGGGCACTGATTGGCACTTTGATGGGCACTGACAGGTGTTCCTGATGGAGCACTGACTGGCAGCTGATGGGCACTGATTGCCATTGTGGTGGCACCTCTGATGGGGGCTGTGCTTATAATCAATGTGCTGATTATCAACGCAGACCCCCCTCTGACCGGAAGAGCCACCGATCTGAGGATAGCCGTTTACTGGCACTTCCTGGTTCACGCTGTGATTGGTCACAGCTGATCACCTGGTAAGGAGCCTCCGTCAGAGGCTCCTTACCTAGATCAGAGTTGCGGTGTGTCAGTCTGACATGCAGCAACACCGATCGCAGTGCTGCCCACCATCGCAGGCGCACGGCCGGTTCGTTATCCTGAAAGATGTCATTTGACGACCAGTCAGGGTGGCAGAACTACCGCCCGGGCCGTCATTCTGCTATAGGCTGGACAGGAAGTGGTTAATGAGACTTTTTACATTACAGTTTAGCCACCCAAATCTAACCTTTGCTCTTTTATTTTTATTGCCCATTGGAATGCACCAGGTGATACCTTTGTTTAATATGTTCCTAAAGCATTCCCATTTTTCTTCCCAATGTTTCTAGGATTTGGTCCCAATTGATGTCATGTAGTAAAGACCGCAGTTCAGAAAAATTGACTCGTTTTAAATTTAGTGTCAACTCACATGTCCTCCAGCTTTCTAACAAAAAGCCTGTCCAGATGTATGGGCAGAAAGCTGAAGGCCTTGTCTGCAGGAGCCTGACATTGCACCCATGATCCACTGATGCCAGATAACTGATAACGGGTCTAAAATTATTGTTCTCACTCAAGCATGCGTGTTGATAACATGTGTAGACAAATTGAAGCTTTTGTGTGCAGGCACCCCTAACATCTTTGTTTATTTTTGTATGTGTGTATGTGAGGGTTGGGTTGGCTCATATATATGTATTTTGAGGGGTTATTTTCTTAAACATATTTTTTTTTATAACACGAGGACACAAGTCCCCTATGTGTTACTTTTTTGGGACAGATTCCCTTTAATGAGACCCCCGATTTCTCCCCTGCCCTCCATTAAACAAATTAAATGCAGATCATGCTCCATTAGATTCTAGCCAATGACAGCAGGGCCCCAAAGTGACATTTTACCGATCACTTCCGGGTTACAAATAGATAGGGGAGATCAAAAAATAGACATTCACTGGTCTCCCTAATGGAGGCTGCAATTGCTGATCTGTACTTGGAGAATGCTAGTTCTTTGGCTGTTTAGATTCTTTCATATCAGAGTTGTATGACTCTAGTTATTCAAGAAAATATTTCTGGCACTGATTTAATGAAGTCACACACAGCAAAGTACAGTAGGTGACCGCGAGAATGTATTTCCATCACGATCCCATCGCGCAGATTCTCAGCGACAGGGTGCTGACCTCTCACGCTCGCTGCAATAGCGAGAAGGCTCAGGCCGTGTGCGACGCAACACTGTATTGAACGGGGATCCAACGGGGATTCCCGCCAATACCAGGCACTGTGTTTGGTATGAATCCTGAGGGGGACCACCCGGAGCATGATGGGACTGTGACATCATAAGAGGCCTATATAAATTGTTGCGCACCGCGCACCCGGAATTACAGCGCGAGGAAGCGTCGTGTCAACATCAAAGAGGAGAAGAGGGAAGAAGACGACGGGGAAGACCGGGCCCCTCAGCTAGCAAAAGAGCTGGAAGAAGATAGCGGAGGAGCCCGGCAGAAGGACAACAGAGTGCGGGAGGATACGACGGGGAAGATCGGGCCCCTCCGTTAGCAAAAAAGCTGGAAGAAGATAGCGGAGGAGCCCAGCAGAAGGAAAAAGGCACCGAAGAGTAGAATAAGAGACACCCGAAGTCGGAAGAAGACCCCCGGAGTTGCCTAATAAATGACTTTAAAAACCTGTGTAGTGTTTTTTTTTTATTGACACTTTTTTCCTCCAGGTGAATGGGTAGGGGTAGGCTGTACCCCATACTCTTTCACATAGGGTGGGGGGCCGGGATCTGGGGGCCCCCTTATTAAAGGGGGCTCCCGGATTCCGATAAGCCCCCCACCTGCAGACCCCGACAACCAACGGCCAGGGTCAACATGTGGGCAAGGTGCTTTGGGGTGGGGGGGGCTGCAGGGCACCCCCCTGCCCCAAAGCACCAAACCCCCCATGTTGAGGGCATGCGGCCTGGTACGGTTCAGGAGGGGGGCGCACTCTTGTCCCCACCCCCTTTCCTGACCGACCGGGCTGCGTGCTCTGATAAGGGTCTGGTATGGATTTTGAGGGGGACCCCCACGCCGTTTTTTCGGCTTAGGGGTTCCCCTTAAAATCCATACCAGACCGAAGGGCTTGGTATGCTCCTGGAGGGGAACCCATGCCGGTTTTTTATTTAAAATTTGGTGTGGAGTTCCAACTCAGAATTCATACCAAACACAGTGCCTGGTATTGGCGGGAATCCACATCAGATCTCCGTCCACGGCCTCAATGTGAGCAATGCTTGTCGCTCATTGCGAAAGGAAAAACAACATTTTTCCTTTCCCGATGAGGAGCCAGCTCGGCGTTGGCTCTCGCGACGGGGCTCATAGGGTGTCAATCTCGCCGCTATATTGGCGAGATTGACACAATATCGCGGACATCTACTGTATCTATACATTTTGGGGCTAAACGTGTAATAGCAGGCATGCACTCTTCACTTTTATAAGTGCTTAACCAGCAAGCTGGAGGATTGTTTTAAAAAGTTAAGATATCATATTAATTCTGAGCACATTGGGGGGATTTGAAGTCACCTTGAGGGATCTGACCAGGAGTGGTCCTCTGTTTTAGCTTTCTTTTTTTTTTCTATTAGTTATTCTGTTTTAACCACCTCAAGAACGGGCTCCCCCTTTCCTTCCTAGGCCATTTTCAGTTTTCAGTACTGTAACTTTGAATGATAATTTACTCAGTCATGCAACAATGTACCCAAATGCAATTTTATCAGTTTTTTTAACAGATGGAGATTTATTTTTGTTTTGCAATATAAATGAGAAATCTATTCTGGTTAAATTTTGGTTATAAAATTTTGCAAATAAATAATATTTCTTCATAAATTTGGACCAACGTGTATTCTGCTACATTTCTTTGGTAAAAAATAACCCAAATCAATGTATATTATTTAGTCTGTGGGAAGGCCTACACACTATCGGATATAGATCTGAAAATTGATCAGGCCAGATGTACTGATGGCCTAATTTCTTGAGGCCCTAAAATAACAGGACAATACCCCCCAAATGACACCTCAATTTATTTAAGAGGCCTGGTGAGATTTTGAAGTTGTATTTTAAGTTAATTCTATTTTTTATTTTTTTCACAAAGGTGTCATTTTAACAAGTTATTTCTCACACGGCATAGGCATACTTACAATTACACCCCAAAACACATGGGAATGCAGGCTGCACCTACCCTCCAAGAATACTTTAAAGACAAATACCTATTTAAATAATGACACATAACAACTTGTTGTCAAAAAATTGGCAGCGGCAAATTTATTGGTGTATTCAAATCAATAAATAATAACATCTTGATAATTTTATTAATTCATAAAATTCTTAAATTTCAAACAATAAACTAAAAACAGCTCAGTCTTAATGGATTTGAGCATACAGAATATTTTTAACTAAAGTCCCCATACGCCGGGTTTGAAATCTCAAGCCCGGCCTACCCCACAACCACGGCCAATTCAATGCAGTTTTGCAACCCTGCATTAAAGATATCTACTCCTATTTCTGACATATGAATGCCATCGGATCTATATAATCCAGCAAAACCACCCTCTAAATCACTATGCCTGTAGGAAAAACTGCCAATGTGTGGCATGATTTTTTCCTAATTGTTTAGACGTTTCCTAATTTTCTCAATTTTTTAAATGGGCATCCTGCAGCCATATGAGTCGAGGAACTATCTCTGAAAAGATTATTTTGGTATTTGGGGATGCTAACTTGAATCTATGAAGGTCACATTTCATCATAAACACAAGATCCAGTGTTCTTATTTTCCCAACATCGTTTCCCCCTAAATGAGCGATTAATACATCAGGGGCAGGCCATAACTCAAGCAACCTGGAGAGATAGAAACACAAATTAGACCACTGAAAACCTCTAATTCCTTTCCAACATATCTGAAATTTTACAGGATCCAGAGACAAATTGGATGTATAGCAGCTCTTCATGGCTCTTTTATTTTCCCAATACACAAAAATGGCCCAGGATACAAATCTATCTTCTAGTGCCCAGAATTAATGAGAGAGATCAGGTCGGACATGAATTTCAAAATGTTGCGATTCCCATCTACCCAACCTTTTAATTATTGCATCATCCAATCCCATCTTAGCTGCCTCCGTAGCTGCACTGATCCTGAAAGAGTGAGAAGTAAACTTAAATTGTTGTAAATCCAGCTTCTTCATGCATGCTTTTAAAATTAAATTGAACTGATACCTGGTGAGAGGGGACCCATCTGAATGAATCAAAAAGACTCCTTTACCAACCGGCCTAAATGCTAGATATCTGTTCACCGATCTGACTGGACAGATATCCACATCTCCACAGTGGCATGGAGAGATCCAAATACCCTTACCTGTCCTGTCTGTTTTTGAAACATATTAACAATTGTATCCCTGTCTCAGAGAGGATCACATGATGTTTCAGTAAACCCAAAACTGATTTCTAATTTTTTGGTAATAATTCAGATATTTGGAGGGCACCAAAAAAGATAGAACAAAAGCAGCATTAAATAGCACAACCTCGAAATCCGTAGAACATACCAAGGGAGTAGTTGAACAAAACTTTTTTAGTAACTGAATCAAAATAGTTCTCCTATTATCCAGAAAATGATTACTCTTTTTATATCCTTTAAGAGACTGCTGGATGGAAAAGAATGCTGTACATGGAGGTACGTTTCTTAGCTTATAGAAAATTGATACACCGACCAGAATTTTGGCAATATGACTATGAGATAGGAAGGTAGTGGAGTTGGGACTTTAATTGAGGTATAAGGGTATAATAAATTAAATTAAATAAATAACTTGGTAGTCATGGTTCCCTCTAAATTGGCATTACTGGTATAAGTAAACCAGTAATCACAATACATTTATGATACAGAAATGTAATCACAAAGGAGCAATTCATAATCATCAATAATTTAATAACACATGATTAGTTAGGGAACATAATTAATGACATACAAACATAGTAATAAATGAATCAAGGAATAATAAATATATAAGTAATAACAACACGTATGTAATTAATAAATAATAATGTGGGCTGATGTAGAGCATCCGAGGATATAAACTCTACGCGTTTCATCGTTGCCTACCACTCATCAGGAGTTTGGATGCATGAAAGTAATCTAGAATGAAATAAATGGCAAAATTTGTTGTGTAGTTTCTGGGGATCTTTTTGATCTTTTTTATTCCCCTTTCTCTCCTTCCCTTTTCCCCTTCTCTCTTTTTTACTTTTTTCTTACTGCATTGGGTTTGTCTATGGGGAATAGTGGATCCCCAGAAACTACCACAACACATTTTTCCATTTATTTCATTCTAGATTACTTTCATGCACTTATATATTTATTATTCCTTGATTCATTTATTACTATGTTTGAATGTCATTAATTATGTTCCCTAACTAATCATGTGTTATTAAATTAATGATGATTATGAATTGCTCCTTTGTGATTACATTTCTGTATCATAAATGTATTGTGATTACTGGTTTACTTATACCGTATCATGCCAATTTAGAGGGAACCATGACATCCAAGTTATTTATTTTATTTCATTTATTATACCCTTATACCTCATTTAAAGTCCCAACTCCACTACCTTCCTGTTTTTTTACATAACATTTAGGGATGGAGGTATTCTGGTATGCTTTTAGGCTGGGATGGGTCTCAATCTCCCCTATGACAACTCTGACTGCATAAAACTACATATAAACATCTGCATATCTGTTTCAGAAGGAGAATCAAATTGTATGTCAAGTTCCCTAGCAAAGTTGGTCCACCTATGCCATGTGGCTGAATATTCAGCCCATGTACTGTCTGCAAAAGAATGTCCTATTGAATTTGCAAGAACTTCTAAATTAAGCTCCACAGATGTTCTGGACAGGTGTGACTTTCCTTGTCCGCAAAATCCCTGGCTGGCAGCTGAATGTGCCGGGAGGGGATAAGTCATTGGTTGTTAGAATGCCAACAGGTACCAGCTCTCTAACAACCAGGAGGAAGCTGTTTCATTTATATGTAGAGGGGATTCTGGTGCTCCAAATGGTGTTAAGTCCTAAGACAATAGGCAATGGCTATAATAGTGATTCCTGATAGTTCAATACTATTGTCTAGTGTTTCTAAGAGAAGGAGTCAGCCATTCTAAGAGGGTGTCCAGTACCTCTGTGAACAAGTGAAATACAAAGGGAGGGGGAGGTGCCAACTGGATGTTTAAAACAGAGTTCAGCATAAAAAGTGCACAAAATGAACACATATATATTTAAATTGAGGAAGAATGCCCATCGGGATATGATCAGTCCTGGGGTAATCCAATGCTGCTCTGCAGGCTCCGTTGCCAGTCCCCCGGCTGTTGGGATTGTGGTTGTTATTTTACTGGCTGTATGTATGTTTCAAGATGACAGAAGGCTCCATGCTGACCATTCTGGAACGCGGAAGCGGATATGACATCACCGGGCAGGGCGGGCATCCGAGCTGGGGGCTGTCAATCAGGAAAATACACAGGCACCCCAGGACTGATCATATCCCGATGGGCATTCTTCCTCAATTGAACTATGTAAGTGTTCATTTTGTGCACTTTTTATTCTGAACCCTGTGTTATACATCCAGTTGGCGCCTCCCCTTCCCTTTGCTTTTCTAGCTGTCACATTTAGCAGTGGTAATAAAAAAGATCTGCTCTTTTTGGGACTAGCAGCTGTAGCAGAGGTAGAAGCTGATGGGACATTACACACAGTAGGCTTGGAGTGATGCTGTCAGAACTACATGTCATTGGGTTCTGTTTGAGCGTTGTTTGGCTAACAAATTAAAAATGCCCATTTTCTAGGCTACTAGGCAAGGAGGTGTAAAAATAACATGGATGGTGGGCACTGCCCTGGGGAAAGTGTACCAATACAAAAATATTTTTAAAAAAATCCATTTGACCAGGAGCAGTGATTTTTTTTTTCAAATGCTTAAAGTGAAACAATAAAAATGCAAAATTCCTTTAAATAACTTCCCGGGGGAGGGGGTATCCCAATCTTACCTTTAAAGGGGTGCACCTCTATCATGTTCAGAAGTGCTGAAAGTTTCTGTTTGTTTTTTTTGTTTGTTTTTTTAAGAAGCTGGCAGTAAGATGTCACTTGCTTTCAATTTAACCTTTTTTCTTTGTAAAAGTCACTTTTCTTGTAGCGTATCCTAAAAAAAATTGTATTTTAATATGGAACTCGACAAAACAAAAAAAATGTGGGAGGTCTCCCTAAAAATTCATACTAGACCCTTAATCTGAGCGTGCAGCCTGGCAGCCAGGAAAGGGGAGGGATGAGCAGGCACCACCCCCCCCAAATTAAACCAGGCCACAAGCCTTCAACATGGGTGGTATGTCTTGTTGATAAGAACAAGAGCCTCTTCCCCACAACCCTGGTCAGTGATTGTGGAGGTCTGTTGGTGGGTTGGCTTATCAGAATGTAGAAGCCCAATATAATGACTACATAGCATCCCTACTCATTCACAAAAGAATGGACAGTGGTCATTTTCTTGTAAATGAAAAATGCTTAAATATGGCCAGTTGTTGTCACTGCTATGCCCACCTCTTTGCTTATGTGGCTGGGATTTCTAGTGATGTCAATGGTTCCTAGAGATGCCCCGGGAGCAAGCATGCACTGCTTCCTTAGGAATGCCACCTCTCATACATGTATTGCATCAGTATTGTATATACACATTAAACTTGATTATTTTCATCTCTACCCCTACCTGTCAACTGCTTCATTTAAAGTCCCACCGCCCCCTCCTCTGTACCCGGGATGGAAGCACTTCCCCATGCTTCACTCAAAGTCCCACAAACCTCCTTTTGCTCCTTAGGAATCACTGATATCATTAGGTTGTCATATATAGAAGCTGTAGAAATATTGCTTCTGTATGTGATTATCCACTCCAATCCAGAAGAAGGTTGAATGGGAAAAAGTTTGGCCACTTGTCTGAGGCTGGGTTCACATTGAAGACGGCCACGAATCACACAGGAATGCTGTGCGTCCCTGTTCTCTATTTTAGGGGTGAATCAGGGCCTAATCTTTGCCTGAGTTTGGCCCTGAAACGTAGCCAAATACGTACAAGTCTCTCCGCAGCCACCCAAGAGATATGTGAACTGGCTCAATAGAGAGCCGGTCACAATCTCCTGTCATGCGAATTTGGTGCGGGGAAACCCGCATCCAATTCACATAGGTGGGAACCCAGCCTTAATGCCCAAAAAGCCAATATTTATACCAGACCATTGTCTCATCCTGACTAAGCATCCATTTGGTTTTCTGTTCACACAGGATTCTCCATAGACTGTCCACAGTGCAGAGATCTTCCCCATATTTCCTCTGCTGGTCCAATGTTCTCAGCCTATAATGTTAGGCCATTTTCTCTATTGGTGAATGGTAGCTTTCATGATCAAATGTTTCTGAAATGTTAGAGAATGTTACATTCGCCCGGTGAAAGGCAACAAAGATACCATTACACACATTTTTCAAATATTATGGTATTATTCATTACGCTAACACAAATGTTAAGACAATCATAGTTTATATAGTTTAAAAGATTGAAAAAAAGACACAGCTCCATCCATTTCATCCTGTGTGTGTGTGTATGTGTGTGTGATTTTTATTCTTTAAAAGTTCCCATAGCCCAATTCTGCATTCTAAAGAAGACATGTAAAATGTTTTAAAGTTGTCAGTACTCTCAGCTTGTACCACTTCCCAGGGAAGGGAATTGCACATTTTTACTTCTCTAGCAGTAAAGAACCCTTTCCACAATCTAAGGTTAAGCCTCCTTTTGTCATGGATATGCATTAATGTCTGTCTGCCATCTTACCTTCCTCCTCATGTGTTCATTTTAGAGACCAGACCTCCTTCACCTGGCTTCCTTTATAATCTCCTCCCAGCCTGACTCCACCCCAGGCCCTATCACAGAACACTATATTAACCTGTGCACTGCAAGCCTGCTTTGCTGATCAACGTGTTTGTTAGGCATTGTGTGTTTGGGTTCCTGCCTGCCGTGTGCTACGTCTGTCTCTCTGTTACGTTATTGGCTTGTCCCCGACTATCCCTGTCTGCTCGTGACCCTTGACCTTCGGCTCGTTCTTTCGTTATCCTTGTCTGCTTGTGGCCCCTGACCTTCAGCTTGTTATTCGGTTCTCTCTTATCTTGTGCTGCTGCTTCCCCTCTTTTCCCCTTATCCTACGGGGCGTGAGCTAGGAAACTCCAGGGGCCGCGACCTGGTCCCAGCCTGCAGCATAACATCCTCACCACTAGAGGCCCTGGAGAAGACCTGCTGGGTCTTAGACTCCGCGCCCTGGGGAATCTTGGCTCTAGCTTCCGTTAGGATCCCGGTTGTGCTCCTCTGGTCCCGCTTTCCACAACCACCCAGTTTCCTATCCGCAGAAGCCAGCCATAGGGTTCACTACCTCGCGGTGCACTCCTGTCCCCCTACGGTGTGCATCTGTCACCTGGCCACAGGTGACCTTGACAGTTTGATCAGCCATGAACCCGGCTGACATCCCGCTCCCCGCGGATGATCCATTGCAGGGCATAGTTCGCAGACTTGAAACCCAGGAATCAAATCATACTCAGGTGATGCGATTCCTCCAGGATCTGGCTTCTCGATTCGAGCAGCTTCAGGTCTCCTTGGGAACCCCGAATCCGCAACCCCAAGTACAACCAGCGGCTGTACCTATCGCACCAGTCGCAGCCTCACACTCACTAAGATTGCCAGCTCCGTTCCGTTTCTCTGGGGACTCCAAGGCCTGCAGGGGGTTTCTCAGCCAATGCACAATTCATTTTGAGCTTCAGCCTCAAAGCTTCCTGTCTGACCGGGCTAAGGTAGCCTATATCATTTCCCTCCTCTCCGGTGAAGCTTTGGCCTGGGCTGCCCCCCTGTGGGAGAGGAACGATCCGGTGGTTTCCAGTCTGTCCGATTTCTTGAAGCTCTTTCGTAATATCTTCGAAGAGCCGGCTCGGGCTTCTTCAGCGGCTAGTGCTGTCTTACGTCTTCGCCAAGAATCTAGTTCAGTGGGGCAATATGCTCTTCAGTTCCGTATCCACACAGCTGAATTGAGCTGGAATAATGAGGCCCTGGTCGCTACCTTTTTACATGGCCTCTCTGACCGAGTGAAAGACGAATTAGCGGGAAGAGCCATTCCCGTCGGTCTGGACGATGTAATTTCATTATGCAACCAGATCGACATTCGTTTTCAAGAGAGGTCCTTAGAAAAAAGACGCCAGCACTCTCTGGGTCCTAACCAGTCTGAGCTCCCCTCCCTTTATTCCGTGGAGCATCCTCTACCTGCTGAAGAACCTATGCAGCTGGGCCGGACCAGACTAACCCCCGAAGAACGTGCTAGGCGCAGAACTCTGGGCTTGTGCCTCTATTGTGGGGGCAAGGGTCATTTTCGTGACTCCTGCTCGCTTCATCCGGGAAACACTCGGGTCTAATACATTTGGAAGGTGGAGTATTGGACCCAGAAACATCACCTTCTCGCCTGCTCTTGCCGGTGTTCCTTCATGTAGACACTTCTCCTCAGTCAACTCTTGCATACCTGGATTCCGGGGCTGCCGGCAATTTTATGGATTGGAGGACTGCTTCTTCTATGAAGCTTACCCTTTCACCTCTCACTACCCCATTGGTAGTCTCGGCAATTGATGGCACTGTTCTCCCAGGGGGCCCTATTCGCTTCCAGACGCTACCCATTAGGATGTCGGTAGGGATTCTCCACCAGGAGTGGATATCCTTTCTTATTCTACCCAAGGCCTCTACCCCAGTTGTATTGGGCCTCCCTTGGCTACAGCTCCACTCTCCACATGTGGACTGGGTCTCTGGGCAGATCCTGGCCTGGGGTTCCTCATGTTTCTCGTCGTGTCTTCTCAAGGTGACCCCCAAGGAGATTCTTCCGGTTGCTGCCACTTCTGTTTCTTCTGATCTTCCTGCTGCATACAGCGATTACCGGGATGTGTTCTGTAAGAAATCAGCTGAGGTGCTTCCTCCCCACAGGTCTTTTGACTGTGCTATTGATCTTGTCCCCGGAGCAACTCTACCCAGGGGTCGTACCTACCCTCTGTCCATCCCAGAGACCCAGGCCATGTCGGAGTATGTCGCAGAGAATCTGGAGAGAGGTTTCATCCGGAAATCCTCATCGCCTGCAGGGGCAGGGTTCTTTTTTGTTGCCAAAAAGGATGGTACCTTAAGACCCTGTATCGATTATCGGGGTTTAAATGCGGTTACTATTAAAAATCGATACCCCTTACCCTTAATATCTGAGCTATTCGATAGGTTGAAGGGTGCCTCCATTTTCACCAAGTTGGATCTCAGAGGCGCGTACAATCTCATTCGAATACGGGAGGGTGACGAATGGAAGACTGCATTCAACACTAGAGACGGGCATTACGAATATCTGGTGATGCCTTTTGGTCTGTGTAATGCTCCAGCCGTGTTTCAAAACGTTGTCAATGAAATCTTCAGAGATCTGCTGTACCAGTTTGTTGTCATCTATCTGGATGACATTCTGATCTTTTCTGAAAATCTGCTCGTCCACAGAAACCATGTCCGCACTGTACTTCAACGTCTTAGAGAGAACAATCTCTATGCCAAGCTGGAGAAATGTTCCTTTGAATGTTCTGAGGTCCTGTTTTTGGGGTGCTTCGTCTCATGTTCGGGTCTTCGTATGGACCCTGGGAAGGTCTTGGCTATCACCAACTGGCCTCTTCCTGCTAGCCTCAAGGCCACACAGCGCTTTCTTGGCTTCACTAATTATTATAGGCAGTTCATAAGGAATTACTCTTCCATTGCCGCGCCTATTATCGCTTTGACCAAGAAGGGTGTGAATGCCAGAGACTGGCCTCCCGAAGCTGTCTCTGCATTTCACAACCTGAAACAGGCCTTTGGTTCTGGCCCCCCCTTGAGGAGACCAAATCCTGGGAATGCATTTTTTATTGAAGTGGACGCTTCCTCAATGGGGGTGGGAGCTGTGCTTCTTCAAATCTTTGAGAAGAGACGCCAACCATGTGCGTTCTTCTCCAAAAAAAATTCTCAGGCAGAGAGGAATTATGCCATCGGTGATCGGGAACTTCTCGCAATTAAATTGGCGTTAGAGGAGTGGCGTCATCTCTTGGAGGGTTCCCCTCACTCCATAACGATCTTTACCGATCACAAGAATTTACAGTATCTACAGAATGCTAAACGTCTGAATCCTAGACAGGCCAGGTGGAGTCTCTTCTTTGCCCGTTTTAATTTCACGATTACCTACAAACCTGGTTCCTGCAACGGTCGGGCTGATGCGCTCTCTAGGTCATTTGACACTTTGGACGAGGAGTCCGCCCCTGAACCTGAGCCGATCATTCCAACCTCATGCATTGTTGCCCACTCTACCACCCTGAAGTCAAAAATTCTGCCTGGTAAGACCTTTGTCCCCACTGAGCTAAGAGCTAAGATCCTTCGTTGGGGACATGATTCCAAGGTGGCAGGGCATTCTGGATTCCTCCGATCCTTCCTACTCATCAGTCGTCACTACTGGTGGCCTAATCTCCGCTCAGACGTCAAAGACTACGTTAAAGCTTGTCATGTCTGTGCTCAGTCCAAATCCTCCACACAAGCTCCTGCTGGTCTCCTCATGCCCTTGCCCATTCCTAAGGAACCCTGGGCCCATATTGCCATGCCATGCCATATTGCCATGGATTTTATCACCGATCTCCCACTGTCTGAGAATAATACAGTCATTTATACAGTCAATAATACAGTCATTTGGGTGGTAATCGATCGATTCTCCAAGATGGCTCATTTTGTTCCTCTTCCTGGTCTTCCTTCTGCCCCTGCCTTGGTTCCCATTTTCATTCGAGAAATTCTCCGCCTACATGGGGTCCCTTCTCATATTGTTGCCTTTTGCAAATCCCTCAATATTGTCTTGGATTTTTCTTCTTCTTACCATCCCCAATCCAATGGACAGACTGAGAGGGTTAATCAGGAGTTAGAGGTCTTTCTTCGCACCTTTGTGTCTTCTCACCATGACGATTGGTCCTCTCTACCCCCGTGGGCAGAATTCTCCCATAACAATCATGTGAATACCAGTTCGCAGAAGACACCCTTTTTCACAGTTTATGGAAAACACCCTCAACTTCCTCTTCCCATGATCTGTTCTCCAGACATTCCAGCTTTGGCTTCGGTTCAGGAGTCTCTCAATTCCGTTTGGGGTCACGTTCATGATTCCCTCCGGGCAGCTGCTGAAAAATTCAAAGGCTTTGCCGACCACCGCAGGCGTAAACCGCCTTCTCTTCAGCCTGGGGACAAAGTCTGGCTCTCTACCAGGAACATCAAGCTCCGAGTTCCTTCTCTGAAGTTTGCTCCACGATTCATCGGTCCATACACGGTAACTGCTAAACTGAATCCGGTTTGTTTCAAACTCCAGATTCCTAAGAGCCTTAAAATCACTAACTCCTTTCATGTTGCTCTTCTAAAGCCTTTAGTCCTCAATAAATTCTCTCGTCCTCTCCCTACCGTGGCGCCTGTCTCTGAGGATAATCAGGAGTACGAGATCAGTCAAATTCTGGACTCCCGACTCTGTTAAGGCGTTCTTCAGTACCTCGTTCATTGGAAAGGGTTTGGTCCTGAGGAGAGGTCTTGGATCACTGCATCTGAGGTCTTTGCACCTCGTCTGTTAAAGGAGTTTCATCTGAAGTTTCCCTCTAAACCTGGGCCCAGGCGGGGAAGGGGGAGGCCTCGTAAGAGGGAGGGTACTGTCATGGATATGCATTAATGTCTGTCTGCCATCTTACCTTCCTCCTCATGTGTTCATTTTAGAGACCAGACCTCCTTCACCTGGCTTCCTTTATAATCTCCTCCCAGCCTGACTCCACCCCAGGCCCTATCACAGAACACTATATTAACCTGTGCACTGCAAGCCTGCTTTGCTGATCAACGTGTTTGTTAGGCATTGTGTGTTTGGGTTCCTGCCTGCCGTGTGCTACGTCTGTCTCTCTGTTACGTTATTGGCTTGTCCCCGACTATCCCTGTCTGCTCGTGACCCTTGACCTTCGGCTCGTTCTTTCGTTATCCTTGTCTGCTTGTGGCCCCTGACCTTCAGCTTGTTATTCGGTTCTCTCTTATCTTGTGCTGCTGCTTCCCCTCTTTTCCCCTTATCCTACGGGGCGTGAGCTAGGAAACTCCAGGGGCCGCAACCTGGTCCCAGCCTGCAGCATAACATCCTCACCACTAGAGGCCCTGGAGAAGACCTGCTGGGTCTTAGACTCCGCGCCCTGGGGAATCTTGGCTCTAGCTTCCGTTAGGATCCCGGTTGTGCTCCTCTAGTCCCGCTTTCCACAACCACCCAGTTTCCTATCCGCAGAAGCCAGCCATAGGGTTCACTACCTCGCGGTGCACTCCTGTCCCCCTACGGTGTGCATCTGTCACCTGGCCACAGGTGACCTTGACACCTTTCTTTTAACCTCAAATCATGGCCACATGTCCTTTTCAGGACCTTACAGTAAACAGTTTATTACTGTTACTGAAGTCACTTTTAATATATTGTACAATGTAATCATGTCCTCTCTTAAAGAGTAACTCTGGGTGATCTATGTACTTCTAGAAACTTGTAAAAGATTCTAGAAGAATGGGAGTGAATGTGAGCAGGAGCTGCCTGGGGAATTCATGAGGGCCCTGACCCATCCCCAACAGATAGGTTGGCAGGGGGCAGGCCCCCTCAAATACTCAGGGTTAGCCAAGCTGGGGCAGAGAAGTTCGGGTGGAAGCTGGAGATGGAATGTTTGGCTGTTGGTGGCCCTTAAAGGTGCCCCATAGTCTTGGGGGGTGACCTCAGGCCTGGGCTCATGTGTGAAAGGAACCCTATTCACGACACACAGAGGTGTCCTAAACCGGAGGCATGGCAAATCTCCAGGGAGGAAGACAGCCAGGTGGGCTAGCAAGTGTTTCAGTTGGAGAGGACTGAGAGGCATGCCTGAGAGGACTGAGGAGAGCAGTCTGGGATAGATGCAGAGTCAGTCTGGGAGGACTGTGGAGTCTTGGCTAGGAGGGCTGGAGAAAAGGGCAGCTGCAGCCAGGTGGGCTGGAAATGCCTGAAAAGGTGATTCTGGGATCAGTAGTCACAAGAGGAGGACAGCTAGGCACTAGGACTTTGCTACACAAACATCTGTAAAGGGATTCTGCTACTCATCGGACTAAGCCTTTGTCATATCATCCAAATAGTGCCAGCTGGTCCTGGTAGTTGTAGTTCTACAAGCAAGATTTGTGCTGCAGGTAGAGGAGAAGTGTATATACAGACTGTGTATAGTTGTGTCCCCGAAGAGTTCTACTGCTTTGATCAAGTGGGCATCCCATAATATCCATATCCAAGTTTATTTCCCTCAATTAAATTTAAAACAAAGCACTGGACTGTTCTTCTGAATCAAGTGTGCTGTGAAGATGCGGTGTGCCAGGCTGTGCAGGGTGGGGGATCGCTTTACACTTGCGGCTCCTTAGGGGGTGCGCTATATAATTGTCAATCAGCTGCTGGACCTGCACGGCTTTAATGGGGAAAGTGGATGAGTCTGCATCCCTTTAGACGTGATTTCCCTTTGGAAATAGCTCATCAAAAATGAAATTTTTGTTGCAGGGGATGCACAAAATATGATTTGTTTCTTAACCACTTAACGACCTCCCCATGTACATATACGTCGACAGAATGGCACGGACAGGCACAATCACGTACCTGTACGTGACTGCCTTTGTGCTGGTGGGGGGTCCGATCAGACCCCCCGATACATGAGGCGGTCGTTTTCGGTTCAGCGGAGATCCAAGATGAGGGTGTGGCCATTGGTTTCTGGCCACACCCTCGCGATCGCTCCCTGCGAATGATATGCTTCCTCTGCCTGTGTAATGTAAACACAGGCAGAGGAAGTGATTTCATCTCTCCATGCGGCGCTCTTTTCGTCCGGAGCGCCGAGGAGAGAAGACATCCAAGTAAGTGCACCAACAGTACACTGACACCAGGTACACATAGGCACACATTTCACCCCCCAGTTACCCCCAGATCACCCCCCAGGTCACCCCCTGCACCCCCAGTCACAGTGTCACTGATTGCAGTGATCATTTATTTACTGATCACTGCATTTAGTGTCATTTGTGACTGTAAAAAGTGTCAGGGCAGTTAGGTTTAGGCCCCTTTAGGTCCAGGGTAGCCCCCTAACCCCCCCAATAAAGGTTTAACCCCTTGATCGCCCCCCAGGTAACCCTTTTACCCCCTATCGCCAGTGTCACTTAGCGATCATTTTTCTGATCGCTATATTAGTGTCGCTGGTGCACCTAGGTAGCCAGCTATTTTTTTAGGTTCGCCGCCAGGTTTTTATAGTGTCAGGTACCCCAATATATTACCTAATAAAGGTTTTAACCCCCTGATTGCCCCTAGTTAACCCTTTCATCAGTGATCACTGTATAAGTGTTACGGGTGACGCTGGTTGGTTAGTTTGCTTTTTATAGCATCAGGGCACCCGCCGTATATAACCCAATAAAGGTTTAACCCCCTGATCGCCCGGCGGGTGATATCAATTAGGTTTTAGCATCAGTTAGGATCTGCGTCACCCCAGGCAGTGGCAGGTTAGTGCCAGTAACACTAGCACCCACGCTCAAAGCATACACCTCCCTTAGTGGTATAGTATATTAACAGATCAATATCTTATCTGATCAGATCTATACTAGCGTCGCCAGCGGTTTAGGGTTCCCAAAAACGCAGTGTTAGCTGGTTTAGCCCAGGTACTGCTAGCACCTGCGTTTAGTCCCTCCGCCCAGCCCAACCCAGCCCACTCAAGTGCAGTATCGATTGATCACTGTCACTTACCAAACACAACACACATAACTGCAGCGTTCGCAGAGACAGGTCTGATCCCTGCGATCGCTAACAGTTTTTTTGGTAGCGTTTGATACAGTTGCTGACAGTCAGGTGCTTTTTTACCTGTGAATCTTGCTAATGTACCACTAAATTTAGAGCCCAAAATGGCAAATCGAAGGTACACTAGTAAAGAGGCCTACGAGATTCTGAGCATGACAGATAGTGAAGAGGAGGTCATGTATCTGTCAGGTTCAGGCTCAGAATACATTCCCGTAGAAGACAGCGGCTCCATGTCAGATAGCACTGATGACGAAGATGAGGTCCCTGCTGAAGTTAGGCGTACCCGACCCCAATCTTCTGATGTTGTTGAGGAGCAAGAACCACAGGGCTCTCGTATTATGGAGCAGATGTAGTACTAGCGCCACTATTCCTTCTGGTGAACTGGCAAGCACCAGCGGCCTAGTACAGCCTGGACGTACATCCAGCACTGCAGTATCACGTGGTGACATGGAGAGTCCCATAAGTGCAGGTCAAGCTGGCGAGGTGGCAAGCACAAGTAGTCTCCCGCTGCCACCAAGAAGAAGACAAAGGCAGGCCCATCGTGTCCATAGTGCCCTTCCTGCAGAATTTGCCTTTCCTGATTGGGTGCCCAACACTTCTGCAGAACCCGTACTTCCCCCATTCACTGGCCAACCTGGTATTCAGGTGGAAACAGCTTATTTTAAGCCACTTGATTTTTATTCACTGTTTTTCACGGAAGATCTCTATAGATCTATTGTGGACCAGAATAATTTATATGCTGGTCAATTCATCGCCGCTAGTCCCCAGTTGCCTTCCATTGCCAGAGATTGGAAACCAATTACGGTTTCCGAATTTAAAACCTTTCTGGTCCTTTCCCTCAACATGGGCACACATAAATTCTCGTCATTGCGCCCAATTGACCATATGCCCGTGTTCTCTGCCTCCATGTCCAGGAAACGATACAAGCAGATCTTGCGGTTCATGCACTTCAACGACAATAAACTTTGTTGTCCACGTGGAGATCCTGAATTTGATCGGCTCTAAAAAAATTTGGCCCCTCATAAACCACTTCAACAAACGTTTTGCAGCCTTGTTGACTCCCGATCAAGTTGATGAGTCCCTGATTAAATTTTCTGGCCGCTTGTCTTTCAAACAGTACGTTCCCAGCACGCGTGCCAGATATAGGGTCAAGCTCTATAAGTTCTGTGACAGGGCAACAGGCTATGTATGGAGCTTTATGGTTTATGAGGGAAAAGACAGTCACATAGAGCCGGAGAACTGCACAGATTACATAGGGAGCGCTGGCAAGATAGTGTGGAACTTGGTGTCACCCTTATTCGGAAAAGGGTACCACTTGAATGTGGACAATTATTACACGAGCGTGCCACTGTTTAGTCACTTGTTTGATCATCAGAGCATGTGGCACCGTGCGACCTAATCGCCGTGGATTTCCCCAGGGGCTTGTAGATTCTTGTCTTAGGCTGGGGGAGAGAGCCTGCTTGAAGTGTAATATTTTGCTCGCTGTGAAGAGGAGGGATAATAAGAATGTTTTCCTTCTTACCTCCCTTCACGCAGACACGACAGTCCAAATTCGTACGGCGACTGGTGTTGTGGAGAAACCCCTCTTTGTCCACAAATATAACCAAAGTATGGGAGGGGTGGACCTCAACGACCAGTTGTTGGTGCCGTATCACATTGCCCATAAGGCGAGATGCTGGTACAAAAAAGTGTCTCTATCCTTATTTCAATTGGCTTTGCTGAATGCTCATGTGCTATACAGAGCTTCAGGTGAGACGTTATCCGCCCTTAAATTCCAGGATGTTATAGTCACAGACCTCCTGTATCCAGGCGGTTCTGCACCTCAACATCCCCAACCAAATGCAGTAAGCCGGCTGCATGAGAGACATTTTCCGTATGTCCTTGAGAGTACCCCTACCAAACAAGCCCCCCAAAAAAGATGTTGTGTCTGTAGCAAGCACGGATTTAGGCGTGACACCCGTTATTTTTGTCCACTCTGTCCTGACAATCCTGGTCTGTGCATTTGTAAATGTTTTGAACGCTTCCACACAAAAGTGAATTTTTAGCGTAGGGTACAGCATTTCACAGACTAGGACACACTTACATAGGGTCTCCCAAGATGCCATCGCATTTTGAGAGACCCGAATTGTTACAGTTGTTAAAGTAAAAAAAAAAAAAACTTAAAAAAAAAACACAAAAAAAATATAAAATAAAAAACAAAAGTAGTTGTTGTTTTATTGCTCTCTCTCTCTCTCTCTCTCTCTCTCTCTCTCTCTCTATTTTCTCTCTATTGTTCTGCTCTTTTTTACTGTATTCTATTCTGCAATGTTTTATCATGCTTGCTTCTCAGGTATGTTATATTTTGTTTTCAGGTGCGCCATTCAGCTTTCACCACCACAGTTAAAAAAAAGAGCATATATGCCGAAGCATGGGGGCAGCAGGGGTAGAGGAGCGATTTTGCTCCTAATTCTGCGTACATACGATCGAAATTCCGACGGAGGCTTGCCCATGGAAAAGTCTGACCGTGTGTATGCGCCATAACTTTTTATGCCGCGTACATACGGATAAAATTCCTACGGAGGCTTGCCCGTGGAAAAGTCTGACCGTGTGTACGCAGCATAACTTTTTTGCGGGAGGATGCCCCAATGCTTCGTCATATATATATTTTAGGCACAGGTTGCGTTAAAAATTTTTTTTATTTTTTACTAGTTTTTTTTGTTGATATTTGCTTTGCAGGTATGGTATGGTAAGGTCTTACTGTTATACTGTAATGTTACTTTGTTTTAATGTTAACCATCATTTGCTTAGCAGGTACGCCATTCAGTTGCAGCGCGGATTTATTTATCTTGACAGCAACAGCGTTTGCTCCCACGATACATAAAGCCGTGACTCCAAAGCTGTAGGAGGTGATTTCACCACCACAGTTAAAAAAAAAGAGCATATATGCCGAAGCATGGGGGCAGCAGGGGCGGAGGTACGATTTTTGCTCCTAATGCCGTGTACATACGGTCAAAATTCCGATGGAGGCTTGCCCGTGGAAAAGTCCGACCGTGTGTACATGGCATAATCTTTTTGCGGGAGGATACCTCCATGCTTCGGCATATATAAATGGTGCATGTATGCCCATCATTAGAAGTGGGTGGATGAAAGGAGGTATTCTAATGGTGGGCATAGCCACCGATCAATCTCTTTTTTTCGTTCAGCCAACAGGCTGCATGAAAAAAAAAAGATTACAATACATGTTCAACAAGGACCAGCAAGGTACTGGTATGTTGCTAGACTTTGAATGGTTATACCAGAATGATGCCTGCCGGTCTTGGTATCATTCTTTTCAAGAAAAAAATAAAGAAATTGCACTCAAGAATTAGAGTGGCAAATAATGGCTGGCGTCAGAATGCCTAAGTTTCGGTCCTATGCAGCTACTAACCTGAAAACATAATCAGTGAGAACTCAAAAAGGAAAATATATATAGTAGCGCTAAACTAAAGCTAAACGAGGTAGACAAAAATGTATTTTGTCGTGCTTGTATGGGGTGCATATACCTCCTATTAATACCATATGAATAATTAGTGATAGTGAGTGAACCTACACCATAAATAACATATACCAAACATCAATAGAAATAAATAACACAATACACATACATATTATATAAATAAACAATGATGCATAAGGTGTCTCACAATTATGAGACACTAAATTATTAGTCCATATGTGCAAAGCAAACTGGTTAAACAACCAAATCAATGCTATGAAACACCCGTGCAAAAACAATTTCCAAGTCTCCACCGTATTGGTCTGAAGGCCAGAGTGACTTCCACCACCATAAATAGGTCAGCAGCTTACCAGAACTAGTTGGTCCCCTGTTACGGACTTTGAGTAAGCACTACAATAGTGTGAAACGCGTTAGAAAGATGTGACCAGTTTGTTTTGTTGTACAGTGTGTGTTTTGGTTTCCTGAACCTTTTTTGGAATAAAGGCTTTTTAACCGGAGTGCTGCTATCCAGAAGACTTTCCTTTCTTTGATTGCAAACAAAATTGACGTCCTTTTTTCCCCACAAATAGAGATTTCTTTTGGTGGTATTTGATCACCAAAAAAATGGCTGTGTCTTCTCACCACTCTGCACATAACCAGCACAGCGCCCTACAGTGGACTAATCGGAGATTACACCCCACATCTTCTTCATCGTAGCTCCATCGAAGAGACAGAAGTTAATGTGACAATCCTACAACCCCCAGGAGTCCTTAAGTGCAAAAAATAAAAACCGCAGAGGTGATCAAATACCACCAAAAGAAATCTCTATTTGTGGGGAAAAAAGGACGTCAATTTTGTTTGCAATCAAAGAAAGGAAAGTCTTCTGGATAGCAGCACTCCGGTTAAAAAGCCTTTATTTCAAAAAAGGTTCAGGAAACCAAAACACACACTGTACAACAAAACAAACTGGTCACATCTGGCTAACGCGTTTCACACTATTGTTTATTTATATAATATGTATGTGTATTGTGTTATTTATTTCTATTGATGTTTGGTATATGTTATTTATGGTGTAGGTTCACTCACTATCACTAATTATTCATATGGTATTAATAGGAGGTATATGCACCCCATACAAGCACGACAAAATTTATTTTTGTCTACCTCGTTTAGTTTTAGTTTAGTGCTACTATATATTTTCATTCTTTTCAGCCAGCGGTCAGCTTTCATGTAAAAGCAATCCTAGCAGATAATTAGCCTCTAGACTGCTTTTACAAGCAGTGTGAGGGAATGTCGCCCCCCCCAGATATAAACAGCGCCATTGGGAAATTGGGAAAGCATTTTATCACACCGATCTTGGTGTGGTCAGATGCTTTGAGGGCAGAGGAAAGATCTAGGGTCTAATAGACCCCATTTTTTTCAAAAAAAGAGTACCTGTCACTACCTATTGCTATCATAGGGGATATTTATATTCCCTGAGATAACAATAAAATTGGTAAAAAAATAAATGGAAGGAACAGTTTCAAAATAAAATAAAAAAGCAAAATAAATGCTCTTGCGCAAAGGCAAACGCAAGCGTCGGTCTGGTGTCATATGTAAACAGCAATTGCACCATGCATGTGAGGTATCACCATGAAGGTCAGATCGAAGGCAGTAATTTTAGCAGTAGACCTCCTCTGTAAATCGAATGTGGTAACCTGTAAAGGCTTTTAAAGGCTTTTAAAAATGTATGTAGTTTGTCGCCGCTGCGAGTTTGTGTGCAATTTTAAAGCATGTCGTGTTTGGTATCCATGTACTCAGCCTAAGATCATCTTTTTTATTTCATCAAACATTTGGGCAATATAGTGTGTTTTAGTGCATTAAAATTAAAAAAAGTGTATTTTTTCCCCAAAGAAATGTGTTTGAAAAATCGCTGCGCAAATACTGCGTGAAAAAAAAATGCAACACCCACCATTTTAATCTGTAGGGCCTTTGCTTTAAAAAACAATATAATGTTTGGGGATTCAACGTAATTTTCTTGCAAAAAAATATATATATGTTTTCATTATAACAAAAAGTGTCAGAAAGGGCTTTGTCTTCAAGTGGTTAGAAGAGTGGATGATGGGTGACATAAGCTTCCTAATGTTGTGCATAAAATGCCAGGACAGTTCAAAACCCCCCCCAAATGACCCCATTTTGAAAAGTAGACACCCCAAGCTATTTGCTGAGAGGCATGTTGACCCCATTGAATTTTTTTTGTGTCCCAAGTGATTGAATAATGACAAAAAGAAAAAAAAATTACAAATAGTTGTCACTAAATGATATATTGGATATATTGCTCAAACATGCCATGGTTATATGTAGAATTGCACTCCAAAATACATTCTGTTGCTTCTCCTGAGTATGGGGATACCACATGTGTGAGACTTTTTGGGAGCCTAGCTGCGTACAGGACTCCGAAAACCAAGCACCGCCTTTAGGATTTCTAAGGGTGTAAATTTTTGATTTCACTCCTCACTGCCTATCACAGTGGCATGTTTGAGCAATATATCATTTAGTGACAACTTTTTGTATTTTTTTTTCTTTTTGTCATTATTCAATCACTTGAGACAAAAAAAATATTCAATGGGCTCCACAATGCTCTCAGCAAATAGCTTGGGATGTCTACTTTCCAAAATGGGGTCATTTGGGGGGGTTTTGTGTCATCTTGGCATTTTATGGCCTTCAAAACTGTGATAGGTAGTGATAGGTAGTGAGGAGTGAAATCAAAAATTTATGCCCTTAGAAATCTTGAAGAGGTTGCTTGGTTTTCAGGGTCCCATATGCGGCTAGGCTCCCAAAAAGTCCCACACATGTGGTATCCCCGTACTCAGGAGAAGCAGCAGAATGTATTTTGGGGTGTAATTTCACACATGCCCATGGCATGTGTGAGCAATATATCATTTAGTGACAACTTTGTGCAAAAAAATTTCATTTGTCATATTCCCGCAACTTGTGGCAAAATAATATATTCCATGGACTCAACATGCCTCTCAGCAAATAGCTTGGGGTGTCTACTTTCCAAAAATTTGGTAATTTTTGGGGGTTTTGTGCTATTTTGGCATTTTATGGCCTTCAAAACTGTGATAGGTAGTGAGGAGTGAAATCAAAAATTTACCCCCCTACTAATCTTGACGGCGGTGCTTGGTTTTCGGGGCCCCGTACGCGGCTAGGCTCTCAAAAAGTCACACACATGTGGTATCCCCATACTCAGGAGAAGCAGCTAAATGTATTTTGGGGTGCAATTCCACATATAACCATGGCATGTTTGAGCAATATATCATTTAGTGACAACTTTTTGTACATTTTTTATTTATCATTATTCAATCCCTTGGGACAAAAAAAAATATTCAATGAGCTCAACATGCCTCTCAGCAAATAGCTTGGGGGTGTCTACATTCCAAAATGGGGTCATTTGGGGGGTTTGTGCCATCTTGGCATTTTATGACCTTCAAAACTGTGATGGGTAGTGAGGAGTGAAATCAAAAATTTACGCCCTTAGAAATCCTGAAGGTGGTGCTTGGTTTTTGGGGCCCCGTACGTGGCTAGGCTCTCAAAAAGTCCCACACATGTGGTATCCCTGTACTCAGGAGAAGCAGAAAATGTATTTTGGGGTGCATTTCCACATATAACCATGGCATGTGTGAGCAATATATCATTTAGTGACAACTTTGTGCAAAAAAAAAAATTGTCATATTCCCGAAACTTGTGGCAAAATATAAAATATTCCATGGACTCAACATGCCTCTCAGAAAATAGCTTGGGGTGTCTAATTTCCAAAATGGGGTCATTTGGGGGGGTTTTGTGCTATTTTGGCATTTTATGGCCTTCGAAACTGTGATAGGTAGGGAGGAGTGAAATCAAAAATTTGCGCCCTTAGAAATCTTGAAGGCGATGCTTGGTTTTTGGGGCTCCGTACACGGCTAGGCTCTCAAAAAGTCCCACACATGTGGTATCCCCGTACTCAAGAGAAGCAGAAAAATGTATTTTGGGGTGCATTTCCACATATAACCATGGCATGTGTGAGCAATATATCATTTAGTGACAACTTTGTGCAAAAAAAAAGTTTGTCATATTCCCGAAACTTGTGGCAAAATATAAAATATTCCATGGACTCAACATGCCTCTCAGAAAATAGCTTGGGGTGTCTAATTTCCAAAATGGGGTCATTTGGGGGGGGGGTTGTGCTATTTTGGCATTTTATGGCCTTCGAAACTGTGATAGGTAGTGAGGAGTGAAATCAAAAATTTGCGCCCTTAGAAATCTTGAAGACGATGCTTGGTTTTTGGGGCCCCGTACACGGCTAGGCTCTCAAAAAGTCCCACACATGTGGTATCCCCGTACTCAAAAGAAGCAGCTAATTGTATTTTGGGGTGCAATTCCACATATAACCATGGCATGTTTGAGCAATATATCATTTAGTGACAACTTTTTGTACATTTTTTATTTATCATTATTCTATCACTTGGGACAAAAAAAAATATTCAATGAGCTCAACATGCCTCTCAGCAAATAGCTTGGGGGTGTCTACATTCCAAAATGGGGTCATTTGGGGGGTTTGTGCCATCTTGGCATTTTATGACCTTCAAAACTGTGATGGGTAGTGAGGAGTGAAATCAAAAATTTACGCCCTTAGAAATCCTGAAGGTGGTGCTTGGTTTTTGGGGCCCCGTACGTGGCTAGGCTCTCAAAAAGTCCCACACATGTGGTATCCCCGTACTCAGGAGAAGCAGCAAAATGTATTTTGGGGTGCATTTCCACATATAACCATGGCATGTGTGAGCAATATATCATTTAGTGACAACTTTGTGCAAAAAAAAATTTGTCATATTCCCGAAACTTGTGGCAAAATATAAAATACTCCATGGACTCAACATGCCTCTCAGAAAATAGCTTGGGGTGTCTAATTTCCAAAATGGGGTCATTTGGGGGGGTTTGTGCTATTTTGGCATTTTATGGCCTTCGAAACTGTGATAGGTAGGGAGGAGTGAAATCAAAAATTTGCGCCCTTAGAAATCTTGAAGGCGATTCTTGGTTTTTGGGGCCGCGTACACAGCTAGGCTCTCAAAAAGTCCCACACATGTGGTATCCCCGTACTCAAGAGAAGCAGCAAAATGTATTTTGGGGTGCATTTCCACATATAACCATGGCATGTGTGAGCAATATATCATTTAGTGACAACTTTGTGCAAAAAAAAAGTTTGTCATATTCCCGAAACTTGTGGCAAAATATAAAATATTCCATGGACTCAACATGCCTCTCAGAAAATAGCTTGAGGTGTCTAATTTCCAAAATGGGGTCATTTGGGGGGGGGGGGGTTTGTGCTATTTTGGCATTTTATGGCCTTCGAAACTGTGATAGGTAGTGAGGAGTGAAATCAAAAATTTGCGCCCTTAGAAATCTTGAAGACGATGCTTGGTTTTTGGGGCCCCGTACATGGCTAGGCTCTCAAAAAGTCCCACACATGTGGTATCCCCGTACTCAAAAGAAGCAGCTAAATGTATTTTGGGGTGCAATTCCACATATAACCATGGCATGTTTGAGCAATATATCATTTAGTGACAACTTTTTGTACATTTTTTATTTATCATTATTCTATCACTTGGGACAAAAAAAATATTCAATGAGCTCAACATGCCTCTCAGCAAATAGCTTGGGGGTGTCTACATTCCAAAATGGGGTCATTTGGGTGGTTTTGCGCCATCTTGGCATTTTATGACCTTCAAAACGGTGATGGGTAGTGAGGAGTGAAATCAAAAATTTACGCCCTTAGAAATCCTGAAGGTGGTGCTTGGTTTTTGGGGCCCCGTACACGGCTAGGCTCTCAAAAAGTCCCACACATGTGGTATCCCCGTACTCAAGAGAAGCAGTAAAATGTATTTTGGGGTGCATTTCCACATATAACCATGGCATGTGTGAGCAATATATCATTTAGTGACAACTTTGTGCAAAAAAAGTTTGTCATATTCCCGAAACTTGTGGCAAAATATAAAATATTCCATGGACTCAACATGCCTCTCAGAAAATAGCTTGGGGTGTCTGATTTCCAAAATGGGATCATTTGGGGGGGTTTTGTGCTATTTTGGCATTTTATGGCCTTCGAAACTGTGATAGGTAGTGAGGAGTGAAATCAAAAATTTGCGCCCTTAGAAATCTTGAAGGCGATGCTTGGTTTTTGGGGCCCCGTACACGGCTAGACTCTCAAAAAGTCCCACACATGTGGTATCCCCGTACTCAAGAGAAGCAGCTAAATGTATTTTGGGGTGCAATTCCACATATAACCATGGCATGTTTGAGCAATATATCATTTAGTGACAACTTTTTGTACATTTTTTATTTATTTTTTTGTCATTATTCAATCACTTGGGACAAAAAAAATATTCAATGGGCTCAACATGCCTCTCAGCAAATAGCTTGGGGTGTCTACTTTCCAAAATGGGGTCATTTGGGGGGGTTTGTGCCATCTCGGCATTTTATGGCCTTTAAAACTGTGATAGGTAGTGATAGGTAGTGAAGAGTGAAATCAAAAATGTATGCCCTTAGAAATCTTGAAGGTGGTGCTTGGTTTTCGGGGTCCCGTACACGGCTAGGCTCTCAAAAAATTCCACACATGTGTGCTCGGGAGAAGCAGCAAAATGTATTTTGGGGTGCAATTTTACATATAACCATGGCATGTGTGAGCAATATATCATTTAATGACAACTTTTTGTAATTTTTTTTTGTCATTATTAAATCACTTGGGACAAAAAAAAATGTAATGGGCTCAACATGCCTCTCAGCAATTTCCTTGGGGTGTCTACTTTCCAAAATTGGGTCATTGGGGGGGGGGGTTTGTACTGCCCTGCCATTTTAGCACCTCAAGAAATGAGATAGGCAGTCATAAATTAAAAGCTGTGTAAATTCCAGAAAATTTACCCTAGTTTGTAGACGCTATAACTTTGCGCAAACCAATAAATATACACTTATTGACATTTTTTTACGAAAGACATGTGGCTGAATACATTTTGGCCTAAATGTATGCCTAAAATTGAGTTTATTTGATTTTTCCTATAACAAAAATAGAAAATATATATTTTTTTCAAAATTTTAGTTTTTTTATCGCAAAAAATAAAAATCGCAGAGGCAATCAAATACCATTAAAAGATAGCTCTATTTGTGGGAAGAAAAAGACGCAAATTTCGTTTGGGTACATCATTGCATGTACACGCAATTTCCAGTTAAAGCAGCGCAGTGCCAAATTGTAAAAACACCTCTGGTCTTGCTGCGTATTGGTCCAGGGCTTAAGTGGTTAATTGTGTCCGACTGATTTGTATTTTACTTCTCGAAAATCAGTGAGCTAATCACATAGGCAGGAAATTACATTTCTGGTTGAGGGAAATTCTGCACAACATCTGTGTAAAGAACGCCTCCAGGTGGCCATATTGCATTTTACAGAACATTACAGAGCTGCAGATTGAAAGAAAATGTAGTTTTTAATAACATTCGATTACAACAATTGAATATGCTATATTATTTTGCATTTTTTTCTCATTAAAGTGGAATTGCCCTTTAAGTGCCTCTTCTCCAGAGTGAATATCTGTAATCTATCAGTCCTCATAGATGAGATCCTCTGTCCTCCTTTTTAATTTTGTTGCCCTTTACTGAACACTTTCTAATTCATCAACATCTTTCCTGAGGATTGGAGACCAAAACTGAACTTTATATCCAAGATGAGGCTGAGCCAGTGTATTGTAAAGGGTAGAATTATTGATTTAACTCTGGAACGTTCGCATTCGCAAAAGAAATTGTTTATAAATAGTCCCATTAAAATGTATCTGATTATAAATACTCAGCAAACAGGTCATCTGACCCCAATGACATTATCTGATTGAGCTATAACTAGATAAGCAATCTATAATCAAAATAATTACTAAACAGTCTATATACTTGTTACCTATAATTATTACTGTAATTTTTTAAGCTGTCCCGCTATGTAAAAGAAGTCCAGTACAAGGATCCGAATGGCAAGGTCATAATTTTTAATGATAAAGGAGAACTGCCCTGCCCACTGGACATTATAAATTGGATTACAAGAATTAAAGGTACAAATATCACTGATTGGATGCATGTGGGTCACTTTGATGGGTCCCTTTCAGAGGGTCAGCAACTTACACTAGAACCAGAGCAAATATCATGGAAAGGAGACAAGGTGAGTTACACTGGGGAAGCTGATCCAGAACTTATACAAGAAACATACTAGTTTTCACCCTAAATCCATCTCCAGACTAAACCTAACCCCACCCCCCATCCTGTTCATAGATGGCCGACATTTGCCCTGACTCATTCCATGGTGATTAGATAAAGGTGTCAGGTCTGCTGAATGTGACTGACTACTACTACCTCCAGGGCCACCATCAGGAATTTTGGGGCCCCTTACCACACCTTCATGCATGGGCCCCCTGGAGCAGAGAACTGGGGGGGGGGGTGCTGCCGAAAATGCAAGTGAATGCCATTTCTTTCTCGTACATCACGGGACACAGAGCGACATAGTCATTACTAATGGGTTATATAGATACCGTCAGGTGCTGGCACTGGCAACTTCCAAAACCGGAAGTACCCTCCCCTATATAAGCCCCTCCCATCCGGGAGCACCTCAGTTTTTTGCCAGTGTCTAAGGTGTTGGCCAAGAAGAAACATGTGTTTTTCACTGAGCTTGCGTACAGGTTCTTTTGGGCCTCAGTAAGCTATTCCGGATCCGACCAAAAAAGCTTCATAGCTAAACGGTCGGTACCCGGGCCTTGCAGAGAAGAGCAAGGTTTTGCCTGTAATGCTTCTCTTAGGAGAGCTGGACCCTGGGATCCAGAGCTCTGGTCATACCCACGACCAAGATGTTTTCTGTGCAGGGTGCTATACAGGTCCAGGGGAGTGGAATCCTTGGGAACCCGGTCCCTGAAGGTTTGATTACAATGCCTGCCGTGATAGGTGAAGTTTGGGCTTTTGTGGACCAAACAAAGTCCTGCGGCGGGGAACAGGTAAGTGGGGGCCCCCAGGAACTTGGTTCTATTGGGGGACCCCCAAGCCTAATTTGTCTTTCTGTCTGTTACCTAATGGTATTCCCGCAAAATTCTGTGCATGCCTGTAACTACTAAAAAAATGTAATAATTTTTAATGGTGGTCAAGAAAAAAATAAATATTTTTTTTTATATATATTTAATATATTAGACTGCAGTACCTGTGTTTGTCCACTAGAGGTCGCTGTGGAATGTTTTCTTGTCATGTGGACTAGTTTCTTCTCAGCAGAGCAAGTCCAGGCAGATGGTGAGTTCTCTCATGGGAAACTGCTTCCTCTGCCATGTTGCAATGCTCGTCCATCCCCCGGCCTGCGGCAAAGAGGGGCCCTGGCTCTTGTCCCTAGTTTCCATTTTTTCGAAATTAGCGCCAAAGGCGCACGTGGCCGCGCGCGTGCGCGTGCACGCGCCTCTATATATAGAGGTGAGCCGGAAAAGGGGGCGGAGCCTGGGGGATGACGCTCTGTGCGCGCCGCAGCGCTTCTGCGCATGTGCGGGCGTCCCAGCATGATAAAAATCACAATATTGTGTGGTGAGCTGGCTATGAAGTGCAGAGACAGAGCTGGCAACATTTAAAAAAGGGCATACAGCAAGCGGTTGATACAGGCATCCCCTAGAAAGGCACATTAGTAGACACCAACTGTTTCTTATAGCAGCATTTATGCTAGACTATTGTCAGTAACTGGTGTATTTCGGCTGGAATACCTTAGCTTTGTGGCTTAGGAATATGCCGTCTAAAAACTCCGGGACTAGAAATTCCAGGAGGAATAGGGGGTCTCCATCGGGCTCTGAGGATCTTGGGCATGCTTTGGCTGCACCAGTCTCCCCTGAAGAATCAGAGGTTAGTGACCGTAGAGCACCCTCAGGAGTACCTGGTACTGTGGCTGTCCTCAGTTCACCTGCTCCTGTGTATGTAACAGAGGAGGTTTTTTCCTCAGCTCTGGGAGGGCTGGAAGAGAGATTGTCAGCATTGATCGCGGCTTCCCTGTCACAGGAGAAAAGCGCCCGATCTCCGTCTCCTCCCTCAGAGTGCCTGTTAACAGAGCAACAGTCCCATACAGGGATCGACCTACCTGAAGGGGATCAGGATGAGGTCGATTCGGTTGTAGAGGAATCAACAGTGGAAGAGCCATTCTCAGCATCACATGCTGAAAGGTTATGGGTTCAGTCCCTGACTAATATGGTCCGATCAGCATTTAAAATGCCACTTGCGGAGCCATCATCCACTTCTGTCTCCTCGTTGGGGTCGCTAAAAGCTCCCCAGACTGTTTGTTCCTTTCCGATCCATCCTTTACTGGAAGGGCTCATTTACCAGGATTGGGAGCATCCTGACAAAATATTTACTCCCCCTAAGAGATTTCCGGTGGTCTATCCCATGGAGGATAAGTTCATCAGAAAATGGAAGGTCCCTATAGTGGACGCAGCCATCTCTTGTGTGAATAAATCACTGACATGTCCGGTGGATAATGTCCAAATGTTCAAGGACCCAATAGATAAAAAATTGGAGTCCTTATTAAAATCTGCTTTTTCTACAGCAGGATTGGTAACACAACCAGCAGTGGCAGCTATTGGGGTCTGCCAAGCAGTGAAGGATCAGTTGAAACAGGTCTTAAGGGACTTGCCAGATCAGCAGGCTCTTGCCCTAGCTGATCTACCTAGAGCCTTATGCTTTGCGGTGGACGCCATAAAGGATTCAATCCATCAGGCCTCCCGCCTTACGCTGTCTGTAGTACATATGCGCAGGCTTCTATGGCTCAAAAACTGGTCTGCTGAAGCTCCCTGTAAAAAATTGCTGGTCAGCTTCCCATTTCATGGTGAGCGCTTATTTGGGGAAGACCTGGACAAGTATATCCAGAGAATTTCCAGCGGTAAAAGTACACTTTTGCCGGTTAAAAATAGAGTTAGAGGTCCCTCTTTTAAGAGGCCGGCTTCTCCAGTCCCTAGGGCATCGGCTGTGAAACAGTTCCGACGGCCTCCTCGGTCAAATCCTGGAGGTAAAAATCAGGGACAGTTGCAGGGTAACAAGAAGCCCTGGAGCAGGAGAGGTACAAAACCTCCCCCAAAGTCAAATGCATGAAGGGTTGCCCCCACTCAATCGGGTGGGGGGAAGACTTCAGTTGTTCATAGAGACCTGGCGGGACACGATCCGAGACAGATGGGTGCTCTCCGCAGTAAATCTGGGATACAAATTGGAGTTAAAAAACTCCCCTCCTTCCCACTTTATAAGGTCAAACGTGCCAAGGGATCCCCAGAAGAGAGGATCCCTCCTGTTGGCACTGGAACAATTATTGCTCCAAGCAGTAATTATAGAGGTTCCCCTGGAAGAATGGGGGTTCGGGTTTTACTCAAACCTCTTTACAGTTCCGAAGCCAAACGGGGACGTGAGGCCCATATTAAATCTAAAAGGGCTAAACAAATTCCTACATATCAGGACTTTCCGGATGGAGTCGATCCGATCGGTAGCCACTGCCCTACAAGGGGAGGAATGGTTAGCCTCGATCGACATCAAAGATGCTTATTTGCACATTCCCATCTTTCCAGCCCACCAAAAATTTCTACGCTTTGCGGTAGAAGGGCGCCATTTTCAGTTCAGAGCCTTACCCTTCGGTCTGGCCACAGCACCAAGAGTGTTCACAAAAATTCTGGCTCCATTATTGGCCAATCTAAGAACACGAGGTGTAACGATAATGGCATATCTAGACGACTTGTTGCTGATAGACCACTCAGTGGAAAAACTAGAAGTGGTTGTTCACGAGACAATCAAGTATCTGGAATATCACGGTTGGATTATCAACCGAGACAAGTCAGCCCTAAAACCAGTCAAAAGTCTGGAATACTTGGGGCTAAGGCTGGATTCAGACCAGAGAAAAATTTTCTTGCCTCAAGAAAAGGGGTCGTCTTTGAGAGATTTGATCCACTTAGTGGGTACAAAAAGACAGCCATCCATACGCCTGTGCATGAGGCTGCTGGGAAAAATGGTGGCATCATTCGAAGCAGTACCCTACGGTCAATTCCATTCAAGGAAGTTGCAAAGGGCCATACTGTCAGCCTGGAACAAAAAAGTTCAGGCTCTGGACTTACCAATGTCCTTGTCCCCTTCCGTTCGCAAGAGCCTCCGCTGGTGGTTGGTTCCCCAGAATCTGGAAAGAGGGAAATCCTTCAGTCCGATTTCCTGGAAGGTGGTCACTACAGATGCCAGCCTTATAGGCTGGGGAGCAGTACTGGAGCAATGGTCTCTCCAGGGCAGATGGTCGGATGCGGAAAAGGCCCTGCCCATCAATCTCTTAGAGATACGAGCAGCCCGGTATGCCCTAGTAGCATGGACATCCAAACTCCAAGGGTCCCCTGTCAGAATTCAATCAGACAATGCCACAGCAGTGGCATATATCAATCGTCAGGGGGGCACCAGGAGTCGTGCAGCCCAAAGGGAAGTAAATTACATCCTGAGATGGGCAGAAAGATATGTCCCAGCCATATCTGCGGTATTCATTCCAGGAGTGGAGAATTGGAAGGCGGACTTTCTAAGTCGCCAACAATTATGCCCAGGGGAATGGTCCCTTCATCCCGAGGTTTTCCGGACAATATGTCAGCGGTGGGGAACACCGGATGTAGATCTGCTAGCATCCAGATTCAACACAAAAGTGGACAGGTTTGTCTCTTGGACAAGGGATCCCCTAGCGTGCGGCTCGGATGCCCTAGTGTTCCCTTGGGATCAGTTCAAGCTGATATATGCATTCCCACCGCCACAATTGTTACCTCGATTACTCCGCAGAATCAGGGTAGAAAAGAAACCAGTGATTCTGGTGGCTCCAGCGTGGCCCCGAAGAGCATGGTACGCGGAGATTGTAAAAATGTCTGTGGGGAGTCCTTGGACCCTCCCACATCGTCCGGACCTGCTTTCGCAAGGACCGATAAACCACCCTTCCTTACCAGCCCTAGGTTTGACGGCCTGGCTATTGAAGCCCACATTCTAAAAAAGAGAGGGCTCTCTAATGCTGTGGTATCTACCATGATCAATGCCAGGAAGCCGGTATCCAGGCAGATCTACTATAGAATCTGGAAGGCGTACATCGCCTGGTGTGAGGCCAAGAAATGGCATCCACGTAAGTACGTAATAGGTAGGATTCTGGACTTCCTACAATGGGCTGTAGATAGGAAGCTTGCCCTGAGTACTATCAAGGGTCAGATTTCGGCCTTGTCAATATTTTTTCAAAGGCCCTTGGCTTCGCACTCACTAGTCAAAGCCTTTATACAAGGAGTGATGCGTATTAGTCCTCCGGTTAATATTCCCATATGTCCATGGGATCTAAACTTGGTTCTGTCGGTTCTACAGAAACAACCATTTGAACCATTACAGCATAGTTCCTTGGTTCTTCTCACCAGGAAATTGATTTTTCTAGTAGCCATTTGTTCGGCTAAAAGAGTGTCAGAATTAGCCGCTGTGTCCTGTAAAGAGCCATATCTGGTTATCCATAAGGACAGAGTAGTATTACGTCCTCAGCCAGCCTTTCTTCCTAAGGTGGTATCGAGGTTTCATTTGAACCAAGATGTGGTTCTTCCTTCTTTTTTCCCCAAACCTACTTCGGTAGAGGAAAAGTTATTGCATTCTTTGGATGTAGTAAGAGCAGTTAAAGCTTATCTAAAAGCCACTGCTCAGATTCGCAGAACGGATACTTTGTTTATTCTGCCGGAAGGCCCCAGAAAGGGTCAGGCAGCGTCAAAATCTACTTTAGCCAAGTGGATTCGACAGGTCATAATGCAAGCCTATGGCTTGAGAAGGAGACCGCCTCCGTTCAAAGTTAGAGCGCACTCCACGAGAGCAGTTGGAACTTCATGGGCAGTGCATCACCAGGCCTCCCTGGCTCAAATCTGTAAGGCCGCAACATGGTCTTCAGTACACACGTTTACTAGGTTCTACCAGGTGGACGTTAGAAGTCAGGAGGATGTCGCCTTTGGGCGCAGTGTGTTGCAGGCCGCAAAAGATCCTCATGTCTGATAGCGCTCAGCTTATGTATTGTGTACCCCCCCTCATTTGGCATTGCTTTAGGACATCCCATTAGTAATGACTATGTCGCTCTGTGTCCCGTGATGTACGAGAAAGAAAATAGGATTTTTATAACAGCTTACCTGTAAAATCCTTTTCTTGGAGTACATCACGGGACACAGAGCTCCCGCCCCTCTTTAGGGACACTTATTGCTTTGCTACAAAACTGAGGTGCTCCCGGATGGGAGGGGCTTATATAGGGGAGGGTACTTCCGGTTTTGGAAGTTGCCAGTGCCAGCACCTGACGGTATCTATATAACCCATTAGTAATGACTATGTCGCTCTGTGTCCCGTGATGTACTCCAAGAAAAGGATTTTACAGGTAAGCTGTTATAAAAATCCTATTATCTCACCTCTCCCTCCTCCAGACGCGGATTGAGAAGCGAGGGGGGGTGCTGCCGAAAATGCAAGTGAATGCCATCTCACCTCTCCCTCCTCCAGCCGGATCTCTCCCTCCTCCTTCGGTGCTGGGCCCCTTACAGGTTTAATGCCTGTACCCCCCTCATGGTGGCCCTGACTACCTCCCCCCTCCTCATCACACAGACCGGGACATAGACACTCATATAGGGATCCCAACTAGAGTGTACAGAAGAAGATAAAAGACTTTGGCATGGAATGATCACCAGTATTATCCATGGTCTGATTCTTCCCAGACCTTCTGAATTCATCTGACTGTAAAAAAGAAGAAAAAAAAAGACAAAAACAATTTAGAGTAGTAATTCCCCCGATCCGAGCTTTGCCGTTACTCTATATACATAAAAAAAACAAAAAACATGGAGCTACCTGGATTTCTGTATGAGTGACTCCTAAAATGCGGTTGATTTTCTCTTTTCTCTGATTTTTAAAGCAGTGTTTTGTGTGTGCTCTGAAGACCACACACAATCATTTTTAATGACCATTTTAAAAAATTGCATTTTTCTCATCATTAAAAGCGGTCGTGTGTACGCGGCATTAGACTTAACTGCAACACACTGCACATGCTGTTTTGCAGTTGAGTCTTAGGCCTAATGCCCTCGGGTCGTTATAAAAATGGGCTGTAAAGCTAGTACCAACGATTTTATCAGCATTTTGCATTGACATCAATGCACGTTTAGCCACCCTATGGGAGCCCATTGATTTGAATAGAAGTCGCACCAGAAGTTGGTTCATAATGATTCGACTTGCAAAGTGACTTGTGTGCTGAGGATCTTGACTTGTGTGCTGAGGATCCGCCAAAATGAAAAAAAAAATTGACGTGGGATTCCCCCCAAGGACGATACCAGCCCCCACGGTCTGGTAAGGATTTTAAGGGGAACCCCTCACGCCATAAAAATGGCATGGGGTCCCCCCAATATCCATACCAGACCCTTATCTGAACACGCAGCCTAGCAGGTCAGGAAAGGGGAGGTGAGCTATAGCCCCCCTCCTGGACCATACCAGGCCACGTGCCCTCAACATGGAGGGTGGGTCCTGCGCCCCCCACCCCAAAGCACCTTGTCCCCATGTTGATGAGGACAAGGGCCTCTTCCCGACAACCTTGGCCATTGGTTGTCGGGGTCTGCGGGCATGCGGTAATCGAAATCTGGAAGCCCCTTTAATAAGGGGGCCCCCAGATCCCGGCCCCCCACCCTAGGTGAATGAGTGTCAAGAAATAAAAACATACACAAGTTTTTAAAGTAATTTATTAAATCATCTCTGGTGTCTCTTCTGATTTCTTCTCCTCTCTCCGGCTCTTCTCCCTCCTCTGCGCTTTCTTCTCCCTCCTCTGCCGGGTCTTCTCGCTCTCTTGCCAGGTCTTCAGTCAGTGGGTGGCCCCGCCCCATGCCAATATAAGTCATAGCACATGGCGGGTCCAGCATTACACTGCGTTGAGTCAACATCGGAAGAAGAACAGAGCGAGAAGACTCGACAAAAGTGCAAGAAGACCCGGCATAGGAGGGATAAGAAATCGCAGAGAGGAGAATAACCGGAGAGGGAGAAGACATTGCCAATGGAGGGTGAAGAGCCGGAGAGTGGAGAAGAAATTGGAAGAGACGCCGGAGCTAATTTAATAAATTAATTAAAAAACCTGAGTAGTGTTTTTATTTCTTGACACTTTTTTTGGGTGAATGGGTACAATGTATCCCATAATCATTCACATAGGGTGGGGGGCTGGGATATGTGGGCTCCCTTGTTAAAGGGGGCTTCCAGATTCAAGGGTAAGACCCTGCCTGCAAACCCCGACAACCAACGGGGATTGTCTGGAAGAGGCCCTTGTCCTCATCAATCAACAAGGTGCTTTAGGGGTGGGGGGCGCAGGGCCCCCTCACCCCCAAAGCACCCACCCCTTCCATTTTATGGGCATGTGGCCTGGTATGAGAAACAAATTGTTACCACAGCTCCACTGCCAATATGAATGTCCACAAACTGTAATCCAGTGCTCTAGCCGGGACATTCAGGCCCCTCAGATACAATACTCAAATCAGGAAGGCTGGCAACTCAGCCTCCACCAATGTATACTGTACATGCTGCATCATTTTAAACATCAGAAGCTTGGCTTACCTACACTATTATATCTGTACTTTTGCTCTTGAATAGATCATATAGCTCTATATAATTTCAGGTCCCAAGAGGTCAGTGCTCCGAGGAATGTATTCCAGGGTTCAGAAAATCTGTAAGAGAAGGATATCACCCATGTTGTTATAATTGTGCTCCATGTTCTGAAGGAGAAATATCAAACCAATCTGGTAAGCTTTATGTTTCGTTAACCACTTGTCCACCGCCCGCCGTCAAATGACGGCGGGAGGAAGACCCTGTTGTTCTGGGCCTAAGCCACTAAGGGGCGCGCGCGCCGCGTCACTGGGGACCCGATGCGCCTGCCCGGCTGCCGCGATGGACGCCGAGCACCCGCGATTGCCCAGTAACTGATCAGGACCATGGATCTGTGTGTGTAAACACACAGATCCACATCCTGTCAGGGAGAGGAGAGCGTTGGTGTGTCTCTTGTACATAGGGACAACCATCGGTCACCTCCCCCCACAGTAAGAATCACTCCCTAGGGAACACATACCCCTTGATCGCCCCCTTGTGTTAACCCCTTCCCTGCCAGTCATGTTTATACAGTAATCAATGCATTTTTATAGCATGGATTGCTGTATAAATGTGAATGGTCCCAAAAATGTGTCAAAAGTGTCCGATGTGTCCGCCGCAATATCGCAGTCATGATAAAAATCGCAGATCGCCGCCATTACTAGTAAAAAAAATAAAAATGCTATAAATCTATCCCCTTTTTTGTAGCTGCTATAACTTTTGCGCAAACCAATCAATATACGCTTATTGCAATTTTTTTTACCAGAAATATGTAGAAGAATACGTATCGGCCTAAACTGAGGAAAAAATTTGTTTAAAAAAAATAAAAATGGATATTTATTATAGCAAAAAGTAAAAACTATTGTGTTTTTTTTCAAACTTGTCCCTCTTCTTTTGTCTATAGCACAATAAATAAAAACCGCAGAGGTGATCAAATACCACCAAAAGAAAACTCTATTTGTGGGGAAAAAATGATAAAAATATCATTTGGGTACAGTGTAGCATGACAGCGCAATTGTCATTCAAAATGTGACAGCGCTGAAAGCTGAAAACAATTTAGGGCAGGAAGGGGGTTAAAGTGCCCTGTAGGCAAGTGGTTAAGTATAAACTCTGATATTGAATTAGAAAATTAAAATATTTAAAGATATTCTGTACACACTTTACACTTTGCAGGCTGAACATCTCCCTAAATTGTATGAAATTAATGAATACTGATGAGGCCTTTCTGCACTTTTCTTCTACCTCTTCCCCTAGTAAAAGCAGCACACACAGTACACAAAAACACTGGCTAGGCACACAGTTAACCCTTTTATCGCCCCTGATGTTTAAACCCTTCCCATCCAGTGTCATTAGTACAGTGACTATGCATACTTTTAGCACGGATTACTGTATTAGTGTCACTGGTTCCCGCAAAGTTTCAAACGTGTCAGTTAGTGTCAGATTGTCCATCACAATATCACAGCCCCTCTATAAGTCACTGATCACCGCCAGTACTAGTATAAAAAAATTAAATAAAATAAAAATTCCATAAATATATACCACAGTTTATATACCACAGTTCACATAAACCAATCAATATACGCTTATTGGAATATATATATATATATTTTTTTTACCAAAAACATGTAGCAGAATACCTATTGGCTTAAATTATTATTATTTTTATTTTTTTTACATAATTTTTTATTGAATGTGTTTTATAGCAGAAAGTAAATGTTATTTTTTTTTCAAGTTTGTTGGTCTTTTTTTTTTTATAGCACAAAAATCGTAGAGGTGATCAAAAAATGGCCTGGTCATGAAGGGGGTAAATCTTCTGGTTAAGGAAAAATACAGAAAAAAAATATTTAATACTGTCAAATAGCTACCATGCCTAATGTTATTTTCACTTATTTTTACTCTACAGACAGTGAACTCTGCAAGAAGTGTCCTGAAAATGAATGGCCTAACAAAGCTAAAACTCTTTGTATTGACAAGGTGAATGAGTATTTATCATACGAGGAGGACATTCTAGTTTTATTTTTTTCTATAACCTCAGTCATATTTGCTACAACATCTCTCCTTATACTTGGACTATTTGTTTGGTTTCGGAGCACTCCTATAGTCAGAGCCAATAACCGGAACCTCAGTTTCATTCTGCTCCTCTCCCTCATACTGAGCTTCCTTTCTGTATTCCTGTTCCTTGGCCGTCCTGTGGATATTACCTGTATGCTGCAACAAGTCACATTTGGAGTTCCCTTCACCATCTCAGCATCTTCTATCCTAGCCAAAACCATCATGGTCTTCATTGCTTTTAAAGCCACCAGACCTGGAAGCTCTTGTAGAAAATGGGTGGGAGTCAAACTTCCCAATACAGTCATGTTATTCTGCTCATCCATTCAGGTTATGAATTGCATTCTCTGGTTGTCCATCTCTCCACCATTTCAGGAGTATGACATGGACTCCTATCCTGGGAAGATCCTCATTCAGTGTAATGAAGGGTCAGTTATCGGGTTCTACTCTATGTTGGGTTATATGGGGTTTCTGGCAGCTGTGAGTTTTGTTCTGGCTTTCATGGTGAGGACATTACCGGACAGTTTTAATGAGGCCAAGTACATCACCTTCAGCATGCTGGTGTTCTGCAGTGTCTGGATTGCCATGATCCCGGCCTATCTGAGCACCAGAGGGAAATACATGGTGGCTGTGGAGATATTCGCCATACTGACCTCCAGTGCTGGAATATTATTGTGTATGTTTTCTCCAAAACTCTACATTCTACTTTTCAAACCTGAACTGAACACAAGAGGGACAATGCTGGGGAAAAGAATGTTGTAAATATAACACATTGATCCATTGTATAATGCTGTAGACCAGATTAAACAAATTCAGCCATAATGTTAAATTACCATCATCATCATCATTATGAATGACATGATCTTCAGCATTATGATTTTTTGCGTACATTGACTACCTTCTGTCTTCCTATTGTACATAAGTGGATGGAAGGTGGATGTTACAGGATTGGATGCCAGATTCCAGATCTACAGCCAGTACAAGTGCAATCCAGTACCAGCAGTACCAGAAACAGCTTCAGTCTTCCTTCTATTATCATTCATCCCTCTACAGCATAGATATCATTCACAAGGCCCACGGGGTGAATACGGCTCACCAGGCCTTGGTATGCGATCCTCTAAACCAGTTTTGCAGCCGGAATGTGGAACTCCATTCTAGTTCTCACCCTCTACTCCTCACTGTCACTTGTAAACACAGAAGCCTTCTATGTTCACAAGGGACATCTTTGCTCTCAGTGGTTCCTGGAACTAACAGATCCCTGTACACACTCACAGTGGGGCACAGCGGGGACAGATCTCCAGAATCTGAGAGAGAAAATTATCTCCCTGCAGGGTGAGGCAGAGCCACCTACACAGGGAGGTACTAGAGTCAGGCCAGGTAGGAGAGAGAGATGTGAGGAAGCTTTGGTGAGGGGGTGAGGTTGCACACTGTGCATAGTGTTCCCCTGAACCCTGCGCTCTGTACATAGTGCATTCCTGAATTCTACACTCTGTACATTGTGTAATCCTAAACTCTGAATTATCTATGTAACACACTCTTTAATTCTGAACTTTGTACATAGCACACCCCAGATACAACTGGCCATTTAAAGCGGAGGTTCACCCACATTTTAAAGATTGCTTAAAACATTTCCTATTAGCATAAATAGAAAAGAATGCCTAACCTTTTTTTTTTTTTTTTTTGTGTCGTTTTCGTTGATCATCTTTCTCCATTGCTACTTCCGGGATTTCCTCCCGCGGGAGTAGGCGTGTCCTTTGCTGTCCTATGAGTCGCTGTGTATGCCGGGATGTGTGTAGCAATGTCTCCTGGGAGCAAAGTGTCCTGCTTCCCAGGAGTAAAAGAGTAAACATGACGATAATTCAATCGTCACGTGACTTGTCTACCCGGTCACGTGACGCGCATTCACCTCTACACGGAAGAATATGCTTGTGGGCTTCAAGATGCCCACAAGCAAAATGGCAAATCCAGGAAGTGTTTTTATAAAGAGTTATTTATTATGAAAACGGAAGGGGGATGTATAGCAGCGCTGGGCAAGTGAGTACTACACATGCATAAGTAGTAGCATAGAATGCACTGAAAAAAAAAATGTATGCACCGCGGAACCTCCACTTTAAAGGCAACCATACTGCTGATGTTGCCCACAATGAAATTGAGTTTGACATCCCTGCTCTACAGTATATGTAGGGGATTGTTTTATTTCAACTTTTCTGTTCCAGCATGACTGTCCCCCTGGACACAAATCCAGCTCCATAAAGACATGGATTGATAAGTTTGGTGTGGAGGAACTCAAATGTCATGAACACAGTACTGACCTCAGCCTGATTGTGAGTCAGGTCTTCTCATCCAACATCAGTACCTGACCCCACTAATGTTCTTTGGTTGAATAAACACAAATCCCCACAGATGCATTCCAAAATCTTGTGAACAATCTTCCCAGAGAAGTGGAGACAGTTATAGGCACAGAGGTGAGGGGGGGCACTCCATATTAATGACCATCATTTTGAAAGGGGATGCCCAATCAGCCCATATATGTGTAAAGGTCAGGTGACTACACATATTTGGCCATTAAGCCCTTCAGCTCTGGAAGGTTCCCCCCTTCCTGAACAGCCCATTTTTTGCGATATGGCACTGCGTTGTTTAACTGACAATTGCGCGTGCGTGCGATGCTGTACCCATATAAAATGGTTTTCCTTTTTTTCCCACAAATAGAGCTTTCTTATGGTGGTATTTGATCACCTCTGCAGTTTTTATTTTTTGCGCTATAAACAAAACATTTTACATTGTGCTATAAAACACATCCAATAAAAACATTTAAAAAATCAAATTTCATCTTCAATTTAGGCCAATGTGTATTCTGTTACATATTTTTGATAAATAAAATCCCAATAAGCGTATATTGATTGGTTTGCACAAAAGTTATAGCGTCTGCAAACTATGGGATAGATGTATGCAATTTTTTTTCACTAGTTAGCAGGACTGCGACATTGCGGCAGACAAATCTGACACTAATTAACACTTTTTGGGGACCAGTGACACCAATACAGTGATCTATGCTAAAAAAAATGCATTGTCACTGTACTAATGACACTGCCAGGGAATGAATTAACATCAGGGGCGATCAAAGGGTTAAAAGTGTGGGGGATGGTTTAACTGTACAAAGACAGAGATCTGTTTCTCTCACAAAATCGATGTCTTCCTTACTAGTTGATCGTCAGTCTGCCTTGTTTACCTAGGCAGACTGCCGTTCTACCTCTCTCCAAATGATTGCCGGGTTCCCGGCGGACATTGCGTCTGCCGGACCTGCTGATTGGCTCCCGCTGTGTCCAATCACAGGAAGAGCAGGTCTATGGCGGCGCACACACACCCAAGACCTGAAGATAAAAATCATGTACAGATAGGTGATTTTGTGTTTAAAGGCCGCCCTGCCGCAGTATATGTACGTGGGACGGTCCTTAAGCAGTTACACATATCTGTTGAATGTAATTTCCTGATGAATTTGCATTTCTGAATATTATTTCTGTAAACATTTCTACCTATATCTCATTGTGCTGCTTGATTCCTTCCTTGTCTCTTTCACAAAGTTAGATTCATCATTTTTCAATGTTGAACAGTATGTCAGGTGGCCCATACCCGCTTAAATCTAGTGACTGGAGGTGCAGAAACGGTGGAGTAATTAATCATCAATTTTTCCAGCAGAAGTAGTTTTATTCTGATCCACCTTCCATTCTTGACAGCCTGCCAGACTTCTAATCTCTTATGTAAACACAGATCAGGTACACAGGAAGAGGGGAGAGCAGAGTGCTAAGCCCTGATTAATGGCTACATTGCTTCTATTAGGAATTTAAGGATAAATTGCTCCATGAAGTTAGGTTATATTGGGACAAAAACAGAGCCCCCCACCCCAAAGCACCCCCCATGTTGAGGGCATGTGGTCTGGTATGGTCCAAGAGGTGTGGCACTTGCTCGTCCCCCTCTTTCCTGACCTGCTGGGCTGCATGCTCGGATAAGGGCCTGGTATGTTTTTTTGGGGGGACCACAAGCCATTGTTTTTTACTTTTTTTTGCAGGCACTTTGTTGTTTACATCCCAGCTGTCAGTGGGGAAGCCCGCTGACAGCTGATGAGTCATTGGTTGTTAAGGACAAGGACAAGGTGGTTAGCTTCCAGACCTGCTGCTTAACAACCAGCTATTCTTCACACAGAGTTCACACAGAGTTCAAATCTGTCGATCATTTTTTGAGTGTTCTGACTTGTAATATTCAGATATAGCCAAGTCTCTGAATAACCCAAAATTTGTCCGGATTTGTATTCAGACTGAAAAACAAATTGCACATGTCTAATGAGCACTGCTTGGTTTCCTCCAGACATAACATTTAGAATTGAGGCCAAACATTTCCATTTTGGTTTCATCAGATGAGAGAATCTTGGTCCTCACAGTCTGAGAGTTCTTCAGGTGCTTTTTTTGCAAACTCCAAGAGAACCTTTATGTGTTTTGCACTGAGGAGAGGCTTCCATCTAGCCAGTAAACATGTGCAATTCATTTAGTTACCAATCAAAATTCAGACAAAATTTTCATTAATTGGAGATTCGGATGTGTCTGAATTTCCAAATCACAAACGTAACAAATGGCAACTAATAAATTATAACAAAATGAATTATAGAAATTTGAAATGAACTTTAATTTGAAATAGAAACACATTGCAGTAACACTGGTCTACAAAGAGTAGAAATGAAGGGAAATGAAAGTAGCAAAATTTTACCAGAATTGTGTCACTAATAAAGGAAAACAAGTCCTGAGTATTCATTGGCTCCAGTTTCCAAGATACAGCTTCAGGTCAAAACTGCATCAAAATTAATTCAAGATTATGAGGGGGGTGTGCGATTATACACCATGGGGTAAAAGACGCAGTGTGGATGGAATGTTTGGATATTCTTTTTTGAGTTCCCTTTTACAATTGGGAGAACCATACAAAAATATCAGTCACTACTATGATTGGTGGGTTCCCTCCACACCATCGGGACTGTGAAAGGCATGGACTTTCTTTCTCGTACATCACGGGACACAGAGCGGCATAGTCATTACTATGTGGGTTATATAGATACCTTCAGGTGCTGGCACTGGCAACTTCCAAAACCGGAAGTACCCTCCCCTATATAAGCCCCTCCCATCCGGGAGCACCTCAGTTTTTTGACAGTGTCTAAGGTGTTGGCCAAGAAGTAACATGTGTTTTTCACTGAGCTTGCGTACAGGTTATTTTGGGCCTCAGTAAGCTATTCCGGATCTGACCAAAAAAGCTTCATAGCTAGACGGTCGGTACCCGGGCCTTGCAGAGAAGAGCAAGGTTTTGCCTGTAATGCTTCTCTTAGGAGAGCTGGACCCTGGGATCCAGAGCTCTGGTCATACCCACGACCAAGATGTTTTCTGTGCAGGGTGCTATACAGGTCCAGGGGAGTGGAATCCTTGGGAACCCGGTCCCTGAAGGTTTAATTACAATGCCTGCCGTGATAGGTGAAGTTTGGGCTTCTGTGGACCAAACAGAGTCCTGCGGCGGGGAAAAGGTAAGTGGGGGCCCCTCAGGAACTTGGTTCTATTGAGGGGACCCCCAAGCCTAATATGTCTTTCTGCCTGTTACCTAACGGTATTCCCGCTAAATATTTATGCATGCCTGTAACTACTAAAAAATGTAATATTTTTAATAGTGGTCAAGAAAAAATAAAAATAAAATATATAGACTGCGGTACCTGTGTTAATCCACTAGAGGCCGCTGTGGAACGTTTCTTGTCATGTGGACTAGTTTCTTTTCATCAGAGCAAGTCCAGGCAGATGGTGAGTTCTCTTGTGGGAAACTGCTTCCTCTGCCATGTTGCAATGCTCGTCCATCCCCCGGCCTGCGGCAAAAGGGGCCCTGTCTCTTGTCCCTAGTTTCCCTTTTCAAAAAAGAGCGCCGAAGGCGCACGTGCCTGCGCGCGTGTGCGAGCACGCGCCTCTTTATATAGAGGTGAGCTGGGAAAGGGGGCGGAGCTTGGGGGATGACGCTCTGTGCGCGCCGCAGCGCTTCTGCGCATGTGCGGGCATCCCAGCATGTTAAAAAGCACAATTATGTGTTGTGAGCTGGCTATGGAGTGCAGAGACAGAGCTGGCAACATTTAAAAAAGGCATACAGCAAGCGGTTGATGCAGGCATCCCCATAGAAAGGCACATTAGTAGACACCAACTGTTTTTATAGCAGCAATTGTGCTAGACTATTGTCAGTAAGTGGTGTATTTCGGCTGGAATACCTCAGCTTTGGGCTTAGGAATATGCCGTCTAAAAACTCCGGGACTAAAAATCCCAGGAAGCATAGGGGGTCTCCATCGGGCTCTGAGGATCTTGGGCATGCTTCGGCTGCACCAATCTCCCCTGAAGAATCAGAGGTTAGTGACCGTAGAGCACCCTCAGGAGTACCTGGTACTGTGGCTGTCCTCAGTTCACCTGCTCCTGTGTATGTAACAGAGGAGGTTTTTTCCTCAGCTCTGGGAGGGCTGGAAGAGAGATTGTCAGCATTGATCGCTGCTTCCCTGTCACAGGGAAAAAGCGCTCGATCTCCGTCTCCTCCCTCAGAGTGCCTGTTAGCGGAGCAACAGTCCCATACAGGGATCGACCTACCTGAAGGGGATCAGGATGAGGTCGATTCTGTTGTAGAGGAATCAACAGTGGAAGAGCCATTCTCAGCATCACATGCTGAAAGATTATGGGTTCAGTCCCCGACTAACATGGTCCGATCAGCATTTAAAATGCCCCTTGCGGAGCCATCATCCACTTCTGTCTCCTTGTTGGGGTCGCTAAAAGATCCCCAGACTGTTTGTTCCTTTCCGATCCATCCTTTACTGGAAGGGCTCATTTACCAGGATTGGGAGCATCCTGATAAAATATTTACTCCTCCCAAGAGAAATTTCAGGTGGTCTATCCCATGGAGGATAAGTTCATCAAAAAATGGAGGGTCCCTACAGTGGACGCAGCCATCTCTTGTGTGAATAAATCACTGACATGTCCAGTGGATAATGTCCAAATGTTCAAGGACCCAATAGATAAAAAATTTGAGTCCTTATTAAAATCTGCTTTTGCTACAGCAGGCTTGGTGACACAACCAGCAGTGGCAGCTATTGGGGTCTGCCAAGCAGTGAAGGATCAGTTGAAACAGGTCTTAAGGGACTTGCCAGATCAGCAGGCTCTTGCCCTAGCTGATCTACCTAGAGCCTTATGCTTTGCGGTGGACGCTATAAAGGATTCAATCCATCAGGCCTCCCGCCTTACACTGTCTGTAGTACATATGTGCAGGCTTCTGTGGCTCAAAAACTGGTCTGCTGAAGCTCCCTGTAAAAAATTGCTGGTCAGCTTCCCATTTCATGGTGAACGCTTATTCGGGGAAGACCTGGACAAATATATCCAGAAAATTTCCAGCGGTAAAAGTACACTTTTGCCGGTTAAAAACAGAGTTAGAGGTCCCTCTTTTAAGAGGCCTGCTTCTCCAGTCCCTAGGACATCGGCTGTGAAACAGTTCCGACGGCCTCCTCGGTCAAATCCCGGAGGTAAAAATCAGGGACAATTGCAGGGTAACAAGAAGCCCTGGATCAGGAGAGGTACAAAACCTCCCCCAAAGTCAAATGCATGAAGGGTTGCCCCCACTCAATCGGGTGGGGGGAAGACTTCAGTTGTTCACAGAGACCTGGCGGGACACGATCAGAGACAGATGGGTGCTCTCCGCAGTAAGTCTGGGATACAAATTGGAGTTAAAAGACTCCCCTCCTTCCCATTTTATAAGGTCAAACGTGCCAAGGGATCCCCAGAAGAGAGGATCCCTCCTGTTAGCACTAGAACAATTATTGCTCCAAGCAGTAATTATAGAGGTTCCTCTGGAAGAATGGGGGTTCGGGTTTTACTCCAACCTCTTTACAGTTCCGAAGCCAAACGGGGACGTGAGGCCCATATTAAATCTAAAAGGGCTAAACAAATTCCTACATATCAGGACTTTCCGGATGGAGTCGATCCGATCGGTGGCCACTGCCCTACAAGGGGAGGAATGGTTAGCCTCGATCGACATCAAAGATGCTTATTTGCACATTCCCATCTTTCCAGCCCACCAAAAATTTCTACGCTTTGCGGTAGAAGGGCGCCATTTTCAGTTCAGAGCCTTACCCTTCGGTCTGGCCACAGCACCACGAGTGTTCACAAAAATTCTGGCCCCATTATTGGCCAATCTAAGAACACGAGGTGTAACGATAATGGCATATCTAGATGACTTGTTGCTGATAGACCACTCAGTGGAAAAACTAGAAGTGGTTGTTCACGAGACAATCGAGTATCTGGAATATCACGGTTGGATTATCAACCGAGACAAGTCAGCCCTAAAACCAGTCAAAAGTCTGGAATACTTGGGGCTAAGGCTGGATTCAGACCAGAGAAAAATTTTCTTGCCTCAAGAAAAGGGGTCGTCTTTGAGAGATTTGATCCACCTAGTGGGTACAAAAAGACAGCCATCCATACGCCTGTGCATGAGGCTGCTGGGAAAAATGGTGGCATCATTCGAAGCAGTACCCTATGGTCAATTCCATTCAAGGAATTTGCAAAGGGCCATACTGTCAGCCTGGAACAAAAAAGTTCAGGCCCTAGACTTACCAATGTCCTTGTCCCCTTCCGTTCGCAAGAGCCTCCGTTGGTGGTTGGTTCCCCAGAATCTGGAAAAAGGGAAATCCTTCAGTCCGATTTCTTGGAAGGTGGTCACTACAGATGCCAGCCTTATAGGCTGGGGAGCAGTACTGGAGCAATGGTCTCTCCAGGGCAGATGGTCGGATGCAGAAAAGGCCCTGCCCATCAATCTCTTAGAGATACGAGCAGCCCGGTATGCCCTAGTAGCATGGACATCCAAACTCCAAGGGTCCCCTGTCAGAATTCAATCAGACAATGCCACGGCAGTGGCATATATCAATCATCAGGGTGGCACCAGGAGTCGTGCAGCCCAGAGGGAAGTAAATTGCATCCTGAAATGGGCAGAAAGATATGTCCCAGCCATATCTGCGGTATTCATTCCAGGAGTGGAGAATTGGAAGGCGGACTTTCTAAGTCGCCAACAATTATGCCCAGGGGAATGGTCCCTTCATCCCGAGGTTTTCCGGACAATATGTCAGCGGTGGGGAACACCGGATGTAGATCTGCTAGCATCCAGATTCAACGCAAAAGTGGACAGGTTTGTCTCTTGGACAAGGGATCCCCTAGCTTGCGGCTCGGATGCCCTAGTGTTCCCTTGGGATCAGTTCAAGCTGATATATGCATTCCCACCGCCACAATTGTTACCTCGATTACTCCGCAGAATCAGGGTAGAAAAGAAACCAGTGATTCTGGTGGCTCCAGCGTGGCCCCGAAGAGCATGGTACGCAGAGATTGTAAACATTTCTGTGGGGAGTCCTTGGACCCTCCCACATCGTCCAGACCTGCTTTCGCAAGGACCGATATACCACCCTTCCTTACCAGCCCTAGGTTTGACGGCCTGGCTATTGAAGCCCACATTCTAAAAAAGAGAGGGCTCTCTAATCCTGTGGTATCTACCATGATCAATGCCAGGAAGCCGGTATCCAGGCAGATCTACTATAGAATCTGGAAGGCGTACATCGCCTGGTGTGAAGCCAAGAAATGGCATCCACGTAAGTACGTAATAGGTAGGATTCTGGACTTCCTACAATGGGCTGTAGATAGGAAGCTTGCCTTGAGTACTATCAAGGGTCAGATTTCGGCCTTGTCAATATTTTTTCAAAGGCCCTTGGCTTCGCATTCACTAGTCAAAGCCTTTATACAAGGAGTGATGCGTATTAGCCCTCCGGTTAATATTCCCATATGTCCATGGGACTTAAACCTGGTTCTGTCGGTTCTACAGAAACAACCATTTGAACCATTACAGCATATTTCCCTGGTTCTTCTCACCAGGAAATTGATTTTTCTAGTAGCCATTTGTTCGGCTAAAAGAGTGTCGGAATTAGCAGCTATGTCCTGTAAAGAGCCATATCTGGTTATCCATAAGGACAGAGTAGTGTTACGTCCTCATCCAGCCTTTCTTCCTAAGGTGGTATCGAGGTTTCATTTGAACCAAGATGTGGTTCTTCCTTCCTTTTTCCCCAAGCCTAGTTCGGTAGAGGAAAAGTTATTGCATTCTTTGGATGTAGTAAGAGCAGTTAAAGCTTATCTAAAAGCCACTGCTCAGATTCGCAGAACGGATACTTTGTTTATTCTGCCGGAAGGCCCCAGAAGGGGTCAGGCAGCGTCAAAATCTACTTTAGCCAAGTGGATTCGACAGGTCATAATGCAAGCCTATGGCTTGAGAAGGAGACCGCCTCCGTTCAAAGTTAGGGCGCACTCCACGAGAGCAGTTGGAACTTCATGGGCAGTGCATCACCAGGCCTCCCTGGCTCAGATCTGTAAGGCCGCAACATGGTCTTCAGTACACACGTTTACTAGGTTCTACCAGGTGGACGTTAGAAGTCAGGAGGATGTCGCCTTTGGGCGCAGTGTGTTGCAGGCCGCAAAAGATCCTCATGTCTGATAGCGCTCAGCTTATGTATGGTGTACCCCCCCTCAATGGGCATTGCTTTAGGACATCCCACATAGTAATGACTATGCCGCTCTGTGTCCCGTGATGTACGAGAAAGAAAATAGGATTTTTATAACAGCTTACCTATAAAATCCTTTTCTTGGAGTACATCACGGGACACAGAGCTCCCACCCCTCTTTGGGGACACTTATTGCTTTGCTACAAAACTGAGGTGCTCCCGGATGGGAGGGGCTTATATAGGGGAGGGCACTTCCGGTTTTGGAAGTTGCCAGTGCCAGCACCTGAAGGTATCTATATAACCCACATAGTAATGACTATGCCGCTCTGTGTCCCGTGATGTACTCCAAGAAAAGGATTTTACAGGTAAGCTGTTATAAAAATCCTATTTTTTCTTCTTGTTTAGCCAATGACTCAGATAAGTTGAACATGAAATGCAACAATAATGAGGGACCCGACTCTTGTCCTGATCCCTTATTTTGCATCCAAAATATAGGTGGTGTGTCTTTTTACCACTGCTGTCACTTTTGGGGTACAAATGTAACGTTGCCACAAATGTATCAGAAGTTATCTGTGTTGTTTACACAGTTTGGAGGCATCTCGTCTAGACATGTGCACTGCCGAAAAATCCATTTGTTTTTGTTTCATTTGTTTTATTTTTGTTTTTCGGGTCATTCGTTATGATCGCAATTCATAAATTCGTACATTCATATATTTTAAAATTCATAAATTCGTAAATTCAAAAATGTGAAAATTCAAAAATCCGAAAATAAGAAAGAATAACTAACTAACTAACTAACTAACTAATAATAACTAACTATTACATTATAGGTATTGGAATTTCCTTTCAAATTTGGCTGTTAGTGAACGTAACGATTACGAATTTATCCGAAGTTAAGAATTATCCGAAATAAAGAATGCCGCATCTAAATAAATGGAACGGAACAAATTAATATTAAATAATAACAATAATAAAAAGTTTTTATTATTATTACTGTTATTTATTATTATTAATATTTTGTTCCGTTCCATTCGTTTAGTTACGGCATTCGTTGTTTCGGATAATTCATACCTTTGGATACATTTGTATTCATTACGTTCACTAACAGCCAAATTTAAAAAGAAATTCCAATACCTTTAATTTAATAGTTAGTTATAGTTAAGTTATTATTAGTTAGTTATTATTTTAGATTTTAAAATTTTCGGGTTTTCGGATTTCTGGATTTTGAATTTCCAAATTTCCGAATTTTTGAACTTCTGAATTTCCGAATTTTCTAATTTACCAATTTATGAATTTACAAATGTACGAATTTACGAATATTCAAATTTAAGAATATTTGAAAAGATTTGTTAAACAGGTTTTCATAATTTTTGATATTTCCAAATTAATGAATTTGTCAAAATTTGTTAAAAAACGAATGAAACAAATGGCACATGTCTAATATTGGCTTCTGAGGGAAAATATCACACAACTGTTCCTTGGAAATGTTAGGCAATGCCACTTTCACAAGTCTCCAGATGTAACTGTATGAGGTGTAGATCTGACCAAGACAAATGTACCTTGTAATAAAAGAACAATAAATGACAGTCAGGTAATAATCTTTAGTCTCACAGTGAAGATACATTTATACTTCCATGTGGTGCCATTTTCATTGTTTTACCGCACTTTGTGGAGAAGTTACGAGACATCATGACCATCAGACACCTCCCTCCCTTGTAGGCAAATATACTCGTCTGTGTATAAATCTTTATTGTGAAATATCTTGAAAACTTTAGCTAACCAGCACCTTTATCATCGGTTTTCTAATTCATCTAATCAAATTATGTAAGAATTAGAACATTTTATCTCGGAGGGTGATGATTTCCCAAAATTTGCAGACCAATGTTAAGGTTTTAAAGAAAACATGATGATGATTCTTACTTAGGCTGCTTTATAGTATAGAATAGAATAGAATATAAAATAATAGAGTAAAACAGAATAAAGCAGAATAGAATATAAAATAATAGAATAGAATAAAAAACCGAATAAAAAAGAATAGAATATAAAAGAATAGCACAGAATAGAAAAGAATACATCAAAATAGAATGGAAAATAAAAGAATATAATAGAATATGATAGGAAAGGATATATTAGAATACAAAGAATATACATAACAGAATAGCATATAAAAGAATAGCATAAAACATAATATAATAGAAAATAAAATAATACAAAAGAATAGAATAAAAGAACAGATTAGAATAGAATAGAATATAATAGATAATAGATTAGAATATAATAGAATAAAAAGAAAGAATATAACTGTATATTTGAATTTCAAATTTTGAATACAATTACATTATATAGAAAGAATATAGCCATCTTACGAAAATCTAAATTTAAATAGATTAAAATAGAATGGAGTAGAACAAAATAGAAAGAATATAGTCGTCTTCCTAAATTGGAATTTTGAATAGAATAGAATAAAATAGAAAGAATATAGCCACCTTCCCAAATTAGAATTTTAAAAAGAATATAAGAAAACAGAAATAATATAGCCATTTTCGTAAATTTGAATTTCAAATATAAAATAATAAATAAAAACTGTCTTTAGAAATTCATATTTTGAAATAGGAATTTTGAATAGAAAATAATAGAATTAAATAAAATAGAAAGAATATAACTATCTTCCGAAATTAAAATTTCAAATTTAGAAAATAATCGACCAGAATAAAATAGAAAGAATATAGCTTTCATTCAAAATTGTAATTTTTAATTTCAAAGTATGAATTTTGAATTGAATAGAATAGAGTAAAAGAAAAAAAATATAGCCACCTTCCAAAAAATCGAATTTATAAAATCGGATTTTGAATAGAATCAAAAGAATATAGCTTCTTCTGAGATTATAATTTCAAATTGAATATAATAAAATAGAAACATATATAGGTGACAATCACGATTTGAATTTAGAAATTCAAATTTCGAATTTTGAATATAATAGAATAGAATAAAGAAAAAAAGGATTTAGATGGTTTCAAAATTAGCATTTCAAATAGAATAAAATAAAACAATATAAAAAAAATACACCTGTCTTCCAAAATTCAAATTTAAATTTCAAAAATTTTATTTTAAAAAGAAAATAATAGAATAGATTAAAATAGAAAGAATGCGGGGGGCGTGGCTTGCGCGTGCACGGAGATGGCCGCTTAAGCAGGGAGCTCCGCCATCCAGACCGGACAAACAGCAACTATAGAGCACTATCAGCCCGTTACTCTGCCCTACAGCACAGCGACTGACCCTGCCAGGCTGCGCCGTCACGATGTCCCGCAAACGCATACAGGACAGGGGTCTAAAACGCCTGGAATCCTTCTCCTTCCAGCCCCGCCGCCGAGACCAAGATGGCGGCGCCGGTTCTTCAGCGCACCACTCGCTACAATTCTCGGACCCCCCGAGGGTCCATCCACAGAACATTCCAGCTGGAAACCGTTCCTCCCTCCCTCTGGATACATCTCCTGCAACTCCGGTGTCCCAGAGCCCCGCGAAATCGAGGATGCGGATGGATATCTCAGACCAGGCCTCAATCACAGTGAGTACAGGCCTACACAATGACTCTGCTGTCACCTCATTACAATCCTCCATAGCACAATTTCCAACATCTGGCCAACCGGTGCTAGACACCACTATGAAAGACATGCTCTTATCACTGCAGTCTTCTCTTATGTCCAACTTCTCATCCCTGATAAACACTTTTTCATTAGAAATGAAGCACATAGACAATAGAGTGCAAAGTGTGGAAAACAAAATGGAGGAGTGCACTGAAACTGTTAATGATTTGGTGGATGCATACAATGATCAGAAAGAGGATTCTCTCTGGATCAAAGCAAAGTTAGCGGACCTCGAGGACCGTTCCAGACGCAATAACATTAAAATACGTGGAATCCCTGAGTCCGTCCAACCTGCAGAATTGCAAACTTATGCCACCGCCTTATTTTCCAGCATGCTCCCGGAACTTTCCCCGATTGAGCTTACAATAGATCGTATTCACAGGTTGCCTAAACCCCGCCACCTGGAGGCTGAGGTACCACGAGATGTACTCCTACGAGTACACTTTTTCCAAGCGAAAGAACGGATTCTTATGAAAGCTAGAGAAATGTCACCGCTCCCAGCACCATACTCTGATATACAACTGTATGCAGACCTATCCCAATATACACTCCAAATGCGTCGGCAACTTAAAACTGTCACTAAGGCGATGAGCAATCACAAAATCATATACAAGTGGCGCCACCCAGCGACCATCATGGTCACGTACAACGGCATTCCTCATACCATCTCTACAATGGAAGGGGGCTTGAAACTACTTAAAGCATGGGGAATACTGCCAGAACCTCCTCTTCACCAAGCTGATACTGAAGGTACCCCAAACCCGTTCTCCTTTGGCAGCAGCAGGGAAAACCGCAGAAACAACTGACGTTGATCTACTTGCTCAAATTGCGTCAATATGCGACTACATTAGTCCGGTCTGGTCGCGTGCTTAACACCAGCTCACTGAACTTACCCCCAAAAGTTGTCAGTTGCTCTAAGGAGCTGGTTCACACTGACACCACTGTGAGCTTAGTCTGCTCAGTTAATACTACATTAAGAGCAGGGTCTATTGTTCTATTTTTTTTTTTTTTCTCGTCTCTGTTTTTATTTGAAAGCGCTTCCACAAGTGCCTTCACCTGTTCCAAATATCTATAATCTGTTCACACATAACTCTTGTTAAATTTAAAAAAAAAAACTAACTTGACTTATACCTCTATAGAACCAAGGACTGTTCTTATCACCCCTGGTCAACATATCGCAGAAGCCTTCTCATCCACATCGTCAGGTAGATTGAATCTCTCTTCCTCACTCTACCACAACTGTAAGTACTTGTGTTAAGGACTCACCACACCTCCATATCACCATGGGGATCAATATCCTGTCAATTAATGCAAATGGACTGAATCACCCAGCAAAACGGTCCTCCCTATGGAAAACAGCCCTTACCCAGAAATGTGACATTCTTTGTATACAAGAGACACACTTTGATGTGGCATCCTCTCCTATATGCCAACACAAACAATTCCCCCATGTATTCCGCTCCTCCTTTCATAAAAAACAACGCGGAATAATGATAGCGATCAGGGACACTGTTACTTTCACCCTACAGGACTGCGTCACGGACGCGGAAGGACGATATATTTTCCTGATATGCACTATCAACAATGTCAACTACACACTGGTCTCCATCTATGCTCCAAACCAGGGCCAAATGACATTTCTCAGGAAGACGTTAAGAGCGGTACGCAAGATCCAAAAAGGCCATTTAATCATTTGTGGGGACTTTAATATGGTACCGAATAACTCCATTGACTCTACCGCAGGTTCTCACAGAAAGGCCTCTCCGTTAGACCCGTTTATTAGTTCCAACGATCTATTTGACGTGTGGAGGTGTTGTCATGCGTCCGAGAGGGATTTCACGTTCCTTTCGCCGTGTCACAACACCTACTCACGGATAGACTTATTCCTCACTGAAAGCCGGCTACTGCAAAAAATTTCAAACTCTACAATCCATGCCACCACCTGGTCAGATCATGCCCCCATTGGCATTACCATATCTGATGACTCTTACCAATCCAATAGCTTCATATGGAGAGTCAATAATTATCTCCTAAACACGTCACACTATTCTACCCATATTGAGAGTAAATTAGAAGAGTACTTTTTAATCAATCGGGCATCAGTATCTGACCCGCTGGTGGTATGGAACGCACATAAAGCAGTCATGCGAGGAGTGTTCATCCAATTGGGAGCTAGAGCTAAAAGAAAGAGGTCCCAACACCTCAATGAACTCACAGCAGAGATAGCCAAAAATGAATCACTGAACAAATCCAAATCATCACCAATTCTCCAATCTAAAATATTCACACTTCGCCAAGAATTAAGAGCCCTTCTACTCGAAAAATGTGCTAAAACATACAGAATACTCAAAGCCAACTCATACACTACAGGGAATAAGGCAGGAAAAGCAATGTCCCTTCGAGTTAAGGGCCATAGAGCCAAAACAAAAATCCCATACATACACCATCCACACACAAACGAAAAACTCCTTAAGCCCCAAGACATAGCAAACTCCTTTAGCACCTACTATGAGGATTTATACAACCTCAAGACCGATCCCTCCACTACTCAACCCTCCCAGGAGGGGATTAAATCCTTTCTGGAAGGATTGAATCTTCCGTCCGTGACCCCCCAACAACTTGAGAGCTTAAATGCTCCCTTCACAATTGAAGAAATCCAGGCAGTAATAAACGATCTACCTAATTCCAAGTCCCCTGGCCCTGACGGATTCACTGGGGAATACTATAAGAAGTTCAAACATATGTTAGCTCCCACTCTGTGCCAATTGTTCAACATAACAGCAGCCTCAGCCTCTTTCCCCAATGAAATGCTCAACGCCATGATTATAACCCTCCCTAAACCGGGCAAAGATCCCACATCTCCAAAAAACTTTCGACCCATTTCATTGCTCAACCTTGACGTAAAGATCTACGCCAAATTGATAGCCAACAGACTAGAGGACATACTCCCTTCCCTTATATCAACAGACCAATCAGGGTTCACTAAAGGACGGCAAGCGTCGGACGCCACTAGAAGGTTAATAAATATAATTCACCATGCAGAAACACGAAAAATCCCAGCCCTCCTTTTATCGCTAGATGCCGAAAAGGCTTTTGATAGGGTCCATTGGGGATATATAGCAGAGGTCCTATACAAATTCGGGTTCACTGGAACTATTCACAATGCCATAATGGCCCTATACTCTAACCCCTCAGCCAAAGTATTCTCTGCAGACACACTTTCCTCACCATTTCAAATTACCAATGGCACAAGACAAGGCTGCCCACTTTCACCCATTATATTCAACCTAGTCATGGAACCCCTTGCTGAACAATTTAGACACAACTGCGAAATCTCAGGCATACATATTGCTGGTGTAGACCATAAAATCAGTTTGTTTGCAGACGACGTGATCCTTATGATCACAGACCCTGAAAGATCCCTACCTGAGGTCCAGAAGACGCTTGCCTGGTTCAGTGAAATTTCATACTACAAAGTCAACGAAAATAAATCTTATGTGCTCAACCTAGGCCTGGACACGCCCACAGAAAAACATCTCAGTTTGAAATTCCCATACACCTGGGCTAAACATAGCATACCTTACCTGGGCATACAGTTGACCGCTACAACAAAAGCACTTTTTGCATCTAACTATCTACCAATCAGAACCACTCTACAAACTGATCTCACCAGGCTGGCGTCCTTTGAATTCTCATGGATGGGAAGATTGGCAGCTTTTAAAATGTTCCATCTCCCCCAAATCCTGTACCTATTTAGAACTATACCGATTCCTATACCTCTTAACTACTTCAAATCATTGCAATCAATCCTAACCAAATTTCTTTGGAAAGGCAAAAAAGCTAGATGCGGACATGCTCAATTAATCAAACATCGCTTAGCAGGAGGGACTGGCTCTATTGACTTTCAGGACTACTACATGGCGTCTATACTCACACAAACTAAGGAATGGTTTCTTGAATCCCCCCCAACCACGTTGTGGGGGAGAATAGAAGCATCTATGGTACCAGGAGGTAATTTAGCTTCCTGGCTGTTCATCTCAACACAAAAAAATAGGCCACACATCCACGTCTCTCCGACCATGAGGGCGACCAGCAAAGTCTGGTCCAGATTCACACAGATCTCAGCATTCTACCCCAATCAAGCGACCATTCCGGTCCCCATAGACTCCCTGAACCACATACTAGAAACACCCTCCTACACACATTGGAAACAAAAAGGCATTATATACATCTCAGATCTACTGGATGATAATCGAATCAAATCATTTACCAAACTTCAGAAAGAATACCAACTCCCGTGTACTGATTGGTTCTTATACGCACGCACCCAACACTACCTTACTTCACTTAAAACATGGACATGGAAAATTCCCCAAATAGCGTGGATTTTCTTTAGATCCCCTGCACATCACCGGGGGGGAATTTCCAGATTCTATTCCTTACTACAACAAAAAACTACATTTACCACGTCCACAGCACTACTATGCTGGGAAAAGGACTTAGGCCAACAATTCACGATTTTACAATGGGAAACAGCGTGTAAATCCACATACAAAGCTACATGCTGCTCAACATTGTGGGAATTGGCGTTTAAACTAACGTATCGATGGTACTTGACCCCTGACAGACTATCCAAATTCAATTCATCACATACTAGCACATGCTGGAGAAACTGCGGGCAACGGGGGGATCTGCTGCATACATTTTGGAAATGTCCCAAACTCAAACATTATTGGGAATCCGTTTTCCAACTAATCTTTGAGGTCACAAAGTTGTCAATCACTGCCTCTCCATCCCTAGCACTCTTATCCCTGAAAATAGAAAAAATTCCTAATCCATCCAGACACATCATAATACACATACTACTGGCAGCCCGCCTTAGTATAACCAGGAAATGGAAGGATCCAACTCCCCCTATGATTAAAGATGTAGTGCAAACCACTCACGACCACTTTACTCACGAAACCTCCCTAGCACTTAAACAGAATAGTAAAACGAAGAATGATGGTCTTTGGGGAATGTGGAAGGAATGGACTAAATCTCCAGGTCTCATAACAGCGTTCACTAATTAACTCTGTTTGGAAACTTATCTGATACTAGGTATATGCAGAGAACACTTAATAAGAGGGAAGGGGGGGTCGACACTCGGGCACAGCTGTGCTCCCTATAGGGGGTGTCCGGGGGAGGTCTCCCTTATCCACCCTATCTTACATGAATAGCTGTACATATCCTCGGTAACTACCACCACCTTGGCTCTAGACCTTGATCATCATATTAGCTGTTCTGTGAATGAAACCGTAATCCGTATGTGAAGACAGACAACATGCTATTGATTCTGTCTATTTTATTAAATCCAATTTTGTATGAACGGTCACGTTATATAAGTAAGTTTGTTTTTAAGTTATAATCTGGTAATCTGCTGTTTCTGACTCTGTAATACTTGAAAATACCAATAAAAATTTATTGAGGAAAAAAAAAAATAGAAAGAATGCATCTGTCTTCTGAAATTTGAATTTAAAGTTTTTAATAGAATAGAACAGAATAAAATAGAAAGTATATGGCCCTCTTCTGAAATGCTAATTTTGAACAGAAAAGAATAGAATAGAAAATAATATAATTTAAGAAAATAAAAAGAATATAGCATTCTTCTGAAATTCAAAGTTTGAAATTTGAATTTTAGATTTTTAATACAATGGAATAGAAAGTATATATCCACCATCTAAAATCCATAATTTCTAATACAATTGAATAGAATAAAATCTAGAGAAAAATTCCAAAATTTTAATTTTTTAATTTGAATTTCACATTTTGAATAGAAAATAATAGAATAGAATAAAATAGAAAGAAAATAGCTGTCATCCAAAGTTCAATTTCAAATATCAAAATTAGAATTTTGAAAAAAAAATACTAAAATAGAAAGTATGTAGCTGTCTTCCAAAAATGAAAAGATTAAATAGAATGGAGTTGAATAAAGTAGAAAGAATATAGCCGTCTTCCCAAATTTGAAATTTGAAAAGAATAGAATAAATTTAAAAGAATAAAGCCATTTTCTAAAATGTGTATTTCAAATATATTAAAATAAAATATAAAAATATATATCTGTGTTTGTAAATTCAAATTTTGAAATATGAATTTTGAATAGAAACAAATAGAATACAGTAAAAAAGAAGGAAAATAGCCAACTTCTTAAATTCAAAATTCAAATAAAATAGAACAAATACATAGCTAACTTTCAAAATTAGAATTTTGAAGTTCAAATTTTCAATAGAAAAGAATAAAGAAGAAATAATGTAGCTGTTTTCCAGAATTAGTATTTCAAATAGAATAAAAAATAAGAAAAAATATATCTGTCTTTCAACATTCAAATTTTAAATGTCAGAATTAGAATTTTGAATAGAAAATAATGAAATAGAATAAACTAGAAAAAATATAGCCATCTTTTGAAATGCAATCTTTAAATTTTAAATATAATAAAACAAAATAAAATAGAAAGAATATAGCTGTCTTCAGAAATTAAAATGTTTAAATTTGAATTTTGAAAGAATACAGCCATCTTTTAAAATTCTAATTTTGAATAGAAAAAAATAGAATAGAATAGAATAACATAGAAAGAATATGACTGTGACGCCATAATGGGCGGGGTCACCGGGTGACGTCACCCGGTGACCACGCCCCATGCCTATATAAGTCATTGCGCAACGCGCACACGGCATTACAGCGGGAGAGAGCGTTGTGTCAACATCGGAAGAAGAGAACAGGGAAGAAGACGACAGAGAAGACCGGGCCAACGCTAGCAAAAGAGCGGAAAAAGAGCAGAACATAGCGGAGGAGCCCGGTAGAAGGACTTGGAGAGCGGGAGGAGAACCGGAGATCGGGATAAGAACCAGGGATTGGGAGAAGAGGCCAGAAAGCGGGAGGAGAGAGGGGAGAAGTCGGTGGAGACCCCCAAAGTCGGAAGACCCCCGGCGCTGCCTAATAAATTACTTTAAAAACCTGTCAAGTGTGTTTTTTTATTGACACTTTTTTCCCCCAGATGAATGGGTAGGAGTACGATGTACCCTATACTCATTCACATAGGGTGGGGGTCCAGGGTCTGCGGGGTTCCTATAAGCCCCTGCCCGCAGACCCCGACAACCAACGGCCAGGGTTGTCGTGAAGAGGCCCTTGTCCTCATCAACATGGGGACAAGTTGCTCTGGGGTGGGGGGGCCGCAGGGCGCCTCCCTGCCCCAAAGCACCCACCCCCATGTTGAGGGTCTGGTACAGTTCAGGAGGGGGCGCTCGCTCGTCCCCACCCCCTTTTCTGCCTGGCCGGGCTGCGTGCTCAGATAAGGGTCTGGTATGGATTTTTGGGGGAAGCCCACACCATTTTTTGGGGTTTTGGGGTTCCCCTTAAAATCCATACCAGACCTAAGGGCCTGGTATGCTCTTGGAGGGGAACCCATGCCAGTTTTTTTATTTAAAATTTGGCGTGGAGTTCCCCCTCATGATTCATACCAAACACAGTGCCTGGTATTGGCGGGTATCCAATTCGGATCCCCGTTCATTGAAAGAAGGATGAGTGTCGTGTCGCACCAGTGTGAATCCGGCCTCAATGTCAGCAATGCTTGTCACTCATTGGGAAAGGAAAAATAAATTTTTCCTTTCCAGATGAGCGAGCCATCTCGGCGCTGGCTCCTGCGACGTGGCTCGCAGGTGTCAATCTCGCCGATAACAGCGGCAAGATTGACACAATATCTCGGTCACCTACTGTAAAGCCCACTTCAAAAATTGAAATTAAAAAAATAGAATTTCACATTTTGCATAGAATAGAATAAAATACAAACCCAGGGAGGAAACTCCAGACTTACTTTCAGCACACATTGCGATGATTTCAAAAATAGGTAAAGACCCCATGGACTGTGCCAGTTATCGCCCCATATCCTTGCTAAACCTAAACGTCAAACTTTATGCAAAAATTTTCGCTCTACGATTAGGGCCACTTCTTCCGGAGCTCATTGGCTGGGAACAGATGGGCTTCAGGACTTTGAAAAAGCGTAGCAAATGCGAAACATGTCAGTCACGGCCCTCAATCCATGCTACTACATTGCCACTGGTCTGTGAATCATTGAGTGACATCCATATCTCCGCTGACACCATCATCAGTGCACCTGGGTCCCTGATTCGCTGACACCTCTGCCTCCAACCATATTGGACGGTGCTGACGTCATCAGCGTGCGCCTGTTTGCCATTTGTGCCTACATCGCCCTCCGTGCTTCCTGCAGAGCTGCCTATCCATCCACCCCCTCGGAGCCTCCGGTATAGGGTCTACTGCATCCATCCTTCCCCAACAGGCTGGTCCCTCGGAGCGGTCGGCCTGCCCGCTATCTGCTGTGACATCTGCAATCCCTGGGACCCCAGCTCTACACTTCAACATCTTGGTGGTCAGGCATGACCTCACTCAAGCAGGTACACTAGCTATTACACCAGGCACTTACTCCACCTATCACGGTGGCTATCCGGCTGTACTGTTACAGGCTGTCTCTGGGGACCCTTACTACATTGTTCTGATGTTTTTTGTTTTTTTTCATAAAGTTTTATTAGGTGAGCAAGAGAGTGACAAAGGAACAGTAAAATAATACAGTACATAATTGCATATGTTTACAAGAGTAAAAGCAGTAGAATGTACAATATGTTAGACTGTTGAAACATATCTGGTGATCGTAATAATAGTAAAGCAAGGGTTGAAGATGAGCTAAATATTTAACAAGTATTCCACCGTATTTTTTTTTTTTATTGCAATAGGTACTTTAATTATTAAAGTAGATATATTTTCCAAGGGGACTAGGATGGGAGGGAGGGATGAGAGGGTGGGTAAGGGGGGGGGGAGGGGGAGCCTGATGTATTCGATTGGGACTGAAGTGAACTATGTGGATAATCCTTTCCATTACCTTATCTGTTTTTTATTCATTTATTTTTATTATTATTTTTTTCTCTTTTCTTTTACTTTTGTCTAATCCTCCTCTCCAAACTATCTTCCTATGGCCTCAGAGTGAGGGTTTGGTTCTTATTTAATGGTAGTTTTATATGTCTGGGATTCTTTTAATAGTGTCCAGTTATACCATGTTGCAGAGAAATTCGTTATTCTTTCCTGAGAGATACGTATGAGCTCCTCTATCCTTTCAGTGTTATTGATTCTCCTAAACCATTCCACTGTGGAAGGCACTGTTGTCGTGCGCCAATGTGATGGAATGCATTGGCGAGCTGCGTTGATCAGGAACATAGTTAGTGACTTTAAATATTGTTTTCTTGGAAAAGAGTTTAGGTGTAGTAGGTATTGTGCTGGGTCATAACTTATGTTTTCTGCTGTGATAGTGATAATGATATTATGAACTGTTTTCCAGAACTTTTGAATCAGTTGGCAGGTCCACCATATATGGAGCATCGAGCCCTCATCCTGTTTGCATCTCCAATAGCGGTCAGAGATTAGTGGTGAAAATTTATGCAAGATTGAAGGGGTCCTGTACCATCTGGTGATAATTTTGTAAGCGCATTCTTGTGTGGCTACGTTTAGGGAGCCTTTGTGAGCATGCATATAAATTTTTTCCCAGGTTTTTTCAGTTATAGTGATATCTAGGTCTTTTTCCCAGTTCTGACATGACGAGCTGGAGAAGTCCGTCAGATCCCCAAAGAGTGAGTTGTAAAGTGTTGAAATAATGTGTCTGTGTGGGTTTTTTTTCGTACACAGTTTCTCAAGTTCCGTAAGGGGTTTTGTCCATGCTAAAGCTGTTTCTTTTCTAGTTAGAAAATGTCTGATTTGAATGTAGTTCCAGTGTGGGATTTGGTATGGTTCTATGGCTTTATTAAGTTCTTCTCTAGATAATATTTTCCCATTTTTGAAGAAATGTTTGGTCAGCATTTTCTTATGTGGCCAGTTGTGTATTAAGAAATTCCTTTCCTGCCCCGGGGGGAACTCCGGATTGTTTCTCAGTGAAGTTAGGGGGCTTAGCCAAGGGGTTGAATTGGAAGTTTTGAAAGTGTTGAGGAATATTCTTAATGTGGGGCCTATAAGAGGGTGTGATTTGATAGAATTTGGATGGTGTTTAGGGTGAGTCCATGGCAAAGTGTTGAGTTCTTGGGAAAACTGAATTTGTTCTAGTGATACCCAGTCTTTAACTGTTTGGTGTATATTCCAGTCTACTATTCGTGTCAATAGGGTCGCTTGATGGTATTTTTTCAAATCAGGTACCGCTATTCCACCCTTGTTCTTGGGCAGGTTTAATCTGGAAAATTTAATTCTTGGAGGTTTGCCTCTCCAGATAAAGGTGGAGCAAGCTTTGCGGAACGAGTTGAAAAAGGTAGAGGGTAAATTGATGGGTATGGTCTGCATGACATATAAGAATCTGGGTAAGATTTTCATCTTGATTAGGGATGCTCTCCCAAACCAAGATACATTTAGAGAATTCCATCTTTTTAAGTCATCCTGTGTTTCTTTAAGTATAGGTATGTAGTTTAGTTTGAAGAGATCGTCTAAGTTTGAGGGTATTTCAATCCCTAGATAGGTTATACTATGATTAGCCCATGTAAATGGGAAATTTAATTTGCATAAATCTATTGAGCTAGGGGGTAACGAGATGTTAAGGGCCACCGACTTTGTGTGATTGATTTTCAGGTTGGAAAGCATGTTGTAATGCTCTAGGTCCTGTAGTAAATTGGGTATGGAAATATGGGGTTCGGAGAGGAAGAGAAGCATGTCGTCGGCAAACGCAGCGATTTTGTAAGTATTTTTTTGAATCTCTATCCCCTTGATGTTTTGGTTGGTTCTAATTTTATTTAGCTGTGGTTCTAGGGTTAGAACAAAGAGAAGAGGGGATAAGGGACAGCCCTGTCTAGTACCATTGCGTAAGTTGAAGGCATTCGATAGGTGGCCATTGACTCTAACTCGTGCTGTGGGATTAGTGTACAATGCTTTAATATATGATCTCATTTGGGGCAAGATACCTATGTGTTCCAAAACTGCATCAATGAAGTCCCAGGCCACTCTATCGAATGCCTTTTCAGCGTCCAAGGATAGGAAAAATCCTTTTTTTTTTGTTGGTGTTCTGATGTTAACCCCTCTTTCCCAAGATTCCACAGTGGCATCAGCATTATTTACTTCCACCATAAACATTGCTCACTAACTGAAGATCTCTCTTGTATTTTTTATATTTTTTTATATATGTTATATATATGGATTTTAGTGTCTCTAGCTATTTGTGCAATCTTATATAATTTAATGCAATTTTTTGACATTTATTCATCTATTTTAACAAGACTATAAAGTTTTATTTCAGTTTCATCGAGCGCGGCATTTGTGTTTTTTTATAGGTGGGCTTCATGCCTGGTAGAGAAGCCAAAGATAACATGACAAAATCCCTCCTCCTAATTCATTCGGTGAGAGCACAGGACCTCAAAGGCTTTCTCCTCTCTACGGATGCGGAGAAAGCCTTCAATCGTGTTGCCTGGGATTTCCTGTTGGCAGTATGCAGACATGTGGGGCTGGGCCCACACATGCTATCCTGGATCTCTGCGCTAGACCAAAACCCCTCAGCGAAATAAAAAATTAACGGCATACTGTCTGAAAAGGTGCACATAAAGAATGGAACTAGACAGGGCTGTCCTTTATCACCCCTGCTTTTCATCCTGTCCTTAGAACCTTTTATCAGAATGTTTAAAACAACCACCACAATCACTGGCTTCCGGGTTCAGGACAGGGAATTCAAGTTAGCAGCCTATGCAGACGACCTTCTGTTCTTCTTAACAAACCCGACAATAACTCTGCCCAATTTGCTAAAGGAATTTGCCCATTATGGTTATATCTCAAATCTGAAGATAAACTATACAAACTCCGAGGCATTAAATGTCTCACTTCCGGACAGAATACTTACACTGACTAAGACCAACTCACACTTTAGTTGGGATCCTCGGGCAATTAAATACCTTGGAATATGTTTGACCCCACAACCAAAAACCATCTTTGAACAGATATACCCCCTTGTTAAGAACTGTGAAAAGGATCTTAACTGGCATTTGGGATTATTTTCCTGGTTTGGACGTGCGGCAATTATCAAAATGGTGATCTTGCCCAAGTTCCTCTATCTGATGCGAACTCTACCCATTAGAATTCCTCTCATTTTTTTCAAGGCACTAAACTCTATTCTACTGAAGTTCCTAGGGAATCAGCAGAGACCTAGAATCAGACTTAACTGTCTGACTAAACCCAAGGAATTGGGTGGGATGGGCATACCAGACTTCAGACATTACTATTATGCTTCACACCTGGCTTGAGTGATTGACTGGCATGGTCATGGCCATATGAAAGACTGGATATCACTTGAGGCAGTCTTAAACCCCGACTTCATTGAAATTCTCTCCCTTTTTCCCATGGACCAGTTACCCCCTTAGTTTACGCATGCACCCCATTACAGGCAACACATTGGAGATGTTACACTCCATTGCCAAAAGTCCATCACCACATCTCTTAGCCCTTTGACACCACTAAAAGACAACCCTGCCTTTCTCCCGAGTATCCAAAACACAATGTTTCAGCCAATACAGCAAAACACCCCACTATTGGCAGGTGACTGTTACACTGGGGGCAAAATCAAAGGGTGGTCCTCCCAAGTTAGAAAACAACCTTCCTCATTTGCGTCAATGGTCCTTCCTTCAATTGCAAAGATATTTGGGCAAGAAAGGAAATCCACAGGACTTTCACAGACCATTAACTGACCTGGAATCGGTGTGCCATGTCAGTACCCCACTTACTGTACCAAGGCCACCTCAATAGCCTTTTCGTGGCTACAACATTCTAAGAATGCCAGGACGGATGGACACAGGAGGAAGTGGTCGGAGGAACTAAAGGAGGAAATCACTGACAAACAATGGAGGTACGCCTGCATATTAGCACATAAGTCTTCCATAAGCACAACAATGCAGGAAACGGGTTATAGGTTGTTGACACACGGGTACAATACCCCCGACAAGCTTCACAGATGGGATCCACAAACATCGCAATGTCAAAAAGAAACAGGCACACTGACCCACATCTGGTGGCAGTGCTCCTTAATCACACCCTTTTGGAATAAAGTCAGGGAACTGATTAAAAAAATGACAGAGACCAAACTAAACTTGAACGCAGCCTGCTGCTTACTACAAATGTTACACTGAGGCTCCATGCACACCGGAGATTATAAACTCAAGTTTTCTGGAGTTTGGGCATTTTTTTTTTAAAAGCCCATTAACTCCCCTCTATGTTATCCTATGTGTCACACACATGGATGTTTTTGGACGTTTATCAGCAGTGGAGTTTATGGGCTGTTTTCTGAACGCCCTAAAATCGCGTTCAGGAGTCGTTGTTCTGACCACAAAAATCGTCAAACGCTCATAAACGCTGATAAACGCTTATAAACGTCGATAAACGCTAAAAACGTGGCTCACCAGTGTTTAACCTTTTTGAACCATTGAAAAAAGAAAAAAAGAAAAAAGAATTAAAAAAAATAAAAATGCTAAAAAACGCTAACGTGGAAAAACACAAAAAAAGCTAATAAACGCTATTGCAAAAATTTTAAAAAACTTTGAAAGACTCACTGCAAAGCTACTGGCGTTTTTATGACATTATTTTACCGTTCGGTGTGCATGGAGCCTAAAAAGATATAAACGCTCATTAACCAAACCCCTCTTAAGGCCTCATGCACACCGGACGTTAAAATATCATTATATAAAAAAAGAGGAAAATCCGAATTGCCCTGCCCAACTCCTCTAATCTCAGCGCTAAGGAGCAATATAAGCTCTACACCAGTCAAATGGATCCAGGTATATGGTGAAAAATAATTAATAAATGAATAGGTGGACAAAAGATGTCCGTCAGCAGCCACTTAAAACAATAAAAATATTAAACAAAAATGATGTATCAAAAAACTGTATAGCAAGCAACAGTAAAAATTGCATCAAAGTAGCGCTAAAATCAGTTAATAAAAACCGACTTGTGAATATATATATAAAAATACATATGAAAATACATAGATAGGGAGAGCTTGATTGAAGCAAAAGGACACAATGACTAAGCATGAAAGGTCCGTAAAATCTGAGAGTCTATGGGAAGTGGGAGAAATAAATCAAAATCACTTTTCACGCGATGGGTGACTACTCTCCAAAGATAACTTCACAGATATATTCCACACACCCCTTAGGGGTTTAAACTCACCACAATGATGAAAATATTATGCCTGAACAATATCCAAAGCGGACTGCTCAGTCGGTGTGTCTCAGCAAACTTCCGTCATCCAGGAACATAGGAAGACAAAGGCTCCACATAGTGTAATCCCGTTTCAAATGTATTTATTAAAACAACATAAAAATTCCATCAAACCAGATGCTGCAAAAGTTCCCACTCGAGAAAATCTGGCTCAATGTCAGCATTAATTGCATAGGTGTATCACTCAGCTCGCTATTGCTGACAGTCTGAATGAACCTGATAAGCCAAATGAGCCGCTGGATGTTATCTCTGTGTTAAAAGAAACTCCAGCGTGATCCCCTAATTGTTTCCTGCTCCTCCACAGGATCTGTGGGAAAAAGAGAGCTTCTCTGTTTGAAATGTCAAAGTGCTGTGAAATCACTCCCTGACCGGTTTCATCCTTACGATTTTGTCAAAGGGGTATGGTCTCACAGCACAGCTTCTCAATATAAATGTAAAAACAGCCACAGGTGAGGAATTAACTCATGTGTGCCAATAATTACCTTGGCACTCAACGATCAATCCTGCGGGCTAAAACTACATAAAATAAAGACTAATTTAAACTCATAATAGCACCCATGATTAGCTAAAACTGAACCATAGATAGCTATATAATCAATTAATTGAAACATAAACACTTTAAATGAATATAGACAATAAACTGATATAGTGCTGCACTTGATAAAATAAATAAAATAATATCAAATATCCAGTCTCCAACTGATAATTAGAAACAGGGAACAGAAAGAAAAAACAATACATATCCATATCTCCAGATCATAAAAATCCACTATAGAGGACTAGAGTAGAAATACACGCATAAGTACTCATAATCACACATATATAAATATACGCACATATAAATGCACGTACATGTGACCAAAATAATATTATGATCTGTGTGTAAAGGTAATATAAATATATTAAAATACACTTCAAAATATGGAAAGATGTACATGACATAAACTATGTTAATTCTATTGGACTAAAATCATACCAATATAAACGTATCTCTCCACTTTAAGTTGCACCAGGACCCCTCTGGCTTGAGGTTTTGGGGTATTGATCATATCAAGCCAGCCTGGAGGGGAAGCAATTTAGTTAGAGAGCTTTCACAGAGGGAAACTCAGTGGATTTTTTTAACTGATACTTTGGCACCGAAAGGGTTAAATATAGAGCTGGATCTAAACTGCTTTATAAGTGATTTTTGATCCAGGTCATGTAGGTTTCAATTTACCTGTCAGTTGGTTTTTATTTTACCTGTCAGTTTATATTTGCAAGATCACACACTTTTTTACGTTTTTATTTCTGGTTACCAATCAGGTGTATATTTACACTTTGCATCTACATCTTGTATCTCAGGTCATCCCCACGATGATATCTTATCGATTTCATTATGGGAATGATGTTTTTTTGTATTTGGGTCTGTACACCTTTAATTTTATTATTTGCCCATTTGGAGCCTATTGTCTCCGCCTTCTCTAGTTGGGGAGTTTATATTGGTATGATTTTAGTCCAATAGAATTAACATAGTTTATGTCATGTACATCTTTCCATATTTTGAAGTGTATTTTAATATATTTATATTACCTTTACACACAGATCATAATATTATTTTGGTCACATGTACGTGCATTTATATGTGCGTATATTTATATATGTGTGATTATGAGTACTTATGCGTGTATTTCTACTCTAGTCCTCTATAGTGGATTTTTATGATCTGGAGATATGGATATGTATTGTTTTTTCTTTCTGTTCCCTGTTTCTAATTATCAGTTGGAGACTGGATATTTGATATTATTTTATTTATTTTATCAAGTGCAGCACTATATCAGTTTATTGTCTATATTCATTTAAAGTGTTTATGTTTCAATTAATTGATTATATAGCTATCTATGGTTCAGTTTTAGCTAATCATGGGTGCTATTATGAGTTTAAATTAGTCTTTATTTTATGTAGTTTTAGCCCGCAGGATTGATCGTTGAGTGCCAAGGTAATTATTGGCACACATGAGGTTAATTCCTCACCTGTGGTTGTTTTTACATTTATATTGAGAAGTTGTGCTGTGAGACCATACCCCTTTGACAAAATCGTAAGGATGAAACCGGTCATGGAGTGATTTCACAGCACTTTGACATTTCAAACAGAGAAGCTCTCTTTTTCCCACAGATCCTGTGGAGGAGCAGGAAACAATTAGGGGATCACGCTGGAGTTTCTTTTAACACAGAGATAACATCCAGCGGCTCATTTGGCTTATCAGGTTCATTCAGACTGTCAGCAATAGCGAGCTGAGTGATACACCTATGCAATTAATGCTGACATTGAGCCAGATTTTCTCGAGTGGGAACTTTTGTAGCATCTGGTTTGATGGAATTTTTATGTTGTTTTAATAAATACATTTGAAACGGGATTACACTATGTGGAGCCTTTGTCTTCCTATGTTCCTGGATGACGGAAGTTTGCTGAGACACACCGACTGAGCAGTCCGCTTTGGATATCGTTCAGGCATAATATTTTCATCATTGTGGTGAGTAGGGATGAGCTCGGTGTTCGAGTCGAACATACGTTCGACTCAAACATCGGCTGTTCGATCGTTCGACGAAGATCGAACGATTTGGGCCGTTCGCGCCAAATTCGAGTGACGCGAACGGCCCACAATGCACTACGCCATCGCAGTGTCATCCAGGCGCTGTGATTGGCCAAGCATGCACTGTGACCCCGCATGCTTGGCCAATCACAGCGCCGGCAGCGAGGAGAGCAATGATTGGCCACAGGCAGGATGCCTGTGGCCAATTATTGCTGAGGGTGTTTAGTACATGCCCCACACTATAAAAGGCCGCCAGCACGGCGGCCTAGTGTAGTGTGTTTCGGAGCAGGGAAAGAGAAACATAGGCAGGGACAGTGACATTTATTTTTTTCTTGCTTAACCTGGATTCCTTTAGTTTAGGGAAAGAGAAGGATAGGTAGGGAGAGTGTCAGTGTGTTTTACTGTGCGAATCCTTGTTTCTAGGGACAGGGAAGGACAGTGAGGGAATTCTCCTTGTGCTATAGTGTGCTTTAAAAAAACATTTTTTCTAGGGACAGAAAACTATAGGTAGGGAGAGTGTCAGTGTGTTTTACTGTGCGAATCCTTGTTTCTAGGGACAGGGAAGGACAGTGAGGGAATTCTCCTTGTGCTACAGTGTGCTTTAAAAAAACATTTTTTCTAGGGACAGAAAACTATAGGTAGGGAGAGTGTCAGTGTGTTTTACTGTGCGAATCCTTGTTTCTAGGGACAGGGAAGGACAGTGAGGGAATTCTCCTTGTGCTATAGTGTGCTTTAAAAAAACATTTTTTCTAGGGACAGAAAACTATAGGAAGGAAGAGTGTCAGTTTCTTTCACTGTGATAATCCTTGTTTCTAGGGACAAAGAAGGAAAGTGAGTGAAATTCTCCTTGTGCTATAGTGTGCTTTAAAAAAACATTTTTTCTAGGGACAGAAAACTATAGGTAGGGAGAGTGTCAGTGTGTTTTACTGTGCGAATCCTTGTTTCTAGGGACAGGGAAGGACAGTGAGGGAATTCTCCTTGTGCTATAGTGTGCTTTAAAAAAACATTTTTTCTAGGGACAGAAAACTATAGGAAGGAAGAGTGTCAGTTTCTTTCACTGTGATAATCCTTGTTTCTAGGGACAAAGAAGGAAAGTGAGTGAAATTCTCCTTGTGCTATAGTGTGCTTTAAAAAACATTTTTTCTAGGGACAGAAAACTATAGGTAGGGAGAGTGTCAGTGTGTTTTACTGTGCGAATCCTTGTTTCTAGGGACAGGGAAGGACAGTGAGGGAATTCTCCTTGTGCTATAGTGTGCTTTAAAAAAACATTTTTTCTAGGGACAGAAAACTATAGGTAGGGAGAGTGTCAGTGTGTTTTACTGTGCGAATCCTTGTTTCTAGGGACAGGGAAGGACAGTGAGGGAATTCTCCTTGTGCTATAGTGTGCTTTAAAAAAAAATTTTTCTAGGGACAGAAAACTATAGGTAGGGAGAGTGTCAGTGTGTTTTACTGTGCGAATCCTTGTTTCTAGGGACAGGGAAGGACAGTGAGGGAATTCTCCTTGTGCTATAGTGTGCTTTAAAAAAACATTTTTTCTAGGGACAGAAAACTATAGGTAGGGAGAGTGTCAGTTTCTTTCACTGTGATAATCCTTTTTTCTAGTGACAAAGAAGGAAAGTGAGTGAAATTCTCCTTGTGCTATAGTGTGCTTTAAAAAACATTTTTTCTAGGGACAGAAAACTATAGGTAGGGAGAGTGTCAGTGTGTTTTACTGTGCGAATCCTTGTTTCTAGGGACAGGGAAGGACAGTGAGGGAATTCTCCTTGTGCTATAGTGTGCTTTAAAAAAACATTTTTTCTAGGGACAGAAAACTATAGGTAGGGAGAGTGTCAGTGTGTTTTACTGTGCGAATCCTTGTTTCTAGGGACAGGGAAGGACAGTGAGGGAATTCTCCTTGTGCTATAGTGTGCTTTAAAAAAACGTTTTTTCTAGGGACAGAAAACTATAGGTAGGGAGAGTGTCAGTGTGTTTTACTGTGCAAATCCTTGTTTCTAGGGACAGGGAAGGACAGTGAGGGAATTCTCCTTGTGCTATAGTGTGCTTTAAAAAAACATTTTTTCTAGGGACAGAAAACTATAGGAAGGAAGAGTGTCAGTTTCTTTCACTGTGATAATCCTTGTTTCTAGGGACAAAGAAGGAAAGTGAGTGAAATTCTCCTTGTGCTATAGTGTGCTTTAAAAAAACATTTTTTCTAGGGACAGAAAACTATAGGTAGGGAGAGTGTCAGTGTCTTTTACTGTGCGAATCCTTGTTTCTAGGGACAGGGAAGGACAGTGAGGGAATTCTCCTTGTGCTATAGTGTGCTTTAAAAAAACATTTTTTCTAGGGACAGAAAACTATAGGAAGGAAGAGTGTCAGTTTCTTTCACTGTGATAATCCTTGTTTCTAGGGACAAAGAAGGAAAGTGAGTGAAATTCTCCTTGTGCTATAGTGTGCTTTAAAAAAACATTTTTTCTAGGGACAGAAAATTATAGGTAGGGAGAGTGTCAGTGTCTTTTACTGTGATAATCCTTGTTTCTAGGGACAAAGAAGGAAAGTGAGTGAAATTCTCCTTGTGCTATAGTGTGCTTTAAAAAAACATTTTTTCTAGGGACAGAAAACTATAGGTAGGGAGAGTGTCAGTGTGTTTTACTGTGCGAATCCTTGTTTCTAGGGACAGGGAAGGACAGTGAGGGAATTCTCCTTGTGCTATAGTGTGCTAAAGCATTCCTCATCAACCATCTTTGAAATCCTTGTTTTTTTAGACAGTCAGGGAAATTGTCGTTGTGCTATTCTGTGCAAAAGCAATCATCCTCAACCATATTTATAAATCCTTAAGTAAAGGGATAGAGAAGGACACCTGAAGGTAGCCCTTATTGCTTTTTTCCCATCTCCCTGCAGGCCATCTATTAGAATGTCTGGAAGGCAAACAAGGAGAGGCAGACAGTCAGGAGGCAATAAAAGAGGGCAAGCAGGCTCTGTGTCTGGGGGCAACAGTGCTGGTCATGGACGCGGTGCATTGTCATCAGCACATGGCCATGGGACACGCTTGTCCTTCTTTTCGGCAGCTGGACATGTTGAGCCACATCATGCCGAAGACTTGGTAGAGTGGATGACCAAGCCCTCCTCCTCCTCCTCATCCTCTCTCACCCAGGCTCAGGGTACTGGAAAAGCAGCTGCCAAAGCGTCCTCTTCCCTGGTATCAATGTCAGACTCATCATTAGTCACTCCTTCCCTAGACCCACCATGTCCTCCTCCTGAGGAGTCCCCCGAACTGTTTGAGCACAGTGTTGGGTACATGCTCCAGGAGGATGCCCAGCGTTTCGAAGGGTCTGATGATGAAACCCAGCTAGAGGAAGGCAGTAGCGTGAGAGCAGACAGAGGGGATGCTCAAGAAGGACACCAATCTGGCAGTCATGTTCCAGCAGCTGCAGCATACTGCCAGATTGGCTCCAGTGATGAGGAGGGAGGTGATGATGAGGTCACTGACTCCACGTGGGTGCCTAATAGGAGAGAGGAGGAGGAGGAGGATGAGGAGGAGGCACATCTCCAACGAGGCAGGATGCCCTTTGGTGGTCAGCGTAAGGGCAGAATCACACCGCAGAGCTCCGCCTGTGCAGGGCGCTGCCTCTGCCCGTCATTCAAAAAGTTCTTTGGTGTGGGCCTTTTTTGAGGCTAGTGCATCAGATCGCACAGCTGCTGTTTGCAACATATGTCTCAAGCGTATATCGCGTGGCCAAAACATCAGCCGCTTGGGTACCACATGCCTGACCAGACATATGTTGACCTGCCATGCAGCTCGTTGGCAAGCCTACCTCAAAGACCCACACCAAAGAACAAAGCGGACCTCTCCTTGCACCGCATCAGCTGGGATCTCCAACCCCACTATAACTTCAGTCCTCTCTGAAACATGCACTGAGAAGAATGAAGGTGTAGAATTAGGTGTGTCACAGCCAAGTACTTGCGGCCACTCTGCTAGCAGTACACCGACGTCCGATTCTAGCAGGCAAATTTCCCTGCCCCAGCTGCTGGACCGTCGAAAGAAGTTCACTCCCAGCCATCCACATGCCCAGCGGTTGAATGCTAGCTTGGCTAAATTGCTAGCGCTTTAACTGCTGCCTTTTCAGTTGGTAGACTCGGCCCCCTTCCGTGAGTTTGTGCAATGTGCGGTTCCTCAGTGGCAGGTTCCCAAACGCCACTTTTTCTCACGGAAGGCTATTCCGGCTCTCTACCGGCATGTGGAAGGCAATGTCTTGGCCTCGTTGGACAGGGCGGTCAGCGGTAAGGTGCATATTACCGCTGACTCATGGTCCAGCAGGCATGGACAGGGACGTTACCTTTCTTTCACGGCCCATTGGGTCACTCTTTTGGCAGCTGGGAAGGATGCAGGACAAGGTGCAGTAGTGTTGGAGGTTGTTCCACCGCCACGCCTCCAAAATGCTACTACTGGTTGTGACACACCTCTCTCCTCCACCCCCTCCTCTTCTTCTTCCTCCATGGCCTCTTCCTGTGGTTTGTCCTCGGAACCAGCGGTGCTCCGTAGGCGTTCAAGGGGCTACGCAAGTACGCAGGCAAAAAGATGCCATGCCGTGCTTGCGCTGGTGTGTTTGGGGGACAAAAGCCACACTGGGGCAGAGATCCTGTCTGCTCTGCAGGGCCAGGCCGAGAGGTGGTTGACGCCATGCCAGCTTAAGCCAGGAATGGTGGTTTGCGACAATGGCACCAACCTCCTCTCCGCCCTCCGACAGGGACAACTGACCCATGTGCCCTGTGTGGCTCACGTCCTTAACCTGGTGGTGCAGCGGTTCTTGGGCAGGTACCCGGGCTTACAGGATGTCCTGAGGCAGGCCAGGAAAGTCTGTGTGCATTTCCGCAGATCTTATAATGCCAGTGCTCGCCTGGCTGAGCTGCAAAAGGAGTTGAACCTGCCCAAGAACCGCCTTATATGTGACATGCCCACCAGGTGGAACTCAACGTTGGCCATGCTGCAGCGGCTGCACACGCAGCAGAGGGCCATCAATGAGTACCTGTGCGACTACGGCACCAGGACAGGGTCAGGGGAGCTTGGTTTTTTTTCTCCACGCCAGTGGGGCATCATCAGGGATGCATGCACTGTCCTGGCACCATTTGAGGAGGCCACGAGGATGGTGAGCAGTGACAGTGCATGCATCAGTGACACTGTACCTCTTGTCCACCTGTTGGAGCACACGCTGCGTGGAATAATGGACAGGGCACTTGAGGCAGAACAGAGGCAGGAAGAGGAGGACTTCCTTGCCTCTCAAGGCCCCCTTTACCCAGACAGTGTTCCTTCTGTCCCACCCATCGCACAGGAAGAGGAGGAGGAGGAGGAGGAGGAGGAGGAGGATTGTGTCAGCATGGAGGTGGAGGCTGGCACTCAGCATCATCAGCAGCAGTCTTTTAGGGATGATTTACAGTCCCAAGAAACCAGAGGACTTGTACGTGGCTGGGAGGAGGTGGCTGCGGATCATGTCGTCCTTAGTGACCCAGAGGACTCCGGAGCGAATGCCTCAGCAAACCTACGCTGCATGGCCTCCCTGATCCTGCAAAGTCTGCGGAAGGATCCTCGTATTCTTCGGATCAAGGAGAGGGACCATTACTGGCTGGCCACTCTCCTTGATCCACGGTACAAGGGTAAGGTTGCGGACCTTATGTTACCGTCGCAGAGGAAGCAGAGGATGAGACAACTCCGGGAGGCCTTGCAGAAAGGTCTGTGCAACGCGTTCCCAGAGACTGGGAGGTTACAAACTCCTGGTCCTGGACAACGAGTTGCTGAGGCTTCGGCCAGTCAAAGAAGGAGCGGTGGGGAAGGTGGCCGTCTGACCGATGCGTTCAGACAATTCTTTAGTCCGCAGCCCCAAAGTATGATCGGTTCCAGCAACCATCGCCAGCGTCTGATAAACATGGTGCAGGAATATCTAGGGGCAAGGTCAGACTTGGACACCTTCCCCACCGAAAATCCTCTGGCTTACTGGGTCTTGAGGATGGATCACTGGCCAGAGCTTGCACAGTATGCAATTGAGCTACTGGCCTGTCCTGCATCCAGTGTTCTTTCGGAACGCACATTCAGTGCTGCTGGAGGATTTGTCACGGATCACAGGGTGCGCCTGTCCACCGACTCGGTTGATCGACTGACTTTCATCAAGATGAACCAGTCTTGGATCACCACCAGCTACCACACACCTGATGCTGATATAACAGACTAATTGATTTTAACATGTCACATCCCTTCAAGACTGATGCTGAGTGCCTGTGCTGTTATGTTGACTGGCTATCCTCCTCCTCCGAGTCCTCAATGATACGATTGATGATGATAGCTTGGAAGATCATTTTTGTTTATGGGTGCCGCCACCAGTGGCTAAGGCCCAATTTTTCAGCCCCTGTTTTACAGGGGCGTGTAATTACAATTTTTTTAGCAATAATTTGCCATAGGGCTCATTGCTGTGCTCCAAGTACAGTATCTGTGAGGGGTTGGAGTGTTGTGGCACCAGTGCCTAAGGCCCAATTTTTCAGCCCCTGTTTAACAGGGGCGTGTCATTACAATTTTTGAAGCAATACTTTGCAACAGGGCTCATTGCTGTGCTCCAAGTACAGTATCTGTGAGGGGTTGTAGTGTTGTGCCACCAGTGCCTAAGGCCCAATTTTTCAGCCCCTGTTCAACAGGGGCATGCAATTACAATTCTTGATCTAATAATTCACAGCAGGGCCCATTGCTGCACCCACCAAGAGTAACTCTGAGGGCTTACAGTGTTGTGGCAACGCCACCACCACCACCACCACGAAAGGCCCAATTTTTCAGCCCCTGTTCAAAAGGGGCATGTAATTACAATTCTTGATCTAATAATTCACAGCAGGGCCCATTGCTGCACCCACCAAGAGTAACTCTGAGGGCTTACAGTGTTGTGGCAACACCACCACCACCACCACCACCACGAAAGGCCCAATTTTTCAGCCCCTGTTCAACAGGGGCATGCAATTACAATTCTTGATCTAATAATTCACAGCAGGGCCCATTGCTGCACCCACCAAGAGTAACTCTGAGGGCTTACAGTGTTGTGGCAACGCCACCACCACCACCACCACGAAAGGCCCAATTTTTCAGCCCCTGTTCAAAAGGGGCATGCAATTACAATTCTTGATCTAATAACTCACAGCAGGGCCCATTGCTGCACCCACCAAGAGTAACTGTCAGGGCTTACAGTGTTGTGGCACCAGCACCACCATCAAAGGCCCAATTTTTACTACCACTGTTCAACAATTATATGTAATTAAAATTCCTGATATAATAGTTGACAGCAGGGCGTTCCAGCACCAACCAAGAGTAACTGTGAGTGCTTACAGTGTTGTGCCAACACCAACAACTAAGGGGCCTATTTCTGCAGAGTATATACGGCAGGTCCCTACTTTCAAACATCCAACTTACAAACGACTCCTACTTGCAAACGCAAGAAGACAACAGGAAGTGAGAGGAAATCTACCACTAGGAAGGAAAATTCTCTCCTGTAAGAATAAATATGGGAGAAAGGTGTCTCCTCTGTACTGATGCTTTATCAGCAATCCTTGTTTCAAGAAAAACACCACATTTCAAAAACAGTTGTCATTGGGACGGAAAGTGAGGTGAAATGTTCTGAACAGGGGCACAGACAGCAAAACAAATGTTACAGGGGTGATAACCCTTACCTATGTTTTCCAAAAAGTTTAAAAATAGATTTTTGGGCTGGAGCTACACTTCAACAATGTACCTGTTCAAAATTACAAACAGATTCTACATAAGAACAAACCTACAGTCCCTGTCTTGTATGCACCGCCTGTATACGGCTGTTCAGAGTATATAGGGCCTTTTTTATTTTATGTGCGGGGTTCCCCTTAATATCCATACAAGACCCAAAGGGGCTGGTAATGGGCTGGGGTAGGGGGGGGGGGGGGTCATGGGGTAGCTATGCCATTTTTCTTAAAGATTTTCATCCATATTACCGGGACCAGACATTACATTAAAGCCGCAAGCAGTTTTAAATGGCTTTTTTTCCCTTTAGAAGTGTCATTTTGTGCAGGGACAGTTCTAAACACGGGAAACATGTGGCACTTCACAGGCATACTTTAGACACCCCCCAGGTACGATATTTAAAGGAATATTTGACTTTTTTTTTTCACTTTATGCATCATTAAAATGACTGCTCCCGAAAAACGACCGTTTTTAAAACTTCTTTTTGCATTGATACATGTCCCCTGGTGCACAACCCTGGTTCCCAAACCCTTTTTAGGACAATAACATGCATAATAGTTGTTATAATTAGCACTTTAGAATTCGAACGTTCGCATCCATTGTATTTAATAGGGTTCTAATGTTCGTACGAACTTTCGGTCCGTTCGCGGGTTCTGGTGCGAACCGAACCCGGGGGTGTTCGGCTCATCACTAGTGGTGAGTTTAAACCCCTAAGGGGTGTGTGGAATATATCTGTGAAGTTATCTTTGGAGAGAGGTCACCCATCGCGTGAAAAGTGATTTTGATTTATTTCTCCCACTTCCCATAGACTCTCAGATTTTACGGACCTTTCATGCTTAGTCATTGTGTCCTTTTGCTTCAATCAAGCTCTCCCTATCTATGTATTTTCATATGTATTTTTATATATATATTCACAAGTCGGTTTTTATTAACTGATTTTAGCGCTACTTTGATGCAATTTTTACTGTTGCTTGCTATACAGTTTTTTGATACATCATTTTTGTTTAATATGTTAAAATAACATTATAAAAATATAAAGAAAGAAAATACTGCGCTAATCTAAAATAGTGAATAAAAATAAAGCTGCTACATAAAATGTGACTAAAATTAATAAACATGGAATGAAGATGTAGCGCTAAGTGAAGAAATGAAGCCCAATAATTTGGGCCTCCAATCAAACCAAAGTGATAAATAATATCAATATAATGAGTCCATACAGTGTCCATAGAAAATTTTCGTGTTGTGAAGAAAGAACATGTAGCACTGAAGGGTCATCACATAACTCTTGTAGAAAAAGAGAGGTAGAATACTCTTACCGGAACATTAGACCTGTGGTTTAGGCAGGTTAAATAGGCATACGAAATCCCAGTGGCACTCCTCATCAGTTAGTCTGGAAACTGGATCAGATGGGTCCCCAATGTAAACTGTCCGGTAGGCTCCCCGACTTGACAGCAGACTCTGGGTTTCACACCGATCCAGGTGGTCCTCCGATGGAACTGGAACCGCCACTCAGCAAGGAGACTCTTTACCACAGTGAATATTAGTAACCAGTGGCCAAAGGAAGCTATTACTTGACCAACCACCCATGTGAGGAGAAAAGAAGGGAAGGAATGCTCCAATGGTGCAGGTCAATGAGGGTTTATTCAACCAACATAAAAGTGATCACAAACAATAAAAACGTTTAAAAAGGGGCAGTGAATGAGGTAGTGTACCAAGCCCTACGCGTTTCGAACAAATGTTCTTCAACAGGATGCCCCTGTTGAAGAACATTTGTTCGAAACGCGTAGGGCTTGGTACACTACCTCATTCACTGCCCCTTTTTAAACGTTTTTATTGTTTGTGATCACTTTTATGTTGGTTGAATAAACCCTCATTGACCTGCACCATTGGAGCATTCCTTCCCTTCTTTTCTCCTCACATGGGTGGTTGGTCAAGTAATAGCTTCCTTTGGCCACTGGTTACTAATATTCACTGTGGTAAAGAGTCTCCTTGCTGAGTGGCGGTTCCAGTTCCATCGGAGGACCACCTGAATCGGTGTGAAACCCAGAGTCTGCTGTCAAGTCGGGGAGCCTACCGGACAGTTTACATTGGGGACCCATCTGATCCAGTTTCCAGACTAACTGATGAGGAGTGCCACTGGGATTTCGTATGCCTATTTAACCTGCCTAAACCACAGGTCTAATGTTCCGGTAAGAGTATTCTACCTCTCTTTTTCTACAAGAGTTATGTGATGACCCTTCAGTGCTACATGTTCTTTCTTCACAACACGAAAATTTTCTATGGACACTGTATGGACTCATTATATTGATATTATTTATCACTTTGGTTTGATTGGAGGCCCAAATTATTGGGCTTCATTTCTTCACTTAGCGCTACATCTTCATTCCAACATTATAAAAATGCCAATAGCTTTGCAGTGAGTTTTTAATTTTTTTCAATATTTTTGCAATATCATTTTTTAGTGTTTATTAGCGTTTTTTTGCGGTTTTCCGCATTTTTTATCGGGTTTTTTTTTGAACAATTTAAAAAATTTTTCAATGGATCAAAAACATTAAAAAATTCTGGCGAACGACGTTTTTGAGCGTTTATCAGCGTCCGAGCGTTTTTACAGCTGAAAACGTCTCTCGGAACCCACTATTTTTTTATTTTTTTACTGTTTAAAAATGCCACTGCCCAAAACTGCTGATAAGAGCCTATGTGTGCATGGACACAGGATAACATGATGGAGAGTTTAATGACTGTAGAAAAAAAAAACGTCTACAGCCAAAAACAGCTGCTGTAAAAACGTCCAAACACGTCCAGTGTGCATGAGGCCTAAATGTGGCCAAATCATTGATTCCTCTACACCGGAACTCTCACCGGGTTCCGTCCCTCCCAGACTGGCTAAACAAGGTCAGAGACATCTGTGAAGTGGAAGATTCCCCGGCACAGGATACAGGCGGTGTAGAGAGATTTCACAAGACTCGGCAACCCCGGTTTGTCTTTAAATATTCCCAGGATTTTGAGGACGCCACGTCCTCCCACACCTCATAATGAGGGAAGGAATGCATGACTTCACAGGACCAAATCTGTATTTCACTCTGTTTGTGTGGAACTGAAAGCCAACAATCTACCTAAACTTCTTCCTTTCTTTTCTTCTATTTCCCCTCCCCCACCCCCTACAATAACAAGGGCAGAGGACGGCAAGAAACCAAACTACAATAAGGTTACCCATGTTTATTGTATTGTTCAGGTGATGACAAAAGCCAAATCTTTTACCTTTAGATAAGATCGCTTATCAGTGACTAAAAAAGATTGGACCTCTTATGACCATCACTACAACGGAGCGTTATCAGATAATATTTCCAGGTTATTACAAGAGATGTGAAGCTTTACCAAAAACGTGTGCAGTTGTGTCTGCGACCCGCGTACTGTGCATCATTTCTTTACTTCTCCCAATAAATGTTCAATGTTTAAAATGTAAAAAAACGAATAGAATAAAATAGAAAGAATATAACTGCCATCCAAAATTTTTCATTTTGAATAAAATAGACTAAAAAAGAAATCCATCCTTCAAAATTCTAATTTTGAAATTTTAATTTTAAATTCAAAACATAATAGAATAGAAATAATATCGACATCTTCCGAAATTCAGATTTCAAATAGAATAGAATAAAATAGAAAACATATATGGCTGGCTTCCAAAATTTAATTTTTAAATTAATATAACAGAATAGAATGAAAGAGAAAGAATATAGCTGGTTTCAAAAATTCTAATTTCACATAGAATAGAATAGAAAAAATATATAGCCAACTTTCGAAAATTGAATTTTGAAATTTAAATGTCAATTTAAGAATAGAATATAATACAATAGAAAGAATATAGCTGTTGTCTGAAATTCAAACTAGACATGTGCACTGCTGACAAATGTGTTTGTTTTCATTTTAATTCGTTTTTTTGCTTTTTTCAGAAATTCTGAAATTCGGACTTCGGAAATTCGAAAATACGTTAATCGGAAATTCGAAAATGCGAAAATCCAAATTTTCACATTTTCAAATATCCGAATTCTGAATTTTCACATTTTCGAATTACTGAATTTTATAATTTTCAATTTCCGAATTTTCAAATTTTAGGATATTCGGATTTTTGAATTCCGAATTTTCGAATTGTGCAAGTTGCAATTTTCTAATTTTGGAATTTAGAATTAAAACATTTTCGATTTCTCAAATTTTTAATTTTCTGATTTTCAAATTTCCGATTTCTGAATTTTCAAATTTCTGATTTAGGAATTTCCAATTTTCGAATTTTGGAATTTATGATTTTGGAATTTTGAATTTTAGAATTTTAGATTTTTAAATTTCCAAATTTTAGAATTCCAAATGTTTTAATTTTTTAATTCAGATTTTTCGAATCTCGAATTTTTTTAATTCAGATTTTTTGATTTTTTTATTTCCGAATTTTCTGATTTAGGATTTTTCCATTTCATCTATGACACGTTCATCTTATTAAAAGAGAAACCCATCCTTTAAAATTCAAATTTTGAAATTTTAATTTAAAATTCAAAACATAATAGAATACAATAGAAAGAATATAGACATCTTCCAAAATTCAGATTTCAAAAAGAATAGAATAAAATAGAAAACATATTTTATTTTGAAATTAGAATCTAGAATTTTAATATAATAGAATATAATTTTAGAGAAAGAATATAGCTGGTTTCCAAAATTCTAATTTCACATAGAATAGAATAGAACAAATATATAACCAACTTTCAAAAATGTAATTTTGAAATTTAAATGTCAGGTTTAGAATATAATACAACACAATAGAAAGAATATAGCTGTTGTCTTAAATTCAAATTAGACATGTGCAATTTAGTTTTTTTGCTTTTTTCAGAAATTCGGACATTCGGAAATTCAAAAATACGGTATTCCAAATTTTCGCATTTTCGAATTTCCGAATTCTGAATTTTTGCATTTTCAAATTTCTGAATTTTCAAATTTTCGATTTCCGAATTTTCAAATTTTAGGATATTCGGATTTTCGAATTCCAAATGTTTGAATCCAGAATTTTCTAATTTTCAAATTTCCGATTTTCTAATTTTTGAATTTTGCATTTTTGAATTTTAGAATTTCTGATTTTCGAATTTCCAATTTCCGAATTTTAGAATTTCTGAATGTCAAATTTTGGAATTTATGATTTTGGAATTTAGAATTTTCGAATTTTAGATTTTAGATTTTAGATTTCTAGAATTTCCAAATTTTCGAATTTCCAAATTTTCTCATTTCTTATTTTCGAATTCCGAATTTTTTAATTTTCGAATTCCGAATTTTTGGATTTCTGAATTTTCGGATTTACGATTTTCGAATTTCTAATTTTCGAATTCTGAATTTCTTAATTTTCGAATCCCGAATTTTTGGATTTCTGAATTTTCGGATTTACGATTTACGATTTTCGAATTTCTAATATTCTAATTTAGAATTTTTCATATTTCCGATTTTCAAATTTTCAAATTTCTGATTTTCTCATTTCTAATTTTCAAATTTTCGAATTCCGAATTTTTAAATTTTCAAATTTCCAATTTTGGAATTTTGGAATTTCTGAATTTTCGGATTTACGATTTTCGAATTTCTAATTTTCGAATTCTGAATTTCTTAATTTTCGAATCCCGAATTTTTGGATTTCTGAATTTTCGGATTTACGATTTACGATTTTCGAATTTCTAATATTCTAATTTAGAATTTTCCATATTTCTGATTTTCAAATTTTCAAATTTCTGATTTTCTCATTTCTAATTTTCAAATTTTCGAATTCCGAATTTTTAAATTTTCAAATTTCCAATTTTGGAATTTTGGAATTTCTGAATTTTCGGATTCACGTTTTTCGAATTTCAAATTTCACATTTTCTCATTTAGAATTTTCCATATTTCAGTTTTTTAAATTTTCGAATTTCTGATTTTTCCGTTTCATCTAAGACACGTTCATCTTATTTGTATTAATAAGAAGATTTATTCCCAATATGTGACGTCTTCTAAGTTATAAAAGAAACATCCGACTTCAACATTTTGTGTCTCTATGGACAGTACTGTGCAAAAATTTTAGGCAGGTGTGAAGAAATAATGTAAAGTACAAATGATTTCATATCTACAGATTTACTTCTTTATTTTTATCCATTTATAAAATGCAGAGTGAGCGAGGAGAAGAGAAATCCAAATCTAATCAATATTTGAATATTCTTCATCCGATCTTTTAGGTCCACTAATACACACACAGTCTATGAAGGGAATGTTTTTATATTTTACATTTGTTTTCAAATTCAAATCCAATTCAACTCAAACTTAATACAATTCAAATTTGATTGCAATATTTTGTTATTTTGGACAAAATTCATTTTGATATTTTGGATTGGTTGAAATTGGTTACTCAGAATAATGAAGATTTTGTCCAATTCTGATTGGGAATGAAATCTTGTGGTTGTCTCAGGTAGAGATGTGTGTGATGGAAAAATCTCTTTCATTTCCTTCCGTTTAGTTTTGTTAAATTTGGTTGATTTGTTCAATTCGGGATTCATATTCAGAATTTATATTCGGAATTTGTTTTATGTGTTTTATCAAATCTTCTAATTTACCAATTTTTTTTTCGATTCAAAGCGTTTAAATCGCTAAATTTCAAATTGGTCCAATTAAAAATGTACGTTTTTTTTATTTTCAATTCTAATGCGGCAACCAAAATGTTTACATTTAAAGCGAAAGGTCCACCCAGAAAAAAGTTTCAACACTAAAATTCCTAAAATAAAAAGAAAAAAAATGAATAGAAAAAAAGAAATAAATGATACTGACATTATGCCTGTTGCTATGCGGAAGTCCCTAATCTGCCTCTTCCTTTGCCTCGGTGGGTCTCCTTCCGCTTCCTCTTCTTGTGAATGGGGAGCGCTGCCTTCTGGGGACTGTGTGTATCCCAAGAGACAAGCCGCCCATTCACAAAGCGACGTGCGAGTGGCGCATGCTCAGTAGGAAACGGGCAGTGAAGCCGTAAAGTGTCTTGTTTTGGGGACTGAAGATGGGAAAAGGTTAGAGATTTGCACAACAAATATTAGGGGGGGGGGAGGGGAGACTTCTATTTCTGAGTGACAGAATGGACATCTTACATCTAGAACTAAAAGTTCCATCATTTTTTGTTTTAAATTGGAAGAATAAACTTTGCACCTCACTTTTCAGGCCTTTATTGGATAAGTGACAATTTATGAGGGAAGAGGAAACAGATTACATGAGCAATTAAATAAATGTCTTCCTTTTTTACAGACTGAATAAAGTAAAATGTGTCGGTATTGCTGATAAGCGTGTAATTCCTTTCTGGTCAGTCCTCTTTTCTGAGGGAGAGAACAAGTAGACTGCGGATAGAACTAAGAAATTATATTTTATTTTTTCCAGCAATGAATCCGGGAGGTTCCTGTTATCAGATTTTCACCACAACTTATAAGCCTGTTTAGGAAGAATACTATATGCTGGCCATAGAATGAGAAGATTGCATCGGGTGAGTTGTCCTCTGAAACAGCCGCCCCCCCCCCCACAAGTGTTCAGGAGACGATACAAAGGCTTTAGGCAAAATGATGCCTTGCAGTGTTACAGCCGGTATGTCTAGGGGGAGGATCCACACTGGGGCGGACATTGTGTAAGCTCTGCAGGGGCAGGACCGGAGGTGGCACTCCATCTTGTGCCAGGAAAAGTCATGTATAACAACAGCACCAGCCTGTTGTCTGCCCTTCAGCAGGGTAGGTTCCCATATGTGCCTTCTCTGGGACATGTTCCCAACCTAGTGGTGCAGCTATTTCTAGATAGGTACCCTGATTATAGGATCTTTTGAAGCAGAATAGAAGAGTTTGTAGCCAACTGATATCACCCTGCATCCTTTCTGTCTGCCAGCAGAGTTACCCAGTGGGTAATGAATGATATATAACATCTCTGCCATGACTTTCTGGATTATGTGTCTGTGGTCAGGTGGACCCTTCTGCTGACCCCATGGTGGAGTGACTTATTAACCCCCTTGGCGGTAATCCCGAGTTGGGCTCGGGGTGAGTTTTTTATGCTAAAAGCGGTAACCCCCCGAGCCTGACTCGGGCTGCATCGCAGTATCCAGGGGAAGTAACTTACCTTGTTCCCTGGATCCTGCGATGTCCTCCCGCAGTGTCTGTGAGCCGTGTCTCGCTCGATCCACACTGCCGAGTGCCGAGCTCCGTTCCCTGTGACATTGCGGCGCACGGGGGTGGAGTTCGGCGCCAAATTCAAAAAGTGAAACACATAGGGGTTGATTTACTAAAGGAAAATCCACTTTGCACTTGCAAGTGCACTGAAATTGCACATGGAAGTGCAGTCACTGTAGTTCTGAGGGGGACATGCAAGGAAAATAAAAAAAAAGCATTTTAGCTTGCACATGATTGGATGATAAAATCAGCAGAGCTTCCCCTCATTTCAGAGCTTCCCCTCAGATTTACAGCGATCTACAGCGACTGCACTTCCATGTGCACTTTCAAGTGCAAAGTGGATTTTCCTTTAGTAAATCAACCCCATAGTATAGATACAGTATAGTGTAATCTTACTGATTACAGTACTGTATGTAATAATTACACACCCCCTTTGTCCCTAGTGGTCTGCCCAGTGTCCTGCATGCACTTTTATATAATAAAAACTGTTCTTTCTGCCTGGAAACTGGAGATTGTCCATAGCAACCAAAAAAGTGTCCCTTAATGTCAAAAGTGGTTTTAGACCAGCTAGAAAACAGCGATAATAAATTAGAATCACTCGCAGAACTGAGCGATAGCGATTTGTGGGGAAATTCGTCATCAAACACTAAATCTAATGACAGCGACAATTCTGCAACTGAGCAAATTGCAGTGTTTTTGATTTGATTACATTATTGAATCATTTTTATTATTTTTATATTATTATTTGTTATAATTATTTATAGTTATTTATTATATTATAATTTATGATTTTGTGTTTCGAACTTTATCATACCCGGGATGTCTACTAGACTCTTGTTTGGTCAGGTTTAAGTGAGTAATTCCTAAGAATCGCAGGCCTACAATACATAACACCAAATTTCCATGCAAAATAATTGTATCGCTTTTGGTGCGTAATTCCAGAGAGAATCATACCGCCAGGGAGGTTAATATTACTTCTACATGATGGTGGGGGGCAGGGATGGTCTTACAAGAGAAGAATAGGGATGAGCCGACATTTTGGTCTGAACTTAGATTTGGACTGACCTGTGGCTGGTTGGGCAATTGTCCAAATATCTGAACCTTTTCTCATTCAGCCCCTTGTATGGTGAGAGCCGAGCATCATATATAGACGTGGTACTTCTACCACTACTATACATTTATCTTGGAGTACGGCTTTAAGTTTGGCTACTTTTTTGTCTATGGCTTGCTTACAAAATAAAAACATTTTTTGCAAGTCAATATCAGCAATAAAAGTATTTTTTCCTCTAAGAGAAATTATATATGTATTACTCTCTTATACATTTTGTTACTGCATCAAAAGTGAGAAATGTAAATGTTGCTCTGCTCCATAGATGGGGTACAGGTGTGAGAGAGGAAGTGGTAAAAAAAAAACAAAAAAAACAAGAGGTGTGGCCCTCAAGCCATCCATATATATATATTACATACAATTTCTTCATTAATAATAATAATAACAATAACAATAATAATAATAATAATAATAATAATAATAATAATAACAATAACAATAACAATAATAATAATAATAATAATTAGTATTATTATTATTATTATTATTATTATTATTATTATTATTGATATTTTATTGAACAGTATATCTAAACTTTAATTATAATATAAATTTTCTTAATACTTTACATGCTAATAACAATTACATTATTTTGAGAAAAAAGTTTTATGTGGTTGGTGTGTCCTCTGAAGGATACGGCACCTCATCCCTGGTAAATTAAGTGAAAGAAGGTAGTAGGGACTATGGGATTATAACGGTGCCACAAAGAATTTGAAAAACTTTTAGTAAAAAAAATATAAGGGTATTTTTATTATATGTTACGCAGACAATAGAAAAGCATTTTTTTACACAATTATACAAATAAAGAAATATATAGGCAAAACATACTGTACATACATCAGCAAAATCACATAATTAACCCTACATGTTTCGCCAATCCATTGGCTTCATCGGGGGTAAGAAGTTTGTACAGAGTGATTTAAATAGATCTATGAAACAAAATTAAGACAAGAAATCAATATTTATAGCACAAAGCAGCAGGGAAAAGACATTTGGATGACCCAAAAAAGATGTAAAATATGAATGAATGAAGGCTGCCATACCCGCCAGTCCGTACAGAGGGCACGTCACGCTTCCGCGAAGGTCCCCAAAGGAGCCCGACCCAAATTGTGCCTACAGGTAGCTATTTAAGGGAAAAGAAAAGGAATTTTGTGAATATATAATATTTCAGAGATGGCTATTGCAGCAAATTGCTTGCTGCAAATAATAGACAACCCTGTAAGGGACTAACCTAGTCTCCTGACCTACCAAAAAATAGTTAAAACCAACAGAGAATTAATTTGGGGCGCTGAATAAAGTGTTCGGACCAATGTCCAATCACCGGAATTGAATCTGCGCTGTTCTGAAACAGAAAGTGAGTATGATGTTATTAATTAAATAACTGTGTTATCTCAGTGAAAAAAGCCCATTTTGATATAGTAAGATAGAGTTTGAAAAAAGGTGTATAATTACGCTAATTTATAATGTGTGTGACAAGTAAAAGAGAATGAAAAAGAAAAAAGAGAAAAGAAAAATAGATCACTCATAAATAACTATATGAATGTAAACAATCACCTGATGTATATTAGCAACAAAGAAGCACCAACCCTATCGAGGCAATAAATCCAATAATGAATCTGTATTCAAAAGAATGTCTCACAATGCAGAGAGACATAAATTAAAGCCTAAAAAACAATCAAACAAAGAAAAAACCAATCAGATATGTCAGACCATTGAAAATAGCACAGACCCAGATGACCAGCTAGAAATCCGGTCAATCGAAAAATTCGACTCAGTTTACCTGTTAGAGTGAAAGACAGGACAGCAGCGCCCCACAGCCATCGACAGCTAGGACAGACTGTCAATGGCAGTTTAAATAGGCCACCCAGCCATTCGACGTAAGATGCCGTCGAACGGCAGCGGACGTAGGGTGACCAGTGCGCCTGCGCCGCATCGCCAAGGGCCTACAATACCCATAATGCAGTGCAAATATACGTCATATGACGTAATTGCAGCATGCGTGTCCGAATGAACGGATAGGATGGAAAAACGGGGAAGGGAGGATGCCTCGGCGGCACTTCACAGGGAATACTGCTGGGAATACTTTATTACATGCTTCTAGTGCACATCCTCGGCCATTACTTAACAGTATACCGTATAGCCAATTTCTTCGCCTTAGGTGGAATTGTACTCGGGATTCGGACTTTCATATAGCAGTTAAAGATTTGCGTGACAGATTAATTGCTCGAGGGTATAGTCGTTCACTCTTAAAAAAATCCTATAATAGAGCTGTTAAGCTCAATAGGAATGATCTTATTCATTTTATAAAAAAATCTAAACCCAACACCTCTGTTCGCATGATTACTAAATATTCCAACCAACATGGTCAAGTTCGAAATGTCCTTCAGAAATATTGGCCTATTCTATGTGCCGATAAAACTGTTCGGAAGTATATTAAGCCCCACCCAGAGTTAACTTTTCGCCACGCTCCCTCGCTTAAAGATCATTTGGTCTCTAGTCATTTTGATTTTCCAGGTCCCTCAAATCGTTTTCAGGGTGGCACATTCCCCTGTGGTAAATGTGACATTTGCTGTTATTTACCCAGTTCTCATGATGTCCCATTACCCAATGGTCGTATTCATAATATCAAGTACCGTATAAATTGTAAGACCATAGGTGTGGTTTATCTTGCACTATGCCAATGTGGGTGTTTTTATGTCGGCAAGACAAAAAGGCCCTTCTTCAAGCGAATAAGGGACCATGTATTGCCGACATACAAGAAATTAACCACTACGGCGTTGAATCGCCATATAGGATATCAACATGGCTATGATGCTCACGTGGTCACGTTTTATGCCCTCGAGCATGTGCCTCCACATATTCGTGGAGGTAACATAGATGTAGCATTGTTGCAATTAGAAACTCGATGGATACATACTCTTGATGCTGTCAAATTTCCGGGACTTAATGAATACATTAGCTACAAATCCTTTTTGTAAATATTCGGTTCTTCTCTTGACTTATGACTTTTTTCTTTGCTTCCCCTTTAGTACTCTCCCCCCCTTCCTTTGATCATTGATATTGTTCTCCCTTTTACATCCAGGGAACCACTGAAGGTTTTTTTTTTTTTTTTCATTTATCCATTTCATATATTTCTCCTTTTTGTATGATATATATATATATATCTCATAAAGCAATTTAATAATGTTGTTTAATTTATTTTATCATTATTAAAACATATTGTTCGTTCTGAATATAAAATATGATACATAATTCATCAATTAAATTAAATATTTTTCTTTCACCATTATTTCATTTATTCTTAATATTATTCATGATTATATGATAAACTTTAGTGTACTGCGCATTGTGGTTTGGTGCGTTGGATGACCCTTGAATGAATTGAATTGTTTGCCTCCTCTTTATCTTTACAGGTATTGAGAAGGACATCAACCCTCTGCACTATGTCTGTCCTGCCTGCAGGGGGCCGTCTACCTCCGCTTCGGCGTTTAGGCTTCCATGTGATCTGCGACCTGTGCCTGCATGGACACCCAAGGGCCGGTGTTTATTACACCTTGCCCGCACTGTGGCCATGCCTCTGTGAAGTGCCGCCGAGGCATCCTCCCTTCCCCGTTTTTCCATCCTATCCGTTCATTCGGACACGCATGCTGCAATTACGTCATATGACGTATATTTGCACTGCATTATGGGTATTGTAGGCCCTTGGCGATGCGGCGCAGGCGCACTGGTCACCCTACGTCCGCTGCCGTTCGACGGCATCTTACGTTGAATGGCTGGGTGGCCTATTTAAACTGCCATTGACAGTCTGTCCTAGCTGTTGATGGCTGTGGGGCGCTGCTGTCCTGTCTTTCACTCTAACAGGTAAACTGAGTCGAATTTTTCGATTGACCGGCTTTCTAGCTGGTCATCTGGGTCTGTGCTATTTTCAATGGTCTGACATATCTGATTGGTTTTTTCTTTGTTTGATTGTTTTTTAGGCTTTAATTTATGTCTCTCTGCATTGTGAGACATTCTTTTGAATACAGATTCATTATTGGATTTATTGCCTCGATAGGGTTGGTGCTTCTTTGTTGCTAATATACATCAGGTGATTGTTTACATTCATATAGTTATTTATGAGTGATCTATTTTTCTTTTCTCTTTTTTCTTTTTCATTCTCTTTTACTTGTCACACACATTATAAATTAGTGTAATTATACACCTTTTTTCAAACTCTATCTTACTATATCAAAATGGGCTTTTTTCACTGAGATAACACAGTTATTTAATTATTAACATCATACTCACTTTCTGTTTCAGAACAGCGCAGATTCAATTCCGGTGATTGGACATTGGTCCGAACACTTTATTCAGCACCCCAAATTAATTCTCTGTTGGTTTTAACTATTTTTTGGTAGGTCAGGAGACTAGGTTAGTCCCTTACAGGGTTGTCTATTATTTGCAGCAAGCAATTTGCTGCAATAGCCATCTCTGAAATATTATATATTCACAAAATTCCTTTTCTTTTCCCTTAAATAGCTACCTGTAGGCACAATTTGGGTCAGGCTCCTTTGGGGACCTTCGCGGAAGCGTGACGTGCCCTCTGTACGGACTGGCGGGTATGGCAGCCTTCATTCATTCATATTTTACATCTTTTTTGGGTCATCCAAATGTCTTTTCCCTGCTGCTTTGTGCTATAAATATTGATTTCTTGTCTTAATTTTGTTTCATAGATCTATTTAAATCACTCTGTACAAACTTCTTACCCCCGATGAAGCCAATGGATTGGCGAAACATGTAGGGTTAATAATGTGATTTTGCTGATGTATGTACAGTATGTTTGACCAATTACATTATTTTGTAATCTTGCATCTATATTTTAATGTAATATATACTGAATATCCAGCAAGAGAAACAACTAAACTTTATAACTTTTATTTCTCGGCATTGCTGATACTGGAAAGCAGTTCTTTAGTAAAGTATTATTAGACATCTTCTTCAGGGAACAGCCGGAGATCCTTCTATTGGATGGAAGTTTAGAGTCACATTTAGAATGATGTGACAATTTCTCACACATGGCAGCAGATTGTAGAGAATAGTAAAGCCGGTGACTTCATTCTTTATTATTAGAGTGATTGTAAACCTTCTGTGTGCCGTTCTCCCGGGACTACCGACACCTGAGCTGAGCGCCCCTTAGAGACACCACAAGACCGGCACATGATTACAGTGGTGGGACCGCTCCATTCACAATAGAACAAAAGTCACCAAAGAGCAACAAACCTGAGATTTTATTGGATGAAAGTTTCTGCCGCATTCCCCCAGGAAACAGACGCTGAATTTACTGATCACCATCTGCTTTCCAATACAGACTGTCATCATACAAGTCTTACTATGTCTCCTTCACTTTAACTATTCATTGATCCTTTTAGGTGAATAGCAATAAAATACAAATAAAAATGTTAAATAAATGTTAAATAATCATTATATTAAATAAATAATGCATTAAATAAATTACATTTAAATTTAATTTAATTTAATTATTTAAAGTATTATTAAATTCATATAAATGGCATTAAAAATAAAATTTTAAGTAAAATTATTATTATTATTATTTTATTTATTTATTTTTGTAACTAGCACTACGGAAATAAATAATAAATTCTACAGGGATGTTTAATGTGTACATTGCAGCTCTAGTTTGTTATTAATATTGAAATTCCATTGATGGTTTTGGACATTTTGCCCCTATAAGATGCAGTACATAATACAGATCAACATTTTACTTAAAATGAATTCATCAATACATAAATTAATGAATTAATAAAACAATGTGAGTGGCTTCTTGTGTAATATATAGAGTATGCAGTAAGCTAAATGACATGTCAGAAAAAATCCTGTACACTATGATGTCATAGAAAAAAACTAACAAAAAAACAAAAACAAATGCATACATGTTTATCATCCATCATCCAGTGTATAGCACTAATATACATGCATGAGCAGTACAATACACTCCATGTATGGCTTATTAGGGAGTTTTTGTTACAAATTATTATTTTTTGCCATTCTCCTTCAGTAATAGACAGGATTCCTTTTGAAAAACTTGTCTAGCAAAATTAATTAATTTTAATGCACTTAAATACAATATATAAAATTATAAATGATAAAGGACGGGGTCACATCGAGTAAACAGATACCAAACATGCCACGCCTTAAAACTGACCGCATCTGTAAAAAGGTGAAGGGCCGTGGTACCCCAAATTGTCCATAGGGGGCACTATACAAGTGTTTACAGTGAGTTTGCACTCTCCTGTGTACACAGAGAGACAGGGTCACTTTTTCATTATCTTACATTTATTTTATTATATTTTCCATTGTTTAACAATGTTTTTTATTTACCTTTATTGCTGTCACAAGGGGGGGATAACAAGTCCCTGTGTGATAGTGTGAACAGGTGACGGGTTCTCTTTATGGAGACATCAGGGGACTATTAGACCTCTAATGTCTCCCCTCCCCCTCACTGCAGCTAATAAAGCACAGAGCATGCTTGAGTAGCCACTTTCCCAGCTATAGAATCCGGGGAATGATAGCTCCGCCCCATGTGGTGATGAAATGCTCGTCTCTTCTGGGCTCACAGAGGAGATTTGGTACAACCTTCAGGAGATTTACCCCCCTTCATGACCAGGCAATTTTTTGTGATACGGCTCTGCGTTACTTTAACTGACAATTGCACAGTCATGTGACGCTTTAAACAAATAAAATGTTTGTCCTTTTTTTCCCCACAAATAGAGATTTCTTTTGGTGGTATTTGATCACTTTTGTGGGATTAAATTTTTTGTGCTATGAACAAAAAAAGACCAACAATTTTGGAAAAAAATATATATATTTTTTTATATTCTGCTGTAAAACATCCAATAAAAAATGAAAAAAATCGAATTTCTTCATAAATTTAGGCCAATATGTATTCTGCTACATTTCTTAGTAATAATAAAATCCCAATAAGTGTATATTGATTGGTTTGTGCAAAAGTTATAGTGAATACAAACTACGGGATATAGACTGGAATTTTTATTTCATTTTTATCTTTTTACTAGTAATGGCGGCGATCAGAGACTTATAGCGGGACTGGGATATTGCGGCGGACAGATGAACACTAAGTGACACTTTGTGGGGACCAGTGACACCGATACAGTAATCAGTGCTAAAAATATGCACTGTCACTGTACTAATGACACTGGCTGGGAAGGGGTTAACATCAGGGGCGATCAAAGGCTTAAATGTGTGCCTAGCCAGTGTTTGTGTGTACGCAGTGTGGTGCTTTTACTAAGGGATGTGCTTTGCAGGGAAACAAAGTCCATCCCATCCCCGCTGACAGGGCGGAGCTCTGCATTGTTTACATATGTTGGGGGTCCTGTTCAAAACGGGGGGCCCAGTGCAAATCATTTATTCCTGTGGACAAAGGAACAAAATATTTATTTTTATGTGAATAAATGACACTTTAATGTTGATTTCTAGATTTGGATGTTGGGAGTTCGGTTCAAACTTGGGCCTGGGGCAAATAATTTATTATTACACATAAATGAACAACAATCTTTTAGGAGTTTTCTTTTTTATCTGTGAATAAATGATGCTCTAGATTTTTAGATCTTAAAATGGCAGTTAGGGGTCCTTTTTTAAAAATTTAGATTATTAATTTTTATTTGAATTGTTTTTTTTTATTTTATTTATTTGTATTTCATTTTAAATTGGGACCCAGCGTGCATAACATGCCCCCTCTGATATGTGTAGTAAATCTTGTTTGGCCACTAACCCCTTTGGTCAATAAACGCCCTTTGATATGTAATCTTGAATGCCTGTATGTAACACATATATAGCGTGCCATACATATAACACAATATATAAAATACATACACATATATATTAATATTACAACATATACCCCCACTTGGGTCGGTTCTAACTACTAGAGCTGATCCATAAATCAATCAACAGACATCATTATGATTTGAGGTACTGGATGCTTTACAATGGCTCATATGAAATATGACACTGAGACTGGTTACATCTCTCTTCACCAGCCTCTAAAATATCCCCATGAACCAGTTATTAGATAATATAACTTTAAACCATGACTGGAAAAGGATTTGGTAAACATCCGTGGCCCATATAGCTGTTAGGCCTTGTTTCAAAGCTTGCTCTTTCTTGAGTAAATCACATCAATATCTTGAATATTGTGCAAAAAAACGAGCTGATGTCACAGTCCATTCTGACTTCATCACATCTCTCACCATCTCACTGAAAGTAAAGCTTGGTATGTTTTGGGAGCTCCAATCCACATAAGTCCAGGATTCTCTCATCTCCAGGCTCAAAGTTTTCATTTTTAAAGATGCTTTTACACAACCACCAGCAAATCCTGAAATTCTTCTTCCATCTTTATAGTAAGAAGAACCATCAATTTATCAGCAGTCACTTTCAAGGTCAAAAAGGTTTGGATACGGCAGTAAAAAATCTGTGCTGCAAACGATTTCCTTGCACTTGACATTCATGAGCTTCACCTTCAATCATTAATCCACCAATCAGGACACTGGGTTCTTTTAACATCAAACCCTTAATATTCTCTGACAATAAAGCTGTAGTCCACCTCGCCAACCTTTTACAATTCACATCTGCTTCTTTCCATTTCCCATTTGAGCAATGATGACCTTTTGTGTACCTGTCAGGTACCTGAATTTGTTGATTGCCAGCCACAATTTGCTTTCGTAATTTGCTGTAGGCTGACCCCTCATTGCCTTCAATACAGCAGTTACTTGTATCATTCAGTCCATAATTCCACCAGAATGGTATACCAACATATATATATATACCCCCACGCGATGGTTCAGATAGAATCAGATTGACATCAGTGTCTATCAGATCTATCCTGACAAAGCGGCAGTGGAAATTCTTGACAGTATCTTTTCCTGAAAGGTAGAAAGGTCTTTGTCATCCATATATGTCGTAGCCTTCAGCATATTATAAACAACTGATTCAACAATATTTCAAATCTTGACTAGAGTGATGAATTTCACTCACCCCTCTTATAAATTTAGGAAAACCACCCAACATACTATAATTTATGCTATGCCAAGCCATTGTGCAGCATCACCTCAGATGTCAAATCTATTGATATAAATATGCATTATGTCATATGTATGGATGTTATAAAATAATTTTAGGTTTAAATGCTTCGCTCTGGTTTTAAGATAAAGTTCACAAAATAAAACATAATAAAAATTAAAAATTAAAAGCAAAATATATCTGGGAAAGGGAGAAAAAAAAGGGCATTGGGGAAGAAAGGTCCATTGAAAAGAAAAAAAAATGAGAATGAAAAAAAAATTTGAATGTTCAAAAAAAGGTCCATTGCTTGATGAATATTGAGAGAATGTCCATCCCTGTATATTGTCTATTCAGCATTTCTCCCCCACTAGCCAACTTCTGTTCACATTCAAACGAGTACCGCCGGGAATCTCTGAAAGACAAAAGCTCTCACGCAAAAACTCATTAGCAAAGTCCTTAACCACTTAACGACCGCTCACTGTATATATACGTCGGCACAATGGCACCGACAGGCACAATCACGTAGAGTGTATGTGATTGCCTTTGTACAGTTGGGGGGTCCAATCGGACCCCCCTTCTGTACAGTGAGCGGTCGGAATTCGTTGGGGAGCGATCCGACATGAGGGGACGGCCGTTCGATTCCGGCCACCCCCCGCGATCGCTCCCGGCGAATGGAAATGCCCCCTCTGTCTGTGGAATGTACACACAGACAGAGAAAGCAGGAGGAAGTGATGTCATCTCCTGTGCGGCGCTCACATATACCGAGTGCTGTACAAGAGAAGACATCAAGGTTAGTGCACAAACACTACACTAACACCAGCACACATAGGCACATAAATCGCCCCCCAGGCCCCCCCAGATCACCCCCCAGCCCCCAGTCACAGTGTCCCTGATTGCAGTGACCATTTATTTACTGATCACTGCAATCAATGACATTTGTGACTGTAAAAGTGTCACTACATTTCGTTTTAGGTCCAGTGTAGCCCCCTAACCCCCCCCCCTTATAAAGGTTTAACCCCTTGATCACCCCCCAGATAACCCTTTCACCCCCTAGCACCGCCGTCGCTAAGCAATCATTTTTCTGATCGCTGTCTTAGCGTCGGTGATTCAGATCGGTACCCAGTAATTTTTTTTAGGTTCGCCGCAGGTTTTTATAGCGTCGGGTACCCCCATAAATGATCTAATAAAGGTTTAACCCCCTTGATCGCCCCCCAGGTAACCCTTTCACCCCCTATCACCACTGTCGCTAAGCGATCATTTTTCTGATCGATGTCTTAGCGTCGGTGATGCAGATTGGTAGCCAGTATTTTTTTTTAGGTTTGCCGCAGGTTTTTATAGCGTCAGGTACCCCCATAAATTATCTAATAAAGGTTTAATCCCCTTGATCGCCCCCCAGGTAACCCTTTCACCCACTATCACCACTGTCGCTAAGCGATAATTTTTCTTATCGCTGTCTTAGCGTTGGTGATGCAGATCGGTAGCCAGTAATTTTTTTTAGGTTCGCCACAGGTTTTTATAGCGTCAGGTACCCCCATAAATTATCTAATAAAGGTTTAACCCCCTTGATCGCCCCCCAGGGTAACCCTTTCACCCCCTATCACCACTGTCGCTAAGCGATAGTTTTTCTGATCGCTGTCTTAGCGTCGGTGATGCAGATCAGTAGCCAGTATTTTTTTTTTAGGTTTGCCGCAGGTTTTTATAGCGTCAGGTACCCCCATAAATTATCTAATAAAGGTTTAACCCCCTTGATTGCCCCCCAGGTAACCCTTTCACCCCCTATCACCACTGTCGCTAAGTGATCATTTTTCTGATCGCTGTCTTAGCGTCGGTGATGCAGATCGGTAGCCAGTATTTTTTTTTTAGGTTCGCCGCAGGTTTTTATAGCTTCAGGTACCCCCATAAATTATCTAATAAAGGTTTAACCCCCTTGATCGCCCCCCAGGTAACCCTTTCACCCCTATCACCACTGTCGCTAAGCGATCATTTTTCTGATCGCTGTCTTAGCGTCGGTGATGCAGATCGGTAGCCAGTAATTTTTTTTAGGTTCGCCGCAGGTTTTTATTGTTTTAGGTACCCCCATATATTATCTAATAAAGGTTTTAACCCCCTAATTGCCCCTAGTTAACCCTTTCACCAGTGATCATCATATAAGTGTTACGGGTGACGCTGGTTAGTTAGTTTGCTTTTTATAGTGTCAGGGCACCCGCCGTATATAACCCAATAAAGGTTTAACCCCTGATCGCCCAGCGGGTGATATCAATTAGGTTTTAGCATCAGAGAGGATCTGCGTCACACCCCAGGCAGCGTCAGGTTAGTGCCAGTAACGCTAACACCCACGCGTGAAGTATACACCTCCCTTAGTGGTATAGTATCTGAACAGATCAATATCTGATCTGATCAGATCTATACTAGTGTCCCCAGCAGTTTAGGGTTCCCAAAAACGCAGTGTTAGCGGGATCAGCCCAGATACCTGCTAGCACCTGCGTTTTGCCCCTCCGTCCAGCCCAGGCCACCTAAGTGCAGTATCGATCGATCACTGTCACTTACAAAACACAACACACATAACTGCAGCGTTCGCAGAGACAGGCCTGATCCCTGCGACTCCAGTGCTGTAGGAGGTGATTTCACTACCACAGTAAAAAAAAAAGCAAATATGCCGAAGCATTGGGGCAGCAGGGGCGGAGGAGCGGAGGAGTGATTTTGCTCCTAATGCCGCATACATACAGTCAAAATTCCGACGGAGGCTTGCCCGTGGAAAAGTCCGACCATGTGTGTGCGGCATAACTTTTTTGCGGGAGGATGCCCCCCATGCTTCGGCATATATAAATGGTGCATGTATGCCCATCATTAGAAGTGGGTGGATGAAGGGCGGTATTCTAATGGTGGGCATACCCACCGATCCATCTCTTTTTTCGTTCAGCCACCTGGCTGCATGAAAAAAAAGATTAAAATACATGTCCAACAAGGACCAGCAACGTACTGGTATGTTGCTGGACTTTGAATGGTTATACCAGATTGATGCCTGCGGGTTTAGGTATCATCTTGGTATCATTCTTTTCAGCCAGCGGCCGGCTTTCATGTAAAAGCAATCCTAGTGGCTAATTAGCCTCTGGACTGCTTTTACAAGCAGTGGGAGGGAATGTCCCTCCTCTGGATATAAAAAGCGCCATTGGGAAATTGGGAAAGCATTTTATCACACCGATCTTGGTGTGGTCAGATGCTTTGAGGGCAGAGGAAAGATCTAGGGTCTAGACCCCAGTTTTTTCAAAAAAAGAGTACCTGTCACTACCTATTGCTATCATAGGGGATATTTACATTCCCTGAGATAACAATAAAAATGATAAAAAAAAATATATGGAAGGAACAATTTAAAAAAAAAAAAAAAAAAAAAAAAAAAAAGCACCCCTGTCCTGCCCTGCTCTTGCCCAATGGCGAACGCAAGCGTCGGTCTGGCGTCATATGTAAACAGCAATTGCACCATGCATGTGAGGTATCACCGCGAAGGTCAGATCGAGGGCAGTAATTTTAGCAGTAGACCTCCTCTGTAAATCTAACGGGGTAACCTGTAAAGGCTTTTAAAAATGTATGTAGTTTGTTGCCAATGCGCGTTTGTGCGAAATTTTAAAGCATGTCGTGTTTGGTATCTATGTACTCGGCCTAAGATCATCTTTTTTATTTCATCAAACATTTGGGCAATATAGTGTGTTTTAGTGCATTAAAATTAAAAAAAGTGTATTTTTCCCCCAAAAAATGCGTTTGAAAAATCACTGCGCAAATACTGTGCAGAAAAAAAAATGCAACACCCACCATTTTATTCTGTAGGGCCTTTGCTTTAAAAATATATATAATGTTTGGGGGTTCAACATAATTTTCCTGCAAAAAAAAATATGTTTTCATGTAAACAAAAAGTGTCAAAAAGGGCTTTGTCTTCAAGTGGTTAGAAGAGTGGATGTAAGCTTCCTAATGTTGTGTATAAAATGCCAGAACAGTTCAAAACCCCCCCAAATGACCCCATTTTGGAAAGTAGACACCCCAAGCTAAATACTGAGAGGCATGTCGAGTCCATGGAATATTTTATATGTTGACACAAGTTGCGGAAAAAAGACAATTTATTTTATTTATTTATTTTTTTTGCACAAAGTTGTCACTAAATGATATATTGCTCAAACATGCCATGGGCATATGTGGAATTACACCCCAAAATACATTCTGTTGCTTCTCCTGAGTACGGGGATACCACATGTGTGAGACTTTTTGGGAGCCTAGCCGCGTACGGGACCCCAAAATCCAATCACCGCCTTCAGGCTTTCTAAGGGTGTAAATTTTTGATTTCACTTCTCACTGCCTATCACAGTTTCGGAGGCCATGGAATGCCCAGATCGCACAACCCCCCCCCAAATGACCCCATTTTGGAAAGTAGACACCCCAAGCTATTTGCTGAGAGGTATTGTGAGTATTTTGCAGATCTCGCTTTTTGTCACAAAGTTTTGAAAATTGAAAAAAAAAAAGAAAAAAAAAAATTCTTTCTTCATTTTCAAAAACAAATGAGAGCTGTAAAATACTCACCATGCCTCTCAGCAAACAGCTTGGGGTGTCTACTTTCCAAAATGGGGTCATTTGGGGGGGGTTTGTGCTATTTTGGCATTTTATGGCCTTCGAAACTGTGATAGGTAGTGAGGAGTGAAATCAAAAATTTGTGCCTAGAAATCCTGAAGGCGGTGATTGGTTTTCGGGGTCCCGTACGCGGCTAGGCTCCTAAAAAGTCCCACACATGTGGTATCCCCATACTCAGGAGAAGCAGCAAAATGTATTTTGAGGTGCAATTCCACATATAACCATGGCATGTGTGAGCAATATATCATTTAGTGACAACTTTTTGTAATTTTTTTTTTGTCATTATTCAATCACTTGGGACAAAAAAAAAATATTCAATGGGCTTAACAGGCCTCTCAGCAATTTATTGGGGTGTCTACTTTCTAAAATTGGGTCATTTAGGGGGGTTTTGTGCTATTTTGCCATTTTATGGCCTTCAAAACTGTGATAGGTAGTGAGGAGTGAAATCAAAAATTTGCGCCCTTAGAAATCCTGAAGGCGGTGCTTGGTTTCCGGGGTCCCGTACATGGCTAGGCTCCTAAAAAGTCCCACACATGTGGTATCCCCGTACTCAGGAGAAGCAGCAGAATGTATTTTGGGGTGCAATTCCACATATAACCATGGCATGTGTGAGCAATATATCATTTAGTGACAACTTTTTGTAATTTTTTTTTTTGTCATTATTCAATCACTTGGGACAAAAAAAAATATTCAATGGGCTCAACATGCCTCTCAGCAATTTCCTTGGGGTGTCTACTTTCCAAAATGGGGTCATTTTGGGGGGTTTTGTACTGCCCTGCCATTTTAGCACCTCAAGAAATGAGATAGGCAGTCATAAATTTAAAGCTGTGTAAATTCCAGAAAATGTACCCTAGTTTGTAAACACTATAACTTTTGCGCAAACCAATAAATATACACTTATTGACATTTTTTTTACTAAAGACATGTGGCTGAATACATTTTGGCCTAAATGTATGACTAAAATTGAGTTTATTCGATTTTTCTTATAACAAAAAGTAGAAAATATCTTTTTTTAAAAAAAAATTCGGTCTTTTTCTGTTTATATCGCAAAAAATAAAAATCGCAGAGGCAATCAAAAACCATTAAAAGAAAGCTCTATTTGTGGGAAGGAAAGGACGCAAATTTCGTTTGGGTACAACATTGCATGTCCGCACAATTTACAGTTAAAGCAGCGCAGTGCAAAATTCTGAATTCACCTCTGGTCCTTTAGCTACCAAATGGTCCGGGGCTTAAGTGGTTAAACATTTTTTTGAAGTCAAAACAAAGTACTGTTTACAGTTTACAGTTTAAAGCTAATTCACCCCCCACTGCTAGAGAAGCGTCATTTTCATTCAAAAACAGATCTGGAGAATGAACATTTGTATTTATGACACCCTATACAACTGTTCCAATAATGTGTCACGTTCTTTCCTCATCTTGTCATACTCAATTTTCAGGTGGTCATATTCCTGTTTTAATTGAGAAAATGGTATCCAGGTCCTTTTCTTATTTTTATTTTGGTCAGCTCTGTTGTTCATATTATTCTCATCTATGTTTGACCCAGAATTTCCTCTCTTGTTATCATAAGATATTATCTTCTGATCTTTCTGTTCAGTGTTTGTCCTAAACAATGTGGCTACATCAATTTTGACAGCTTGCTCACTTGACTTTCTCCATAAATGATCTGCTCTCAACAATACGTCTTTTAAATCATGAAGATTTGGGGTAACTAATAAAATATTTTGTTTGATATCTTCATGCAAAGCATCTAGAAATATACTCATATGTACCAAGCCTCCACGCTCAAATGCAAGATTATTACTGACCAATAATTCCATAATAGTTGCTATTCTGTGTGACAATTCATAGGGAGATTCACTTTGCATTTGTTTGATTTTCCCATGAATAGTAACATCAGAACGTACCCCATGCAAGACATAATAATTCCAGTAATATGTCCCTTGTCCTCAGAGGCTGAATACAGATCTGTTTAATTCTCATCCAAAGACCATTTCCTATAGAATGTTGCAAAACTCTTTTTAAGTCAGATGGGTTTAGACTCTACATATCTCTGACATTCTGCAAGTCACAAAACCATTCCAAAAATCTGTTTAAATCATGGCAGGGAACCATTCCTATTTCTTTAAGAATTGCATCCAGTTCTTTTGGTTTCAAATGCTTCATTACAAGCTGAACTTCACCTGTATTATTATTATTTGAAACTGTGGTGGTCACAGTGGGTGCGGCTGGCAATGAATTATCAGATTTAATATGAGGTCCTGTTTCATTTCATAGAAAGTTTGAGTTTGTATTTTGCTGCAAATTGCTAAATCCAAGATTTGATGCATATCTGCATTCCTGAGATCTCTTCTCCAATTCCATAATTCCTAATTTTAATCTCTCATATTCCTCTGATAATTCATCACAACGTTTAGATTTCTCAAGCAAAGCTCCCCCAATGGTAACTGTATGCAATTTTAAATTTACTTTCTCAGTTTCTGATTGGTTTTGTAAACTCTGACAAACATTGTTGCTATTTGCAACTGCACTCTGTAAATGGGCAATTTCCTCAATCTTACCCTTCAAAGAGCTTTCCATAGTTAAACAGCAAGATAACAAGCCCTGCAAAATGCAACCTTTTCTTTTACTTTCTGAAATTTTGCTATCAAATACATTTTTCTCTAAAAATTCCTTCATTATAGTCCACGTCTTCTTACATTTTTCTGGAATTTCATAAGGACCGCCATGATGCTTAATACATTTTAATACCCATCTGTTAACTTTATCAGAACTGACACTACCTTCACACTGAGTAATAGGGATGACCCGAACACCCCGGGTTCGGTTCACACCAGAACCTGCGAACGGACCAAAATCTTAAATACAATGGACGCGAACGTTCGAAATCTAAAGTGCTAATTATAATGGCTAATATGCATGTTATTGTCCTAAAAAGGGTTTGGAGACCCGGGTTCTGCCCCAGGGAACATGTATCAATGCAAAAAAAGTTTTAAAAACGGCCGTTTTTCGGGAGCAGTCATTTTAATGATGCATAAAGTGAAAAAAAAGTGAAATATTCCTTTAAATATCGTACCTGGGGGGTGTCTAAAGTATGCCTGTGAAGTGGCATGTGTTTCCCGTGTTTAGAACTGTCCCTGCACAAAATGACATTTCTAAAGGAAAAAAAGCCATTTAAAACTGCTTGCGGGTTTAATGTCATGTCTGGTCCCGGTAATATGGATGAAAATCTTTGAGAAAAATGGCATGGCTACCCCATCAGCCCCCCCCTACCCCAGCCCATTACCAGCCCCTTTGGGTCTTGTATGGATATTAAGGGGAACCCCGCACACAAAATAAAAAAGGCCCTATATACTCTGAACAGCAGTATACAGGTGGTGCAAACAAGACAGGGACTGTAGGTTTTTTCATAAGTAGAATCTGTTTGTAATTTTGAACACATACATTGTTTAAGTGTATCTCCAGCCAAAAAATCTCTTTTTAAGCTTTTTGGAAAACATAGGGAAGGGTTTTCACCTCTGTAACATTTGTTTTGCTGTCTGTGCCCCTGTTCAGAACATTTCACCTCACTTTCCGTCCCAATGACAACTGTTTTTGAAAAGTGGGGTTTTTATTGAAACAAGGATTGGTGATAAAGCATCAGTAGAGAGGAGCAACCTTTTTCCCATATTAACTCTTACAGGAGAGAATTTCCCTTCCTAGGGGTAGATTTCCTCTCACTTCCTGTTGTCTCCTTCTGTTTGCAAGTAGGATGATTGAAAGTATGGGCCTGCCGTATATACTCTGCAGAAATTGACCCCTTAGGTGTTGGTGTTGGCACAACACTGTAAGCACTCACAGTTACTCTTGGTGGGCGCTGGAACGCCCAGCTGTCAACTATTATATCAGGAATTGTAATTACATGCCATTGTTGAACAGTGGTAGGAAAAATTGGGCCTTTGATGGTGGTGCTGGTGCCACAACACTGTAAGCCCTCACAGTTACTCTTGGTGGGTGCATGAATGGGCCCTGCTGTGAATTATTAGATCAAGAATTGTAATTGCATGCCCCTGTTGAACAGGGGCTGAAAAATTGGGCCTTTGGTGGTGGTGTTGGTGGTGGTGGTGTTGTCACAACACTGTAAGCCCTCATATTTACTCTTGGTGGGCGCATGAATGGGCCCTGCTGTGAATTATTAGATCAAGAATTGTAATCGCATGCCCCTGTTGAACAGGGGCTGAAAAATTGGGCCTTTGGTGGTGGTGTTGGTGGTGGTGGTGTTGTCACAACACTGTAAGCCCTCACATTTACTCTTGGTGGGCGCATAAATGGGCCCTGCTGTGAATTATTAGATCAATAATTGTAATTGCATGCCCCTGTTGAACAGGGGCTGAAAAATTGGACCTTTGGTGGTGGTGTTGTCACAACACTGTAAGCCCTCACAGTTACTCTTGGTGGGCGCAGGAATGGGCCCTGCTGTGAATTATTAGATCAAGAATTTTAATTACATGCACCTGTAGAACAGGGGCTGAAAAATTGGGCCTTAGCCACTGGTGCCACAACACTGCAACCCCTCACAGATACTGTACTTGGAGCACAGTAATGAGCCCTGTTGCAAAGTATTGCATTAAAAATTGTAATTACATGCCCCTGTTAAACAGGGGCAGAAAAATTGGGCCTTAGCCACTGGTGCCACAACACTGCAACCCCTCACAGATACTGTACTTGGAGCACAGTAATGAGCCCTGTTGCAAAGTATTGCATCAAAAATTGTAATTACACGCCCCTGTTAAACAGGGGCTGAAAAATTGGGCCTTGGGCACTGGTGCTGGTGCCACGACACTGCAACCTCTCCCAGATACTCTAGTTGGAGTGCAGGAATGAGCCCTGCTGCAAAGCATTGCATCAAAAATTGTAATTACATGCCCCTGTTAAACAGGGGCTGAAAAATTGGGCCTTAGCCACTGGTGGCGGCACCCAGAAACAAAAATGTTTTTCCAAGATATCATCATGAATCGGATCATTGAGGAGGAGGAGGATAGTCAGTCAACATAACAGGACAGTCCCTCAGTCAGCATCAGCATCAGTCTTGAAGGGATGTGACATTTGAAAAAAAATTATTCTGTTATATCAGCTTCAGGTGCTTGGTAGCTGGTGGTGATCCAAGACTGGTTCATCTTTATGAAGGTCAGTCGATCAACCGAATCGGTGGACAGGCGCACCCTGTGATCCGTGACAAATCCTCCAGCAACACTAAATGTGCGTTCCGAAAGAACGCTGGATGCAGGACAGGCCAGTAGCTCAATTGCATACTGTGCAAGCTCTGGCCAGTGATCCATCCTTAAGACCCAGTAAGCCAGAGGATTTTCGGTGGGAAAGGTGTCCAAATCTGACCTTGCCCCTAGGTATTCCTGCACCATATATATCAGACGCTGGCGATGGTTGCTGGAACCGATCATACCTTGGGGCTGCGGACTAAAGAATTGTCTGAACGCATCGGTCAGATGGCCACCTTCCCCACAGCTCCTTCTTTGACTGACCGAAGCCTCAGCAACTCGTTGTCCCAGACCAGGAGTTTGTAACCTCCCAGTCTCTGGGAACGCTTTGCACAGACCTTTCTGCAAGGCCTCCCGGAGTTGTCTCATCCTCTGCTCCCTCTAAGATGGTAAGATAAGGTCCGCAACCTTAGCCTTGTACCGTGCATCAAGGAGAGTGGCCAGCCAGTAATGGTCCCTCTCCTTGATCCGAAGAATATGAGGATCCTTCCGCAGACTTTGCAGGATCAGGGAGGCCATGCAGCATAGGTTAGCTGAGGCGTTAGGTCCGGAGTCCTCTGGGTCACTAAGGACGACATGATCCGCAGCCACCTCCTCCCAGCCACATACAAGTCCACGGGTTTCTTGGGACTGTAAATCATCCCTAAAAGACTGCTGCTGTTGATGCTGCTGAGTGCCAGGCCCCACCTCCATGCTGACACAATCCTCCTCCTCCTCCTCCTCGTCCTCTTCCTGTGCGATGGGTGGGACAGAAGGAACACTGTCTGGGTAAAGGGGGCCTTGAGAGGCAAAGAAGTCCTCCTCTTCCTGCCTCTGTTCTGCCTCAAGTGCCCTGTCCATTATTCCATGCAGCGTGTGCTCCAACAGGTGGACAAGAGGTACAGTGTCACTGATGCATGCACTGTCAGAGCTCACCATCCTCGTGGCCTCCTCAAATGGTGCCAGGACAGTGCATGCATCCCTGATCATGCCCCACTGGCGTGGTGAAAAAACTCAAGCTCCCCTGACCCTGTCCTGGTGCCGTAGTCGCACAGGTTCTCATTGATGGCCCTCTGCTGCGTGTGCAGCCGCTGCAGCATGGCCAACGTTGAGTTCCACCTGGTGGGCATGTCACATATAAGGCGGTTCTTGGGCAGGTTCAACTCCTTTTGCAGCTCAGCCAGGCGAGCACTAGCATTATAAGATCTTCAGAAATGCACACAGACTTTCCTGGCTTGCCTCAGGACATCCTGTAAGCCCGGGTACCTGCCCAAAAACCGCTGCACCACCAGGTTAAGGACGTGAGCCACACAGGGCACATGGGTCAGTTGTCCCTGTCGGAGGGCGGAGAGGAGGTTGGTGCTATTGTCGCAAACCACCATTCCTGCCTTAAGCTGGCGTGGCATCAACCACCTCTCAGCCTGCCCTTGCAGAGCAGACAGAACCTCTGCCCCAGTGTGGCTCCTGTCCCCCAAACACACCAGCGCAAGCACGGCATGGCATCTTTTTGCCTGCGTACTTGCGTAGCCCCTTGAACGCCTACGGAGCACCGCTGGTTCCGAGGACAAAGCACAGGAAGAGGCCATGGAGGAAGAAGAAGAGGAGGGGGTGGAGGAGAGAGGTGTGTCACAACCAGTAGTAGCATTTTGGAGGCGTGGCGGCAGAACAACCTCCAAAACTACTGCACCTTGTCCTGCATCCTTCCCAGCTGCCAAAAGAGTGACCCAATGGGCTGTGAAAGAAAGGTAACGTCCCTGTCCATGCCTGCTGGACCATGAGTCAGTGGTAATATGCCCCTTACCGCTGACCGCCCTGTCCAGCGAGGCATGGACATTGCCTTCCACATGCCGGTAGAGAGCCGGAATCGCCTTCCGTGAGAAAAAGTGGCGTTTGGGAACCTGCCACTGAGGAACCGCACATTGCACAAACTCACGGAAGGGGGCCGAGTCTACCAACTGAAAAGGCAGCAGTTGAAGCGCTAGCAATTTAGCCAAGCTAGCATTCAACCGCTGGGCATGTGGATGGCTGGGAGTAAACTTCTTTCAATGGTCCAGCAGATGGGGCAGGGAAATTTGCCTGCTAGAATCAGACGTGTACTGCTAGCAGAGTGCCCACAAGTACTTGGCTGTGACACACCTAATTCTACACCTTCATTCCTCTCAGTGAAGGTTTCAGAGAGGACTGAAGGTATAGTGGGGTTGGAGATCCCAGCTGATGCGGTGCAAGGAGAGGTCCGCTTTGTTATTTGGTGTGGGTCTTTAACGTAGGCTTGCCATTGAGCTGCATGGCAGGTCAACATATGTCTGGTCAAGCATGTGGTGCCCAAGTGGCTGATGTTTTGTCCACGCGATATACGCTTGAGACATATGTTGCAAACAGCAGCTGTGTGATCTGATGCACTCGACTCAAAAAAGGCCCACACCAAAGAACTTTTCGAATAACGGGCAGAGGCAGCGCCCTGCACAGGCGGAGCTTTGCGGTGTGATTCAGTCGGTGTGCTGCCCTTATGCTGGCCCCCCGAGAGCATCCTGCCTCGTTGGAGATGTGCATCCTCCTCATCCTCCTCCTACTCCTCCTCTCTCCTATTAGGCACCCACGTGGAGTCAGTGACCTCATCATCCCCTCCCTCCTCATCACTGGAGCCAATCTGGCAGTATGCTGCAGCTGCTGGAACATGACTGCCAGATTGGTGTCCTTCTTGAGCATCCCTCTCTCTGCTCTCACACTACTGCCTTCCTCTAGCTGGGTATCATCATCAGACCCTTCGAAACGCTGGGCATCCTCCTGGAGCATGTACCCAACACTGTGCTCAAACAGTTCGGGGGACTCCTCAGGAGGTTATGGTGGGTCTAGGGAAGGAGTGACTGATGATGACATTGATACCAGGGAAGAGGACGCTTTGGCAGCTGCTTTGCCATTACCCTGAGCCTGGGTGAGAGAGGATGAGGAGGATGAGGAGGGCTTGGTCATCCACTCTACCAAGTCTTCGGCATGATGTGGCTCAACACGTCCAGCTGCCGAAAAGAAGGAGAAGCGTGTCCCATGGCCACGTGCTGATGACGATGCACCACGTCCACGACCAGAACTGTTGTCTCTAGACACAGAGCCTGCTTGCCCTCTTTTATTGGCTTCTGACTGTCTGCTTCTCCTTGTTTGCCTTCCAGACATTCTAATGGCCTGCAGGGAGATGGGAAAACCAGCAATAAGGGGTAGCTTCAGGTGTATATTTTGAAGGAAGCACACAACGCCCACTGTAAGTGCTGCAGATGACTGCCTGTGTTACACAAAAGAAAAAAGCTCGAGCAATGAGGGCTATCTTCAGGTGTATAATGTGCAGGAGGCACACTACGCCTGCTGTAAGTGCTGCAAATGCCTGTTATTGTAACACACCAGGAAAACACAGCAATAAGGGCTAGCTTCAGGTGTATATTTAGCAGGAAGTACACTACGCCCGCTGTAAGTGCTGCAAATTCCTGTTAGTGTAACACACCAGGAAAACACAGCAATAAGGCCTAGCTTCAGGTGTATAATGTGCGGGAGGCACACTATGCCTGCTGTAAGTGCTGCAAATGCCTGTTAGTGTAACACACCAGGAAAACACAGCAATACAGGCTATCTTTAGGTGTATAATGTGCAGGAGGCACACTACGCCCGCTGTAAGTGCTGCAAATGCCTGTTAGTGTAACACACTAGGAAAACACAGCAATAAGGCCTAGCTTCAGGTGTATATTTATCAGGAAGCACACTACGCCCGCTGTAAGTGCTGCAAATGCCTGTTAGTGTAACACACCAGGAAAACATAGCAATACGGGCTAGCTTCAGGTGTATAATGTGCAGGAGGCACACTACGCCCGCTGTAAGTGCTGCAAATGCCTGTTAGTGTAACACACCGGGAAAACACAGCAATAAGGGCTATCTTCAGGTGTATACTGTGCAGGAGGCTTAGCAACAATGACACTGACACTGTCCCCTGCCTATCCTTCTCTCTCCCTGCACACAAGGTTTAGCAAAGAATATGACACTGACACTCTCCCTGCCTATCCTTCTCTCTCCCTGCACACAAGGTTTAGCAAAGAATATGACACTGACACTCTCCCTGCCTATCCTTCTCTCTCCCTGCACACAAGGTTTAGCAAAGAATATGACACTGACACTCTTCCTGCCTATCCTTCTCTCTCCCTGCACACAAGGTTTAGCAAAGAATATGACACTGACACTCTCCCTGCCTATCCTTCTCTCTTCCTGCACACAAGGTTTAGCAAAGAATATGACACTGACACTCTCCCTGCCTATCCTTCTCTCTCCCTGCACACAAGGTTTAGCAAAGAATAGCACAATGACACTGTCCCTGCCTATCCTTCTCTTTCCCTGCGCCGGAACACACTACACAAGGCCGCCGCGCTGGCGGCCTTTTATAGTGTGGGGCGTGTGCTAAACCCCCTGAGCTATAATTGGCCAACCTGCCTGTGGCCAATTATGGCTCTCCTAGCTGCCGGCGCTGTGATTTGCCAAGAATGCGGGGTCACAGTGCATGCTTATCCAATCGCAGCGGCGGGATTGCACTGCGATGGCGCAGTGTATTGTGGGCCGTTTGCGTCACTCGAATTTGGCGCGAACGGCCCAAATCGTTCGATCTTCGTCGAACCATCGAACAGCCGATGTTTGAGTCGAACGTATGTTCGACTCGAACACCGAGCTCATCCCTACTGAGTAAGCATTTTGACTATATTATTGATAATTAAAAAAATATATATTTTACTCACCGCATCAGTTACTCCTTCAGCTCCTAGTTCAGGTCTTTTGGTACACGACACAGTCCCTTTTTTGTTGTTTCCAGTCTGCAGAGAATAATTCTGGGGTTCCAAACTTGTTTAATTTTGTAAATCAGACTCTCTTATGTCACAACCAGACATTAAAGTCACAGTACAGTATCACAGTTCTTGGGTCTCCATCAGATTTCTGTCCACCTCACAGGATTGTTGTCATCACGACTTCAGTTACTAAGTCCTGAAAATGCGCTTCTGGTCGCTTGAACGGCACCAATGTAGTGAAATATTATAGTCCACAGATGACCCAATCCAAAAGAGTGACAAGACTGACTGAATGCCAGCTTGAATGTCTCAAAAACTGGTCTGACACTGGGGGGGGGGGGGGTTCTGCCAGGTCAACCAAATGTTTCCCATGAATGAATACCCCCTCAAGTCTAATTACCATCAATAAATACTTCTTCTCTGGTTCTAAACAATGTACCCTTTGAAATGTTCAATTAAGTTAACAGGCCACCTCACACACCTAGGTAGGCTTGCATAAGATTAGCACATCAGAGTCATTATCTGTCAACAAACACCCTTTGATGTGTAATCTTGAATGCCTGTATGTATCACATATACAGTATGTGCCGCCGATATTGTATATTCATCGCAATCCCATCGCGGAGATTTTCTGCGACAGGGTGCCGACATCTAGCTGCAATAGCGAGGAGACGTTGCACTGTATTGAACGGGATCCTACATGGATTCCCGCCAATACCAGGCACTGTGTTTGGTATGAATCCTGAGCGGGGACTTCACGCCAATTTTTAAATAAAAACCCGGCATGGATTCCCCCTCCAGGAGCATACCAGGCCCTTCGGTCTGGTATGGATTTGAAGGGGAATCCCCTAAGCCGAAAAATCGGCGTGGGGGTCCCCCTCAAAATCCAAACCAGACCCTTATCCAAGCACGCAACCTGGCAGGCCGCAGGGGAAGAGGGGGGGACGAGAGAGCGGCCCCCCCTCCATCCTGAACCGTACCAGACTGCATGCCTTCAACATGGGGGGTTTGGTGCTCTGGGCAGGGGGGGCGACCTGCGGCCCCCCCACCCCAAAGCACCCTGTCCCCATGTTGATGGGGACAAGGGCCTCTTCCTGACAACCCTGGCCGTTGGTTGTCGGGGTCTGCGGGCGGGAGCTGATCGGAATCCGGGATCCCCTTTAATAAGGGGGCCCCCAGATGCCGGCCCACCACCCTATGTGAATGAGTATGGGGTACATCGTACCCTACCCATTCACCTGGTGGAAAAAAATGGCAATAAAAAACACACACAGCTTTTTAAAGTAATTTAATACACAGCTCCGGGGGTCTTCTTCCGACTCCGGGGGGGTCTCCGGTGTCGTCGCCGCGCTCTCCGGTTCTTTCTTCCTTCTGCCGGGCCACCGCTATCTTCTTCCAGCTCTTTTGCTAGCGGGGCCAGGTCTTTTTCATCGCCTTCTTCCCTCTTCTCCTCTCCGGTTCTTTCTTCCTTCTGCCGGGCCTCCGCTATCTTCTTCCAGCTCTTTTGCTAGTGGGAGGGGGCGGTCTTCCCGTCGCCGTCTTCTTCCCTCTTCTCCTCCTCGATGTTGACTCGTTGCTTCCTCCCGCTGTAATGCTGGCTGTTCGCTCCGCATCGATTTATATAGGCTTCTCATGACGTCACAGTCACATGCTCCGGGTGGCCCCAGAAAGATGTCGAAAAAGTGGCTAAACAAGAACTATCCTGGTCAGGCAGACTTGCAGCATTCAAAATGATACACCTACCTCAACTACTTTACTTGTTTCAAACCATTCCCATCCCTATCCCGGCATCCTATTTTAAATCTCTCCAAACAATTCTTAATAAACTATTATGGCAGGGCAAGAAACCTCGATGCGCAAAAAACATACTCACCAAACATATACTTGCATGAGGGGCAGGGTCCATTGAATTCGAAGACTATTACTGGGCATCAATTCTTACCCAATTACAAGACTGGTTCCACCCGCATCCCCGCACTTTATGGGGGCAACTGGAAGCAGCAACATTTAAACACAACAATCTACAAAGCTGGTTACTAGGAATCCCCCATGGCATCCCCATTTCCAAAATGCTACCCCCCACGATGAGAGCCTCCGCTCTTGCATGGAAAAAAAAAGTGCGAACTTAGGAACAATGCAACCTTACACATTCTCCCCACCTCTCCCGATAGACATACTACATCACTGTACTACAGAGCTCTCTCTGATGCACTGGGCATCAAAAGGCGTAAAATACATACAAGATTTATTCCAGGGGAACGTCCTGTTATAGTTCCCACAACTACAAGAGAAATTCAACCTTCATCACACAGAATTCTTCACTTACATCCGAGTTAAACATTGCATCTCTCACATGGCTTATCCATTCTATACACTTCCTCCTAGGGTATGGTCATTCCTGACTATCCTCACCTCAAAATTGAAGGGCATCTCCCTTTTCTATAACACCTTCCATAAAAAACAGGAGCTTACTAAATCTAAACCACACCTTCACTGGGACACCGATTTAGGTCAAACTTTCACAGAGACACACTGGCAGGTAGCCCTACACTCTATTTACAAAGCCACTCAAAACTCTGCATTTTGGGAAGTCACACAAAAAATATCACTACGGTGGTATCTCACACCCACAAAAATTGCATCATTTAACAACACAGCTTTGGACATTTGCTGGAGAAGTAACACAGATAGAGGAGACTTACTACACATCCTCTGGTCTTGTGCATCCATACAACCTTATTGGACAACCATTTTTCACATCCTGTCAGATATCACACAGAGACACATACTTCCCACACCAGCATTAGCATTGCTCAATCTGACAATTGAAACAACCCCCAACCCACTATGACTGGTAGTAACTAATATCCTCCTTGCAGCTAGACTGAGCTTAACCAGACTCTGGAAAACCACCCAGTCACCTACAATTAGGGATGAGCTTCGTGGGAACATGGGTTCGACTCGAACATCGGCTGTTAGGCTGTTCGCCAAATTTTGAACATTATGGGCCGTTCACGCCAAATTGGAGTGGCGTGTCACGGCCCATAATTCACTGCGGCATCACAGTGCATTGCTAGCTGATGATTGGCCAATCACAGCGCGGAAATAACTGAGAGCCGTAATTGGCCAATCATGGCTCAGGGGAGTAGGTACACGCCCCACACTATATAAGGCCGCCTGGAAGTCGGCCTTGTGTAGTGTGTTGGCGTTTGTGAAAGAGAGAGTTACAGAGAGAGAGACAGTGTCATTTATATTGAGTTAGATAGAGCAGGCAGGCGAGTCATTTAGCTGCTGTTACAGTGTGTAGAGGATATATATGCATCCTATATGTTGTATATATATTTATACACTGTATTTAGTTTAGCTAGATCCATTACTGCTGTTCTCTATACTGTGACAGGCAGGCAGGTAATTGTGCTAGCTGCAGCAGAGTTTCACTTAGTGTACTACTGTGTGCTTTGCATAGCGTTCACCTAAAGATTACCTGAATACAGTTAGTGGTGTTCTCATAATAAAACCACAGGCAGAGTGCTGCATTAATTTCATGTAATGTACTGCAGTACTTCTGTTCTTTGCAGAGCGTTCACTTAAAGGAACCTAAATAAAATTTGTGGTTTTCTTGTAATAAAACCACAGGCAGAGACCTGCTAGAATTTTCAGTTAGTGTGTACTGTGTCCTCTGCACAGTGTTCACCTAAAACTAACTGAAGACCTTTGCTGCTTTTCTCATACTAATACCACAGAAGGCAGTGGAGTCTGATAGCAGAATTTTATATATATATATATATATATATATATATATATATATATATATATATATATATATACATCCCACCTTTGTGCAGCTACATCTCACTGCAGGCCATTAGTATGTCTGGAAGGCAAACAAAGAGAGGCAGACAGTCACAAGGCAATAAAGGAGGGCAAGCAGGCTCTGTGTCTAGAGGCAACAGTGCTGGTTGTGGACACGGTGCATTTTCATCAGCACGTGGCCGTGGGACATGCTTGTCCTTCTTTTCGGCAGCTGGCCATGTTGAGCCGCAACATGCCCATGATTTGGTAGAGTGGATGACCAAGCCGTCCTCCTCCTCCTCATCCTCTCTCACCCAGGCTCAGGGTACTTTGTCTGGCAAAAAAACAGCCAAAGCGGCCTCTTCCCTCGGCTCAATGGCATCAGTCACTCCTTCCCTAGTCCCACCATGTCCTTCTGAGGAGTCCCCCGAACTGTTTGACCACAGTGTTGGGTACATGCTCCAGGAGGATGCCCAGCGTTTTGAGGGGTCCGATAATGGAACCCAGCTGGAGGAAGGCAGTAACGTGAGCCCAGAGAGAGAGGGTAGTAACATGAGCCCAGAGAGAGGGGGTGCCCAACAAGGACAGCTATCAGGCAGTCATGTTCTCCCAGCTGCAGCATACTGCCATATTTCCTCCAGTGATGAGAAGGGAGGGGATGATGAGGTCACTGACTCCATGTGGGTGCCTGATTGGAGAGAGGAAGAGGAGGAGGAGGAGGAGGCACATCTCCAATGAGGCAGGATGCCCTCCAGGGGCCAGCTTAAGGGCAGCACACACCGACTGCATCACACCGCAGAGCTCTGCATGTGCAGGGCGCTGCTGTCTCTGCACGTTATTCCAAAATTTCTTTGGTGTGGGCCTTTTTTCAGACGTGTGCAGCAGATTGCACCGTTGCCATTTGCAACATATGTCTGAAGCATATCTCACGTGGCCAAAACATCAGCCGCTTGGGCACCACGTGCTTGACCAGACATATGTCGACCTGCCATGCAGTCCGTTGGCAGGCGTACCTAAAAGACCCACACCAAAGAACAAAGCGGACCTCTCCTTGCTCCTCATCAGCTGGGATCTTCAACCCCACTATACCTTCAGTCCTCTCTGAAACCTGCACTGAGAGGAATGAAGGTATAGAATTAGGTGTGTCACAGTCACAGCCAAGTACTTGCGGGCACTCTGCTAGCAGTCCACCGACGTCCGATTGTACCAGGAAAATTTCCCTGCCCCAGCTGGTGCACCGCTGAAAGAAGTTCACTCCAAGCCATCCATATGCCCAGCAGTTGAATGCTAGCTTGGCTAAATTGCTAGCATTTCAACTGCTGCCTTTTCAGTTGGTAGACTCTGCCCCCTTCCATGAGTTTGTTGAATGTGCGGTTCCTCAGTGGCAGGTTCCCAAATGCCACTTTTTCTCACGGAAGGCGATTCCGGCTCTCTCCCGGCATGTGGAAGGCAATGTCTTGGCCTTGCTGGACGGGGCAGTCAGCGGTAAGGTCCATATTACCGCTGACTCATGATCCTCTTCCTGTGCTTTGTCCTCGGAACCAGCGGTGCTCCGTAGGCGTTCAAGGGGCTAGGCAAGTACGCAGGCAAAAAGATGCCATGTGGTGCTTGAGCTGGTGTGCTTGGGGGACAGGAGCCACACTGGGGCAGAGATTCTGTCAGCTCTGCAGGGACAGGCTCAGAGGTGGTTGACGCCACGCCAGCTTAAACCAGGAAAGGTGGTTTCCAACAATGGCACCAACCTCCTCTCTGCCCTCCGACAGGGACAACTGACCCATGTGCCCTGTTTGGCTCACGTCCTTAACTTGGTGGTGCAGCGGTTCTTGGGCAGGTACCCGGGCTTACAGGAGGTCCTGAAGCAGGCCAGGAAACTAAACTCTGTGGGCATTTCCGCCGGTCATATAATGCCAGTGCTCGGCTGGCTGACCTGCAAAAGGATTACAACCTGCCCAAGAACCGCCTAATCTGTGACATGCCCACCAGGTTGAACTCTACGTTGGCCATGCTGCAGCGGCTGCATACGCAGCAGAGGGCCATAAATGAGTATCTGTTGCAATATGGCACCAGGACAGTGACCGGGGAGCTTGGATTTTTTCCCCACGCCAGGGGCGTGTAATTCTAATTTTTGATGCAATGCTTTGCAGCAGGGCTCATTGCTGTGCTCCAACTACAGTATCTGTGAGGGGTTGCAGTGTTGTGGCACCATCACCAGTGCGTAAGGCCCAATTGTTCAGCCCCTGTTTAACAGGGGAGTGTAATTACAATTTTTGATGCAATACTTTGCAACAGGGCTCATTGCTGCGCTCCAAGTACTGTATCTGTGAGGGGTTGCAGTGTTGTGGCACCAGCACCAGTGCCTAAGGGCCAATTTTTCAGCCCCTGTTTAACAGGGGCGTGCAATTACATTTCTTGATGCAATACTTTGCAACAGGGCTCATTGCTGCGCTCCAAGTACTGTATCTGTGAGGGGTTGCAGTGTTGTGGCACCAGCACCAGTGCCTAAGGCCCAATTTTTATGCCCCTGTTTAACAGGGGTGTGTAATTACAATTTTTGATGCAATACTTTGCAACAGGGCTCATTGCTGCGCTCCAAATACTGTATCTGTGAGGGGTTGCAGTGTTGTGGCACCAGTGCCTAAGGCACAATTTTTCTGCCCCTGTTCAACAGGGGCATGTAATTACAATTCTTGATCTAATAATTCACAGCAGGGCCCATTCCTGCGCTCACCAAGAGTAACTGTGAGGGCTTACAGTGTTGTGGCAACACCACCACCACCACAACCAAAAGCCCAATTTGTCTGCCCCTGTTCAACAGGGGCATGTCATTTCAATTCTTGATCTAATAATTCACAGCAGGGCCCATTCCAGCGCCCACCAAGAGTAACTGTGTGGGCTTACAGTGTTGTGGCAACACCAACACCTAAGGGCCAAATTTCTGCAGAGTATATACGGCAGGCCCCTACTTTTAAACATCCAACTTACAAACGACTCCTACTTGCAAACGGAAGGAGACAACAGGAAGTGAGAGAAAATCTACCCCTAGGAAGGGAAATTCTCTCCTGTAAGAGTTAATATGGGAAAAAGGTGTCTCTTCTACACTGATGCTTTATCACCAATCCTTGTTTCAATAAAAACCCCAAATTTTCAAAAAAACATTTGTCGTTGGGACGGAAAGTGAGGTAAAATGTTCTGAACAGGTGCACACTGCACAGACAGCAAAACAAATCTTACAGGGGTGATAACCCTTCCCTATGTTTTCCAAAAAGATTAAAAATAGATTTTTGGGCTGGAGATACACTTAAAAAATGTACCTGCTTCAAATTACAAACAGATTTTACATAAGAACAAACCTACAGTCCCTGACTTGTTTGCACCGCCTGTATACTGCTGTTCAGAGTATATAGGGCCTTTTTTTAATTTGAATGCAGGGTTCCCCTTAATATCCATACAAGACCCAAAGGGGCTGTTAGTGGGGGGGTGGGGGGGTACCTATGCCATTTTTCTCAATGATTTTCATCCATATTGCCGGGACCAGACATTACATTAAAGCCACAAGCAGTTTTAAATGACTTTTTTTTAGAAATGTCATTTTGTGCAGGGACAGTTCTAAACATGGGAAACACGTGTCACTTCACAGGCATACTTTAGACACCCCCCAGGTATGATATTTAAAGGAATATTTCACTTTTTTTTCACTTTATGCATCATTAAAATCACTGCTCTCAAAAAAACGTCAGTTTTTAAAAATTATTTTTGCATTGATACATGTCCCCTGGGGCAGGACCCGGGTCCCCAAACCCTTTTTAGGACAATAACTTGCATATTAGCCATCATATTTAGCAATTTTTTTCTTTTTGAACGTTTGCGTCCATTGTATTTAATAGGGCTCTAAAGTTTGCGCAAACTTTTGGTCCGTTCGCAGGTTCTGGTACCTACAATAGAAAGCACTCTTGATCTAGTTAATTTACATTCCATCTATGAGCTAACGCTAGCCTCCAGTAAAGGCCTGCTTAAGAGAGCACAAAACGAGTGGCTTCCCTGGACGCAGTGGGCTAGAGCAGCAATATTCCTATGAACCCAGTAACTCTGATGGTAAATTCTGTAATCAATAGGCTTGTGCACAACGGAAAAATTCGGTTAGTTTCGGTTCGTTTCTTTTCGGTCCTGTTGATTCGTAATCATTCGTAATTTTGCTAGACGGGATTTTTCGTGTTCGGACTAATTCGTATTTTCGCAAGCGACATTTTTCGTTGAATTTTTAGTTGATTTATAATTCGTACTTTCGGTAGAGTACATTGTTTTTCGTTGATTCTGGACACAACTCCTACTTTCGTAACTATTTTTGCGTTCGTTGATTTGTAATTTTCTGTGTCTCTCTCACGACGACGCTGCCTATTATGCCTAATGTGCTTCGAATGGATTTGTACTTTTCTAAATACATAGCGGTTATTTGTAACAATTCGAAATCTCGTATTTTACTTTCGTTTTTTACATGCGGCTATAGCCTCCGCCCCTGTACACCATTTTGAGAGGGTTCAGCACGGTGAGGGAGAAGCAGAGAGCAGAGCAGAGTGTTATTGTGCTTCGAATGGATTCGAAATCTCGTATTTTACTTTTGTTTTTTACATGCGGCTATAGCCTCCGCCCCTGTACACCATTTTGAGAGGGAGTTCAGCACGGTGTGGGAGAAGCAGAGAGCAGAGCAGAGTGAGTGTTATTGTGCTTCGTATGGATTCGTACATTCGTAACTTTTTCATAACGAATTATGCCGAAGACATTCGGGCATTCACTATTTGCGGTATAATTTATTTCGGATTCGGTCTTATTCGTAATTGCTTTGTTCGGAAATTCGAATGCTTCCGAATGTCCGAAAGTTGCTAAATTCGGACGAATTTCGATTCGTTACGAAACAAATTGCACAAGCCTAGTAATCAATACTCTTGAGCTTAGTCATGTTCCATGAGCTGAATCTACTGTTTCGATCTTATGTATGACAATCCTACTTTAAACTTGAAAACACTACCTGTATCTTTGAGCTGTATTACATGTTTTGATATGGTGAAAAAATTGGAATGTAAACTGTATATTGTTCATGTTACACATTTGAAAAATTAATAAAAAACTATTGTTTAAAAAAAAGTTGTTAAAAATATATAAAATCACAGGCCCCTTTTGCAAAGGAGGAGTAGAATTAATTTTAGAAAGAAAGAAAAAAAAATATATATATATATATATATATATATATATATATATATATATAAACATTAGAGTTGCTTAGCTCATATGTTTTTGGGTTTTTTACTGGTCAATTACAGACATTTCAATATTTGAGCTAATTTACAACATTTTGCTGACTGGTAGGTCACATACATTTACATGATTTGACACCTCAGCCAGCTTTTCACATTTTGGGTTTAGACAGGGTTCTGGAACCACTTTTTGGAGCCTCAATTTGTCCCTGCTTCTTTTTAAACTGAACCTCAGCTATTATCTGAGCGGGCTTTTTAAATGTATCTGTTTTGTAAAACAGTAAAAAGGGAGGTTCTCTCTGTTATTAACCAATCAAGACTTTTTCTGGGATTATACTCTTTGGCCAAAATAACTTTTATTTTACTTGGCAAAGCCTCATAAAATGGTTGGGTGAATTCCCGGCATTCAAAATCTGTGTTTTTCTCAGCAAAGCTATTGGCATTCTTGAGAACTTTTAAAAATTCTTTGGGACTTTGATTCAGCCTACATTTCAAAGTATACAGTAAATGGTCCTTCTGGCAGCAATAGCTGACTTATAGGGACCGAGTTCTGTCTTTATTTCCCATTCTTCTTTGATAGAACATATCACCTGATATTTTACCAATTCTCAGTTTTTTCTGTTTTGCAGACCGATTTCATTTTGTGCATCAGTGGGACCGGCTACACTAGAAATATCTTTAGTGTCAGTAATTTTTCAATATTGCAACTAACAATGGCAATATAATATATATTTTTTTAAATGGCAATAAAATATATATAATTTGCACAAATATATCATGTGTTTCAAACTTTGACAAATCTCACTGGGGCCTCCAAATATGTCAGAATGTTTATACTGAAATATTAAAACAACATTATATGTATGGAATTATGTAAAATCTGTGGTTTAGGTAGATTTTCAATTTTTTCCACAAATACAACCAATTAATTCAAGTTTGTTTATCCATGCTATTTTGAAAACAAGTGAATACAACAGTATGCTAAAATATATATATATATTTATTAACTAAAAATTCAGAGAAAAATAATATCAGATATATTTGGTGATAATACAAATATGTATATAACTTCAAATATCAAATATATATATATATATATATATATATATATATATATGGTTAATACAGATAGTAATATCATTTTACCACAAGCTCTTGTTACACAATGTCATATTTCAACACTTAGTAAACTTATACTTAGTAACACTTAGAAAATAGCTTTCTGTAGCTCTACAGACTTATGTAAACAGGCTAGGTGTTGATTTTAATACTTGTGATTCTTCTCAAAACAAATAGACCTCCAAACTTACAGTTTAAAAATGCAGGGATAAAATGTTATACTGTGCACAGTGCTTGATAATTTAATCAAGACTTATTTATGGTAAAATTTATTCTCTAATGATTTTTATGTCTAAACATATATCATAACAAAGCCATTGATAAGACTATTAAAGTCAGTTTTTGTTGAGATATAAAACCGTGTGTATTTCTCTATATTTGGAAAAATAATTATTTTGTACTGCAGTTTGAAACAAAACAATTCCAAATTTGTTACAAAGTTTAAATGGTTTTAGTAATGTATACACTTATTAATTAAAATATCAATAGAATTAATACTTTACCGTGGTCTAAGAAACTTTTGTTGTGAGAAGTATCAGTTGGGTGTCCCAAAGGATATCTTTGACCCTCATTACTACATCTCTGTGCTTTGTTTTTCTCCATCTCAAGATCTCCTTCAGTCCCCTTCAAGATCCATCCAATTTTTCTCAAGATACCTTCCCCTCCAAGTGTCATGTGTAACCCCCTATATATCCCCCCTGGAATATGGATGTGGAAATGCCTTTCATGTCATGAGTGACATAAAACACATGTCATTTCCTGAATTTTGGTAAATTTTACCATGTATGAATCCACTAATAATAATTTTAGTGTATTTTTAGTGAAAATATTGTTTGATAAACATTTGCGCAAATATTGTGGTGCCTTAAAAATCAGTATCACCTTCTATTTATTCTACTGGCCATGTGCTTTCAGAAAATATATGGTCTGGTTTTTTTTTTACATACTATGAAAGCTGTTAGTGAAAAAGGAAACCCCCAGATTTTTTGAGAATTTTTTGTGTAAGTACAATTTTCACTATTTCTCATACTTAACGTGATTTTAGCCGTATAAGTGCAATTGTGACAGAGAAAATTGAGTACTGTCCGTGATACTTTTTTTATTTGCACTAACAAACAATTTTTCAGGACAAGCTTTCGGGGTATGTCCAAGGTCCAAGCAATACTGAAACACAATATTTTGGCAGAATGTAAAAACCAAACACTATTTCTCAAAAAGGCAAAGTTTTACATTTACAAATATTTGTTATTTATTAACTCAATACAGGTTAAGCTTTTTTATTTAGAAGGAGATTTACAGGAATTTTGTCAAATTTGCTGTGTTTATATCTGCTAATATGGATTTTAGAGAATTTTTAGGTTAATATATTGTTTTGATAAACATTTGTGCAAATATTGCAAGGCATGAAAATCAGTAGCATCTTCTTTTTTATTCTACAGGTCATGTGCTATCAGAAAATATATGGTTTGGGGGGTCTGTAACAAATTCTGAAAGATGTAAGTGAAAAATTAAAACCTCTAAATCTATAATATAATTTGCTGGATCACAGATTTATTGTCAATGTAAAAGGCGCAAACAGTCAGACATCGATATAGAGATCTTGGCGTGCTCCACATGGAAAGGTTTCTATACTGATTTCAAATTCTCAAATTCTCATTAGGAATTAGCAGCAGGATAGTTTTTAATCAGGGATAATAGGCCTAAATGGTTTATGACTAACTTTTATCTTATCAGTTGGGATAGGGGGTTTGGTGAATGATGGGCGGTGGTTTAGGTGCTCACTGTTCTTGCACTTAGTCTTTCAAATGATCCAGTTTCATACTTCAAACAAAAGGCAGCTTAAAGAGCAGATTGGCAGTAACATGCTAATATTCTGAAATATTCACTACCATTGGGGAAATGTACCTATGATATATATTTTTTTAAAACATTAAAAATAATAATCTATCTCTATGCAAAAGTGTCAGCTGTCCCTAAAAACACAGATAATATACTGCAAAGGAGAGGGGGAGTATAGTGGCGCTTTGAGAGAGATAGATGGGCAGGAAACAAAACTATAGGTAAAGGTGGTAATAAATCCAGTGGTTAGGGGTGTCTCGCTAGCTGCAGGGGATTCCAAGGCTCAGAGTCAAGCTGGCAGTCTTCTCCCCGTCAGCTGTGACGTCACTGGATGCATGCTTCTTCTTCAGGCTATGTCTTCAGTGATGTCACAGCCGACGGGGAGACGACTGCCAGCTTGACTCAGAGCCTTAGAAACCCCTGCAGATAGCGAGACAGCAAGAGCACCCCACACCACCGGCTATCTGGATCAGGACTACACAGCGAGCCTCCCCTTGTGACTAGCCTTTTTAACCTTTACCCTTTCAGTCAATTCTTATTTATTTTTTTTATCTTAAAAAATTATCATTAATTATTTTAATATACTGCACTCAGGTGAGCGCCGCTGTTCTCCACCTTGGATAATATACTGTAGCTGCTGTGAGCCCACCCTTTCATCAATAAGTTATCCATTCCTTCATCCATTCCTTCATCCTTTCCTTGTGTAATGCATTATAGGTTGTTCTCTATTTTGGTGGTGAATCTGCAAACATTTCAGCCAAAAGTCAGTGATTCACAAACCTTACGAATCCCAGGGATTCACCACAAATCTATGGTAGCTGCCAAACCTTATCCCTACATCTGTATTTATATAATAATAATAATAATATTATGAATATTAATAATAATAATACACATGGCATTCTTGGCCATCAAACTTCTCATTTTTACTGTTTCATGTACAAAATGTTATAATGGTATTTTTATAACCTTCACTTTCTACAGTGCTGACAATGATGGATTCTGTGTATTTTATGTTTGGCTTTTTTTTCCTACTCTATAACCAGATTCATATTCCAGTCTATCAGTAGAATAAATAACAGAATTATTCTTTATAAACCTGACACTCTCACAGCCTTCAGCTGATCCATGAAGTCAGTGTCAGGATCCTGGGCTGCTGTCAGTGATGATGAGGTTGGGAGAACTGGAAGAAGTCATTGGAATCTATCAGAGACTCGGCCATGTTGTCTTCAGATATCCACTTAGAATATTGTGGTTGTTGTCTTTGTGTGTGACCCCCTGCACATCTGACACCCAGAACTCTGCTCACCGCTGTGATATGACTATGAGGAATTATACATTTGAGTACAAGTATTCTCAGGATGGAGACATCATTATAGGAGGGATATTCGCTGTACATTCTGTAGTGACAGAGTGGAGGCAGAAAGGAAGTCTTATTGAAAATCTCATCTGTTCAGCGTAAGTGAAATATGAAGTGTAAAGCTTCCAATCTGATCTACAGAGCTGTGTCTTTAGGAGATATGTGTGATAATGTGCAGGACTCATTCAGTCTGTTACACTGCATTTATATAAAATCAAAGTATATCCTTCAATGTGTTCATAAAAATCACGTATGGCCCATTCACATTTAGGTGTTACATTGCGGGTGTTAATAGTCACATTCATTCATTATGAATAGCTGCCAATGTATCACAATGGATGAAAAAACACACAATAGCTGTTTGTTAATAAGGCAGCACACCGCAGGCAGAGCATGGTATGTGTTCTATGGAGCATAGAGGTGTGTTGTGTGATGGGATCTACTGTACAATGCATTGGGGGGCAATTCACAATGAATGACACCGCATTGCATAAAACAGATTCCCCTCACAGAAATACTATATAATGTTATTGTGATGCCTTAAATGCACATCCAACCAAAACCTTTTTTCTTTTCGGCTGCCACTGTCCAGGGCTCTACTAGAGAGATTCCCCCTCACTTCCTGTCTTACAGATAACATTCTACCATAGAAAGTGAGGGAATCTCTCCAATAGCAGCACAGAAATAAAAACGATTTTTATTAAAGTACTTGAAGGCTGGAATCCCTGTCAGTCTTGTATTTCTGTCTGTGTCCCTATTGCAGATTTTTCCTCTCTTCCTGTCTGGTAAAACTGTTACCTGCAGGACAGGAAGCAGTGGCGGCTCATCCATAGGGGGTGTAGGGGCACTGCCCCCCCAAGCTGTTCTAAATTATTATGATTTTCTAAATGGTCACTTGTTTTTAACTTGTAAGCACCAAATCACAGAAAGAGGCTCGGTCCTTAAGTGGTTAAGAGTGACCAGGCGCCGGACGCACAGCGGTCTATGGGAAGCTGATCTGCCCGTGTTCAGGGCATGTTCGGGGGGGCACAAGCTCTGCGCCCGCAAGCACTCCCACTCCGAGTCCCCACTCATTTGTCTCTGGCTCCTGCCCGTTATTTTAATTGGCTGGGACCGGAGGACAACTAGGCAGTGCTTTTTCTGCCCCATGGCGTCACTTCCAGTTTTCACTTCCAGTGTTGTGGAAGTCGGAGTGGAGTGTGAAGACACCAGGACCCTGTGTCAGGTGGGGATCGGATCACTGGTGCAGCGGATGGGTGCGGAGCTGACAGTGCTGAGCCTGAGCGCAGTCAACAAGAGCCTGAAGGTGAGTGCGGAGATCGGAGGTTCTCTCTCTCTCTCTAGCTTAGAGAAAGTTCATTCCTCCTGTCATTCTCTCGCAGCGTGGCTCTGCTGTGCTCAGTCTGACTCCACTTGTTCTGTTTCTCTATCTTCATTTCTCACCTCAGTCCCCCCCTCCCTGTCATATATCTTTCTCCCCTCCCCCACTCTCCCTGTCATCTAACTCCCCTCTGTCTCTGCAAAGTTGCTCCAATCTTCTGCTCTTCTCAGTCCCACCGATTGTATTGGGATAGTGTCCCATTCCCTGCAGTCCTTCACTCCTGTACTCCCCATCTTATTCGACCATCCTATCTCTCTGTTGATCCCAGCACTCCAACTGCTCAGCCTATATATTATCTGCTCTCTCCCCCAACACGGGCACAGCTGATCAGCTACATTCCAATGGAATGTACAATTTACTTCTACACTGTTCAGCAGCCAACTTTTATCTTGTGCCCTAAATAACCCCCCCGCCCCCCATGTAATATGCCCTTATGACCTTCTGTACACTGCCCTGTTGAGACCCCCTGACGATTTTCCGTAAGGAATGAGTTTGAGATTTTTTTTCTTTTAGAGCTTTTCCAGACCTGCCATACTCCCTCTGAAAAGTGATCCACCAAGCTGGTATAACAGTGGCTCAGAAGGTTGAACTGCACTTCCCTCCTACATGTACCACCCACCACCATACACTCTGCACCCCTTTCCTACATGTACCACCCACCGCCATACACTACGCACTCCTCTCCTACATGTACCACCCACCGCCATACACTCTGCACCCATCTACTAAATGTACCCCCAACCACCATACACTCTGCACCCCTCTCCTACATGTACCACCCACCTCCATACACTCCACACTCCTCTCCTACATGTACCACCCACTGCCATACACTCTGTACCCCTCTCCTTCATGTACCACCCACTGCCATACACTCTGCACTCCTCTCCTACATGTACCACCCACCGCCATGCACTCCGTACCCCTCTCCTACATGTACCACCCACCACCATACACTCTGCACTCCTCTCCTACATGTACCACCCACCGCCATACACTCTGCACCCATCTACTAAATGTACCCACAACCACCATACACTCTGCACCCCTCTCCTACATGTACCACCCACCTCTATACACTCCACACTCCTCTCCTACATGTACCACCCACTGCCATACACTCCGTACCCCTCTCCTTCATGTACCACCCACTGCCATACACTCTGCACTCCTCTCCTACATGTACCACCCACCGCCATGCACTCCGTACCCCTCTCCTACATGTACCACCCACCACCATACACTCTGCACTCCTCTCCTACATGCACCACCCACCTCCATACACTCCACAATCCTCTCCTACATGTAACACCCACCGCCATACACCATGCACCCTTCTCCTGCATGTACCACCCACCGCCATACACTCTGCACCCCTCTCCTACATGTACCACCCACCGCCATACACTCCACACCCCTCTCCTACATGTACCACCCACCGCCATACACTCTGCACCCCTCTCCTACATGTACAACCCACCGCCATACACTCCCCACCCCTATCCTACATGTACCACCTACCGCCATACACTCCGCACTCCTCTCCTACATGTACCACCCACCGCCATACACTCCGCACCCCTCTCCTACATATACCACCCACCACCATACACTCTGCACCCCTCTCCTGCATGTACCACCCACTACCATACACTCCTCACCCTTCTCCTACATGTACCACCCACCACTCCGCACCCCTCTCCTTCATGTACCACCCACCGCCATACACTCCGCACCCCTCTCCTTCATGTACCACCCACTGCCATACACTACGCACTCCTCTCCTACATGTACCACCCACCGCCATACACTCCGCACCCCTCTCCTACATGTACCACCCACCGCCATACACTCCGCACTCCTCTCCTCTTTTACTCCTTAAGAGACTATAAATTATATGGAGCAATATATATATCGCTAGACACCATGCATGCCGGCCTATTTTTCCCTTTTTTTTTTCTCTTTCCTATTTTTCCTCTGTCCCTTTTCCCAATTATCCCCTCCCATCCCCCCTTCTTCCCCCCCTCCTTTTTTTATATATTTGTATGCTCCGAGAGGGACCTTAAGTGAAGCTAAGATAAATTATACAGGAGAGAATAGTTAAATAACAATGAGGAAGGAGATACATACTGTAAAATTAACGAACACAGAGAGGAGGGGGGGAGTTTTTTTTTTTTTTTTTTTTTTTTTTTGTGTTGAGTGGACCCTAACACTAGACTTTTAGTTTGAGGTAGTTTTCGGAATCACTTCACCATAAAAGGCACTAATATTGGAGTTTCACTACATAAGATATTGGGGTGAGAATAAGGTGGCCCCTACTCCCCTCTCCTTTTCACCCCCTCCCCCCTTTTTTTTTTTTTGGCAGAATTTAACACTAGGTTTTTAGTTAGTAGAAGTGTTTGGAATTATCCTATTTTTAAGAGCACTCATACCAGAGTATCACTTATAAGACACCGGGGAGAAAATAATATTACTCCCCCTTCCCCTCCCTCCCCCTTTTTCTTAATCCTCTTCCCTTTCCCCCTCTCCCTTTTTTTTCTCTACTTTTAATTAGTAGAAGTGTTTGGTACTATCTCATTTTAAAGAGTACCCATATTAGAGTATCACTTATAAGTATTTTTGTTAGTAGATAGATGGCTTTTTTTTTTTTTTTTTTGGTTGTTCACTGTATGACTATACACATATGTTTTGTCACTTGGTCATTCATTTGGCCTATATCAGGCTTTAATACCTGTCTTTTTGTTAGTATGAAGCAGTTTTTTCCCCTCCCCCTTTTTTTTTCCCCTCCACAACCTGGTCACTTTTTGTCTCTATACATAGGTATTGACACTTTCCCTCCCCTCTTTTCTTAATTATCTTCCCTTTCCCCCCCCCTCTTTTTCCTTCCCTCTCCACATCCTGGTCACTTTTTGTCTCTACACATAGGAATTGACACTTTTTTTTTTTTTTTTTTTTTTTTACTTACATAGCCTATATTAGGTTCTTATACTTGTCTTTTTGTTAGTAGGTAGAAGGGTTTTTTTTTTCATCTCTCCCCCTTCCTCGCTGCTCTGTTTCTATTTCTGATTACTCCTTGCCCTCTCCCCCGCCCAGCCTTGATTCCCCTAGGCATTGGGAGATTTCATGGCCGGGCCTTTTATATATAGGAGTGTAGAGTGTTGTCTCTTTTTTTTTTTTTGTTACTGTTTGGAAATATTGAGAGTGTGTATGTGTCCTATGTACTGTATTGTAAATATGTGATGTGTTGTTAAAAAAACAATAAAAAGATATTAAATAAATAATAAAAAAAAACTCCTCTCCTACAAGTACCACCCACCACCTTAAACTCTGCACCTCTCTCCTACATGTACCACCCACCACCATACACTCCGCACTCCTCTCCTACATGTACCACCCACTGCCATACACTCCGCACCCCTCTCCTACATATACCACCCACCGCCATACACTCTGCACCCCTTTCCTACATGTACCAGCCACCACCATACAATACTGTTACCAATGAATATATGGGCATTTAAAGGAGCACCTACAATATGTAATGCATAATTTATGCCAGAAGAATGAAAGGTGCTTATTGATTAGTTGCTATGGGCTACAGTATTTTGCACATTGCTGTTTGTATTATGTAACCCCACTTGTTTCCTAACCAATTGGATTTAATTTAATTTTAATTACTTTAATTTAAATTCGATTTTAAAATATTTAAAATGTCTTCTTTAATTTGAGTATATGTTTTATAGTGACATTTTTATTTGCAGTCTTTGATGATTCTGTCACGTATGATGTAGATCAGGGATATGCAATTAGTGGACCTCCAGCTGTTGCAGAACTACAAGTCCCATGTGGCATAGCAAGACTCTGACAGCAATAAGCATGACACCCAGAGGCAGAGGCATGATGGGACTTGTAGTTTTGCAATAGCTGGAGGTCCACTAAGTGCATATCCCTGATGTAGATCATGGTATTGTAAAGCTGTTTAAAGCAATGTAGAAATGTCATTATTTTTCATTGCATTTATTTTATCGCTCGCTAAATACTCCTGACTAGGGATGAGCCGAACACCCCCCTGTTTGGTTCGCACTAGAACCTGCGAACAGCCAGAATGTTCGTGTAAACTTTAGAACCCTATTAAATACACTGGACTCGAACGTTCGAAATCAATAGTGCTAATTATAAAGGCTAATATACAAGTTATTGTCCTAAAAAGTATCAATGCAAAAAAAGTTTTAAAAACTGCCGTTTTTCGGGAGCAGTGATTTTAATAATGCTTAAAGTGAAACAATAAAAGTGAAATTTTCCTTTAAATTACGTACCTAGGGGGTGTGTATAGTATGCCTGTAAAGTCGTGCTTGTTTCCCGTTCTTATGCCGCGTACACACGATCATTATTCACGGCGGTTAAAAAAACCGCCGTGAATAATGACATTAAAAACGAGGGAACGGCTTGTTCCCCACACACGGACGTTTTTCACTACATTTTTTCTCTCGTCGAGAAAAACGACCGTCTGTGGGCTCTGCGGCAGTGTTTCCCTATGGGAAAACTGCCGCGTAAAAAATGTCGGGAAAAACGACGAGAAAAATTAGGACATGTTCTAATTTTTCTCGTCGTTTTTAATGCCGTTTTTCTCGTCGAGAAAAACGACAAAATGCCCACAGACGATCGTTTTTCTCGTCAAAAGGAAAAAATTTTGTTTTTCTCGACGAGAAAAACGGTCGTGTGTACACGGCATAAGAACTGTCCCTGCACACAGTGTCATTTCTGAAGGAAAAAAAGTCATTGATAAAAAAAAAACGTGGGGGTCCCCCCAAATTCAATTACCAGGCCCTTCAGGTCTGGTATGGATATTAAGAGGAACACTGCCGCAAATTTAAAAAAAATGCGTAGAGTTCCCCCCAAATATCCATACCAGGCCCTTCAGGTCTGGTATGGATTTTAAGTGGAACTCCACCCCAAATTTGAAAACAAAAAAGGCGTGGAGTTCCCCCAAAAATCCATACCAGACCCTTTATCTGAGCATGCAACCTGGCAGGCCGCAGAAAAAGAGGGGGGGATGAGAGAGCGCCCCCCTCCTGAACCGTACCAGGCCACATGCCCTCAACATGGGGAGGATGTCCGCATGTTGATGGGGACAAGGGCCTCATCCCCACAACCCTTGCCCGGTGGTTGTGGGAGTTTGCGGGCAGGGGGCTTATCGGAATCTGGAAGACCCCTTTAACAAAGGGGACCCCCAGATCCCGCCCCCCCATGCCATGTGAATTGGTAAGGGGTACATTGTACCCCTACCATTTAACGAAGAAAGTGTAAAAAAAATGTAAAAAAACACACAGACACCTTGGAAAAGTCCTTTATTAAAAAACAAACAAAAAAAAATTCCAGCGATGAAATCCAGTGTCCCGCGGCGATCCGATGTCCAGCGCTGTCCACACGAGACGTCATTGGCTGAGCCTGAGCGGACCTGATGGGGAACTTCCTCCGCAGTGTATTAAATGAATAGACCCGCCCCTTCTAAAGTTCCCCATCAGGTCCGCTCAGCCAATGACGTAGGTGTAAGGCTAACCGGACCAGATGCGGAACGTGAGAAGGGGCGGGTCTATTCATTTATTACACTGTGGAGGAAGTTCCCCATCAGGTCCGCCCCTTCGTATGTCAGACCCCGCCTACATCATTGGCTGAGCAGACCTGATGGGGAACTGCCTCCGCAGTACAATAAATTAATAGACCCGCCCCTTCTCACGTTCCGCATCTGGTCCGCTTAGCCTTACACCTACGTCATTGGCTGAGCGGACCACCACTCTTGTCCCTTGTCCCCATCAACATGTGGACATCCTCCCCATGTTGAGGGCATGTGGCCTGGTACGGTTCAGGAGGGGGGCGCTCTCTCGTCACCCCTCTTTTCCTGCGGCCTGCCAGGTTGCGTGCTCAGATAAAGGGTCTGGTATGGATTTTTGGGGGAACTCCATGCCATTTTTTTTTTAAATTTGGGGTGGAGTTCCCTTAAAATCCATACCAGACCGGAAGGGCCTGGTATGGATATTTGGGGGAACTCCACGCATTTTTTTTTTAATTTGCGGAAGGGTTCCCCTTAATATCCATACCAGACCTGAAGGGCCTGGTAATTGAATTTGGGGGGACCGCCACACTTTTTTTAAATTTTTTATCAATGACTTTTCTATGTATTGCCGGGAGCCGACAATTCATTATAGCCGCGAATGAGTTTTGAAAGACTTTTTTTCCTTCAGAAATGACACGTTGTGCAGGGACAGTTCTAAGCACGGGAAACAAGCGCTACTTTACAGGAATACTATACACACTCCCTAGGTACGAAATTAAAATGAATATTTCACTTTTATTGTTTCACTTTAAGCATTATTAAAATCACTGCACCCGAAAAAACGTCCGTTTTTAAAACTTTTTTTGCATTGATACATGTCCCATGTGGCAGGACCCAGGTCCCAAAACACTTTTTATGACAATAACTTGCATATAAGCCTTTAAAATTAGCACTTTAAATTTCTCCCATAGACTTTTCGAATTTGCCGCGGACACCCCAAATTTTTCGCTGTTCGGCGAACGGGCGAACAGGCAATGTTCGAGTCGAACATGAGTTCAACTCGAACTCAAAGCTCATCCCTACTCCTGACACTATGCGTGGAAGCTATTGGAATACAGGGGACAGAGTTTGTGGATTATATAAGGGGTGTGGCTTATGAGAAGTAAGAGGGGTCAAAAAGGAGGGGCGGAGTCTGGCGCCCCCCCATCCTAAAACTTCACCAGTTGCCACTGACAGGAATTGAGGGGAAATCTCTCTAATGGAGCCATGAACAGTGGTTTTCCAAAAGAAAAAAAGGTTTTGGTTGGACATGCATTTTGAGGCACCATAATAACATTATATAGTATTTCTGTTTCTGATGGCCGGAATTACATTTACCGTATATACTCGAGTATAAGCCGACCCGAATATAAGCCGAGGCACCTAATTTTACCACAAAAAAATGGGAAAACTTATTGACTCGAGTATAAGCCTAGGGCGTCCATGTGCATGCCTCACTGTGTCCATGTGCATGCCTCACTGTGCCCATGCCTCACTGTGTCCATGCCTCACTGTGCCCATCATGCCTCACTGTGCCCATGCCTCACTGTGCCCATGACTAGACTGACGTTTAACATGGGAGTCTATGGAAGGGGTGCCCGGCTTTGAAAATCAGTGCTCCCAGGCCTTAGGTCCCCCCGACAACAAACTTTGCACACTTGTAGAGGAGAAATGGGACTACATGTGTGCCAAGATCTGGGTCCAGGAGACCTACGACCGGCCGGTACCGGGTCTCCAAATTTACCAGAGAAATTACCTTTTAACATGGGAGTCTATAGAAGGGGTGCGCGACTTTGAAAAATCGGTGGTCCCCGACCTTAGGTCCCCCAGACAAAAACCTTTGCAAACTTGTAGAGGAAGGGGCTACATGTGTGCCAAGTTTGGGGTCTAGGGGACCTACGGCCGGCTGGTTCCGGGTCCCCAAATTCCAGGAGATCAGGCACAAAAAGGTGACTCGAGTATAAGCCGAGGGGGGCATTTTCAGCACAAAAAAATGTGTTAAAAAAATCGGTTTAACTCGAGTATATACGGTACCTTTTCACCGGCATGCACAATTTTAAGGCTTTACATGTTGGGTTTCTATTTACTCAGAACAACTTCATATTTTATATTTTACCAAAAAGTTGGTTAATACATCTCATTTGTGTGCAGTAACATTACTTTTATTGTATTTTTCACAGAAAATATGTATTTGATAAACAGCTCCTCTCATATCTTAACAATTTTAAACTACCACCATTGTATTCTGCAGGGTCTTTGCTTTCAGAAAATACATAATGTTTGGGGAGTTTAACTAATCATGACACATTTTAATATTTCACACAAATGCGGCTCTGGCAGTAAAAGGATTAAAGACAACATAGTCACAGAACAATTCCCATCGATCTGTTCTTGATGTGGACTGCCAATACCGTTCTATTTGTTAAATGAAATAACAAGGAATGGTGTTAGCCCTGCTTAGTTTATTTTGCTAAACTAAAGATTAGCAGATAAATGTATGTGTTATCCCGCGTTGTCTCCTTCAATGTCAAAATATATTAGTGTGACAACTGAACAACCAAAACATGGTGTTCCCACAACTAAAAAGTGAAAAAGATACTATGTGAGGGTTGCGCTTATCAGTGTAACAAGAAAACATATAGTTTGTAGCAAATTTTCTCCTTAAATATGATCCGCTGTAACCTTCACCCTACGTGGGTTCAAAACAGCATGCGTGTGCATCAAACCCCAACACCGATTCACCACTGCGCTCACCTCAATAATAGACCTGTGTAAGTCCAATCTCATCCTCCCCAACTTGGGTATAATCCGGGTTGCTGAGACATCTGTTCAGTGTCCTTCGCCTCCTTTCCACTCTCCGAGTTATGTTAGAGGCTTTATGTGAGCTGTGATTTTTCATCCGTTTCCCCTCGATCAAAGCAAACAAGCTCCCATAGTGAAGTTTTTAAAAACACATTTATTGAAAGTATCCACTTACATTTAAGATAAAAACTGTGCATTCAATCTCTATCTCTGGCGGGGTCGTGGCTCTCGTGTGTTGCCTGCGCTATGTCACCCGACTCTGCCCAACGCATATCGTCACTACCATGTGACTTCCTCAGGGGTCAAAGGTCAGGCGACCACGCATATGGGCTTCAAAAAGCTGTCACCCAACACCTGACCTTTGACCCCTGAGGAAGTCACCACCTATTGGGTTTTTACTTTGGATAATGTTGGTAATTTTTTCTTTTTCATAGAACATGTTATGTGTCCGCTCCTGATGCATCAAGCTTATGGGATGCAGTCATGTCCCTAATATCCAGTTTATTTTTCACCTTGATACAGCAATTTTGTTTTTCCAATTGATCTTATGATATCCGGGATTTATGGTTTACATTACCGGGTACTGCAATATGTCACCATATGATCCATGCCCATATATGATTACACTAGAAACTACATTTATGTGCCACTATTTGACTCTTGTGTACATATATGGTTTTTATGATATATATATATATATATATATATATATATATATATATATATATATATATATATATGTAGCGGGGTCTCCTTTTAGGCACCTGGACTACGTTACCCAGAACCCCGTTCGGCACCCAGGGTGCATTTGGCCACCGCAGAGACTCATGGGTGGGGCTATAAAAGAAGAGGGCGAGGTTAGGTTCGGCCTCTTTGGACACCGCGCTGCAAGCAATAGGACTCCCTGTGCGGATCTGCTGCTGTGTAAGGCCTGAAGCCTGGGGCCTTGCATACCTTCCAAAGAGCCTTCCACCCCACCTCAGAGCCTGGTTGGCACCTGTTCCTGTTCACGTTTGCTGACATCAGTTGGATCGGAGACGCGGTCATTGGAGACACTGTGTGCGGATACACAGTGGTGGTGTCAGGGTCACCTGTGGCCAGGTGACAGATGCACACCGTAGGGGGACAGGAGTGCACCGCGAGGTAGTGAACCCTATGGCTGGCTTCTGCGGATAGGAAACTGGGTGGTTGTGGAAAGCGGGACCAGAGGAGCACAACCGGGATCCCAACGGAAGCGAGAGCCAAGATTCCCCAGGGCGCGGAGTCTAAGACCCAGCTGGTCTTCTCCAGGGCCTCTAGTGGTGAGGATGTTACGCTGCAGGCTGGGACCAGGTCGCGGCCCCTGGAGTTTCATAGCTCACGCCCCGTAGGATAAGGGGAAAAGAGGGGAAGCAGCAGCACACGATAGAGAGAACCGAATAACAAGCTGAAGGTCAGGGGCCACAAGCAGACAAGGATAAAGAAGAACAAGCCGAAGGTCAAGGGTCACGAGCAGACAGGGATAGTCGGGGACAAGCCAATAACGTAACAGAGAGACAGACGTAGCACACGGCAGGCAGGAACCCAAACACACAATGCCTAACAAACACATTGATCAGCAAAGCAGGCTTGCAGTGCACAGGTTAATATAGTGTTCAGTGATAGGGCCTGGGGTGGAGTCAGGCTGGGAGGAGATTATAAAGGAAGCCAGGTGAAGGAGGTCTGGTCTCTAGATGAACACATGAGGAGGAAGGTAAGATGGCAGACAGACATTAATGCATGTCCATGACAGTACCCTTCCTCTTACGAGGCCTCCCCCTTCCCCGCCTGGGCCCAGGTTTAGAGGGAAACTTCAGATGAAACTCCTTTAACAGACGAGGTGCAAAGACCTCAGATGCAGTGATCCAAGACCCCTCCTCAGGACCAAACCCTTTCCAATGAACGAGGTACTGAAGAACGCCTTTACAGAGTCGGGAGTCCAGAATTTGACTGATCTCGTACTCCTGATTATCCTCAGAGACAGGCGCCACGGTAGGGAGAGGACGAGAGAATTTATTGAGGACTAAAGGCTTTAGAAGAGCAACATGAAAGGAGTTAGTGATTTTAAGGCTCTTAGGAATCTGGAGTTTGAAACAAACCGGATTCAGTTTAGCAGTTACCGTGTATGGACCGATGAATCGTGGAGCAAACTTCAGAGAAGGAACTCGGAGCTTGATGTTCCTGGTAGAGAGCCAGACTTTGTCCCCTGGCTGAAGAGAAGGCGGTTTACGCCTGCGGCGGTCGGCAAAGCCTTTGAATTTTTCAGCAGCTGCCCGGAGGGAATCATGAACGTGACCCCAAACGGAATTGAGAGACTCCTGAACCGAAGCCAAAGCTGGAATGTCTGGAGAACAGACCATGGGAAGAGGAAGTTGAGGGTGTTTTCCATAAACTGTGAAAAAGGGTGTCTTCTGCGAACTGGTATTCATATGATTGTTATGGGAGAATTCTGCCCACGGGAGTAGAGAGGACCAATCGTCATGGTGAGAAGACACAAAGGTGCGAAGAAAGACCTCTAACTCCTGATTAACCCTCTCAGTCTGTCCATTGGATTGGGGATGGTAAGAAGAAGAAAAATCCAAGACAATATTGAGGGATTTGCAAAAGGCTCTCCAAAAACGAGACGTGAATTGGACTCCCCTGTCGGAAACAATATGAGAAGGGACCCCATGTAGGCGGAGAATTTCCCGAATGAAAATGGGAACCAAGGCAGGGGCAGAAGGAAGACCAGGAAGAGGAACAAAATGAGCCATCTTGGAGAATCGATCGATTACCACCCAAATGACTGTATTATTCTCAGACAGTGGGAGATCGGTGATAAAATCCATGGCAATATGGACCCAGGGTTCCTTAGGAATGGGCAAGGGCATGAGGAGACCAGCAGGAGCTTGTGTGGAGGATTTGGACTGAGCACAGACATGACAAGCTTTAACGTAGTCTTTGACGTCTGAGCGGAGTTTAGGCCACCAGTAGTGACGACTGATGAGTAGGAAGGATTGGAGGAATCCAGAATGCCCTGCCACCTTGGAATCATGTCCCCAACGAAGGATCTTAGCTCTTAGCTCAGTGGGGACAAAGGTCTTACCAGGCGGAATTTTAGACTTCAGGGTGGTAGAGTGGGCAACAATGCATGAGGTGGGAATGATCGGCTCAAGTTCAGGGGCGGACTCCTCGTCCAAAGTGTCAAATGACCTAGAGAGCGCATCAGCCCGACCGTTGCAGGAACCAGGTTTGTAGGTAATCGTGAAATTAAAACGGGCAAAGAAGAGACTCCACCTGGCCTGTCTAGGATTCAGACGTTTAGCATTCTGTAGATACTGTAAATTCTTGTGATCGGTAAAGATCGTTATGGAGTGAGATGACGCCACTCCTCTAACGCCAATTTAATTGCGAGAAGTTCCCGATCACCAATGGCATAATTCCTCTCTGCCTGAGAATTTTTTTTGGAGAAGAACGCACATGGTTGGCGTCTCTTCTCAAAGATTTGAAGAAGCATAGCTCCCACCCCCATTGAGGAAGCGTCCACTTCAATAAAAAATGCATTCCCAGGATTTGGTCTCCTCAAGAGGGGGCCAGAAACAAAGGCCTGTTTCAGGTTGTGAAATGCAGAGACAGCTTCGGGAGGCCAGTCTCTGGCATTCACACCCTTCTTGGTCAAAGCGATAATAGGCGCGGCAATGGAAGAGTAATTCCTTATAAACTGCCTATAATAATTAGTGAAGCCAAGAAAGCGCTGTGTGGCCTTGAGGCTAGCAGGAAGGGGCCAGTTGGTGATAGCCAAGACCTTCCCAGGGTCCATACGAAGCCCCGAACATGAGACGAAGCACCCCAAAAACAGGACCTCAGAACATTCAAAGGAACATTTCTCCAGCTTGGCATAGAGATTGTTCTCTCTAAGACGTTGAAGTACAGTGCGGACATGGTTTCTGTGGACGAGCAGATTTTCAGAAAAGATCAGAATGTCATCCAGATAGATGACAACAAACTAGTACAGCAGATCTCTGAAGATTTCATTGACAAAGTTTTGAAACACGGCTGGAGCATTACACAGACCAAAAGGCATCACCAGATATTCGTAATGCCCGTCTCTAGTGTTGAATGCAGTCTTCCATTCGTCACCCTCCCGTATTCGAATGAGATTGTACGCGCCTCTGAGATCCAACTTGGTGAAAATGGAGGCACCCTTCAACCTATCGAATAGCTCAGATATTAAGGGTAAGGGGTATCGATTTTTAATAGTAACCACATTTAAACCCCGATAATCGATGCAGGGTCTTAAGGTACCATCCTTTTTGGCAACAAAAAAGAACCCTGCCCCTGCAGGCGATGAGGATTTCTGGATGAAACCTCTCTCCAGATTCTCTGCTACATACTCCGACATGGCCTGGGTCTCTGGGATGGACAGAGGGTAGGTACGACTCCTGGGTAGAGTTGCTCCGGGGACAAGATCATAGCACAGTCAAAAGACCTGTGGGGAGGAAGCACCTCAGCTGATTTTTTACAGAACACATCCCGGTAATCGCTGTATGCGGCGGGAAGATCAGAAGAAACAGAAGTGGCAGCAACCGGAAGACTCTCCTTGGGGGTCACCTTGAGAAGACACAACGAGAAACATGAGGAACCCCAGGCCAGGATCTGCCCAGAGACCCAGTCCACATGTGGAGAGTGGAGCTGTAGCCAAGGGAGGCCCAATACAACTGGGGTAGAGGCCTTGGGTAGAATAAGAAAGGATATCCACTCCTGGTGGAGAATCCCTACCGACATCCTAATGGGTAGCGTCTGGAAGCGAATAGGGCCCCCTGGGAGAACAGTGCCATCAATTGCCGAGACTACCAATGGGGTAGTGAGAGGTGAAAGGGTAAGCTTCATAGAAGAAGCAGTTCTCCAATCCATAAAATTGCCGGCAGCCCCGGAATCCAGGTATGCAAGGGTTGACTGAGGAGAAGTGCCTACATGAAGGAACACCGGCAAGAGCAGGCGAGAAGGTGATGTTTCTGGGTCCAATACTCACCTTCCAAATGTATTAGACCCGAGCGTTTCCCGGACGAAGCGAGCAGGAGTCACGAAAATGACCCTTGCCCCCACAATAGAGGCACAAGCCCAGAGTTCTGCGCCTAGCACGTTCTTCGGGGGTTAGTCTGGTCCGGCCCAGCTGCATAGGTTCTTCAGCAGGTAGAGGATGCTCCACGGAATGAAGGGAGGGGAGCTCAGACTGGCTAGGACCCAGAGAGTGCTGGCGTCTTTTTTCTAAGGACCTCTCTTGAAAACGAATGTCGATCTGGTTGCATAATGAAATTACATCGTCCAGACCGACGGGAATGGCTCTTCCCGCTAATTCGTCTTTCACTCGGTCAGAGAGGCCATGTAAAAAGGTAGCGACCAGGGCCTCATTATTCCAGCTCAATTCAGCTGTGTGGATACGGAACTGAAGAGCATATTGCCCCACTGAACTAGATTCTTGGCGAAGACGTAAGACAGCACTAGCCGCTGAAGAAGCCCGAGCCGGCTCTTCGAAGATATTACGAAAGAGCTTCAAGAATTCGGACAGACTGGAAACCACCGGATCGTTCCTCTCCCACAGGGGGGCAGCCCAGGCCAAAGCTTCACCGGAGAGGAGGGAAATGATATAGGCTACCTTAGCCCGGTCAGACAGGAAGTTTTGAGGCTGAAGCTCAAAATGAATAGTGCATTGGCTGAGAAACCCCCTGCAGGCCTTGGAGTCCCCAGAGAAACGGAACGGAGCTGGCAATCTTAGTGAGTGTGAGGCTGCGACTGGTGCGATAGGTACAGCCGCTGGTTGTACTTGGGGTTGCGGATTCGGGGTTCCCAAGGAGACCTGAAGCTGCTCGAATCGAGAAGCCAGATCCTGGAGGAATCGCATCACCTGGGTCTGATTTGATTCCTGGGTCTCAAGTCTGCGAACTATGCCCTGCAATGGATCATTCGCGGGAAGCGGGATGTCAGCCGGGTTCATGGCTGATCAAACTGTCAGGGTCACCTGTGGCCAGGTGACAGATGCACACCGTAGGGGGACAGGAGTGCACCGCGAGGTAGTGAACCCTATGGCTGGCTTCTGCGGATAGGAAACTGGGTGGTTGTGGAAAGCGGGACCAGAGGAGCACAACCGGGATCCCAACGGAAGCGAGAGCCAAGATTCCCCAGGGCGCGGAGTCTAAGACCCAGCTGGTCTTCTCCAGGGCCTCTAGTGGTGAGGATGTTACGCTGCAGGCTGGGACCAGGTCGCGGCCCCTGGAGTTTCCTAGCTCACGCCCCGTAGGATAAGGGGAAAAGAGGGGAAGCAGCAGCACACGATAGAGAGAACCGAATAACAAGCTAAAGGTCAGGGGCCACAAGCAGACAAGGATAACGAAGAACGAGCCGAAGGTCAAGGGTCACGAGCAGACAGGGATAGTCGGGGACAAGCCAATAACGTAACAGAGAGACAGACGTAGCACACGGCAGGCAGGAACCCAAACACACAATGCCTAACAAACACGTTGATCAGCAAAGCAGGCTTGCAGTGCACAGGTTAATATAGTGTTCAGTGATAGGGCCTGGGGTGGAGTCAGGCTGGGAGGAGATTATAAAGGAAGCCAGGTGAAGGAGGTCTGGTCTCTAGATGAACACATGAGGAGGAAGGTAAGATGGCAGACAGACATTAATGCATATCCATGACAGGTGGAAGCCCGGACTGGGGTCGCGTCCGGAGTGGTGAGCGAGCACTTGCTCACTTCATTAATCTGTACTCTATTAGGCCTTGTGACTGCCTTGGCCTCTTCTTGTTATATTTACTACCCCACCGGAGACTAGCGGGGGAACTGAGTTTGCATGGTCTCCGTGACGTGTTCTTCTTTCATTAATTACCATTGGATTACAACTATTATTGCTGAATGTGCACCACCATTCAAGTTGCATGTGAAGAATTGTTCTCACAAGAGACTTATAGATGAAATCTGAGTCAGGCCATATTGTGCATAAGAGAAAAGATAGTTGCACGTGGTGGGTGATCACTCTGCACTATCACTGATGAATATGTTTATTGCTGCAGGGCTCTGCATGTATGCTATGTGATGTATTTAACCTTGACCTTTACACTAAAGTAAATCCAGTTATATTTTATCACTTTGGTAATAGTGTTATCCTTGCATATAGTAGTTATCTATCAATACTGCTAGATTGTGTGTATCCAGGTATAGACCGTTACAAGGTAACATTCCCTAGACTAACTGTGCCAGTGTGGGTTGAGTAGATTGCCGGGGGTTGATGGTGCTGTATACAGGGCGCGAAACAAAACCCAGCGGCTCTCTTAACTGGGGTAGCGCTACATATATATATATGAATTTTTTACCATATAGTTATGTATCAATTGCTATGTGCATGTCATGATTTGATGATAATAAACATGTTTACATTTTTTTAAGTTGCTGGTCCTGTGGAGCAATACACACGACCACCAATCCCACCATAGATCTCTAGTTGAAATGTGTTCTACATTTTGCAAAACTCTCCATTTTCTGCAGGGTTTACCAGAGAGAATACAGACATCTCCTGGCTTTTATATTTGCTATTAATGAGATAAACGGCAGTCCAGATATTCTGCCCAACATAACTCTGGGATATCATGTGTATGATTCTTGTGGACATGTGAATAAAGCTATAAAAGATGTTCTACAGATATTGTCTGGACATACAAAGGAAGCTCCAAATTATTCCTGTATGGAGCGGGGTGCCCTGGCTGGTTTCATTGGAGATCTCAATTCTGACACCACTCTCCAAATGGCCCAGCTGCTGAATCTATATGGTTACACCCAGGTAAGAAAAGCAGAATTTCCTATATTTTATAACGTTAGGACAGCTAGTCGTCTTATGCTGAGGTGGGTCAAAAGGGTACAAATAACCTTTGTGGCAAAGCATCGTAAAATATAACATTGCTTTAAAATAAGAAGGCAGTGCTGTGTAGGGATGGGCCAATGGTTCAGTCTAATCTTTGGCTTTTAAAGACATGGATGAGCAAGTTTGGGGTGGAGGAACTTGACTGGCCTACAAAGAGTCCTGACTTCAACCCAAAAGAACACCTTTGGGATGAATTAGAGTGCAGACTGTGAGCCAGGTCTTCTTGTCCAACATCCGTGCCTGACCTCACAAATGCGCTTCTGGAAGAATTGTCAAACATTCCCATAGACACACTCCTAAACCTTGTGGACGGCCTTCCCAGAAGAGTTGAAGCTGTTAAGATTTTATTCTGTCCATTTGGATATTAAGAGATCTACATTATTTATACAGACTGTTTTTTTTTCTAGATTAGTTTTGGAGCCAGAGATACTTTACTAAGTGATAGAAAGATGTATCCAAACTTTTTCCGGACAGTTCCGGATGATGAGATGCAATATGTGGCCATAGCAAAATTACTGGAAAGGTTGAAGTGGAACTGGGTCGGGATCCTTACATCTGATGATGAATACGGAGAGAGGGAGATCCGACAACTCAGCAAACATTTATCTAATCATGGAATTTGTATTGAATTCAAGATTCTGGTGTCTATAAAGAATTATAATAAAATTCCTCCAGAGCTGCGGACCTCAACCACGGAAGTTCTTATTATTTGTGGCTCATTTAGTCTGACTTATTACAGGTTTTTGGATAATAATGTCCTTTATCACACGGAGAAAACATTCATTATACCAGATTCTTGGTCAATGAGTGAAATGTTTTTTGCTCTCAGTAACTGCAGCTTGGTGTTTACATTCCCCCATCTATACATAAAGGGATTGCTGAAATATTTTTATAGTATTTATCCATCCAGATGCCCAAATGACCCCCTTATGGAGGATATTCTCATAACTCAGTATGGATGCTTTTCAAAAAACCAAATGAAAAATTTCCTTATTCCACTAATACATAGATTACCTATTAGGGACTGCAGTTTGGAGACACGTCCACTTAATTTATATTATCCTGATGAGAAAACATCCTATAGAGTGTTTATCTCAGTCTACATTTTGGCTCAAGCATTACATGACATGAATTTCTCTTTTAAAATAAATAACAAAAGATCTGAAATAAATCCACACACACTAAAGTATAAGGTGAGAGCGTCCAATGAAAGTTTCCTCGTATCTTTTTATACTCGGTCAGTTCAGTACTGGAACACAATGTGCCCAGACAGAAAATACACCCAGTTTAGGTTTATGTTTAGTGCTGCTGGAAGGATTTTTGACACCCTAGGCAAATCTTCATTTTGCCGCCCCCACCTTGGCTCCAACCCCTGACTCCACCCCCTTTGCCCTGTCCATGTATTGATCTGACATCACGCAGCGCATGTTAACACGCAAAAATAAAATGCATATCAACACGAATAGGTTACAGCAGTACACAGTGTGAAGAGAAGAGCTCCCAGGACTACAGATCCCAGCATGCCTGGGCTGCTATGACATTGTCAGCCATGGTCACCCCAGAATGGTGCTGGAAATTAATGGAAGGAAGGTTGTCATGTACTGCACAGGGAGGAGGAGGCTCACCTTGTCCCATTCCTCAGCAGCCTGGTACAGCCTTGCGTCCTCCTGCTCCGCCCTGTCCTCCTTCCTCCTATCACTGCCAACACTGACCACCGCCACAGGAAAGACAGAGCACAACTAGGGAGGCATCAGAGAACTGGCAACATGGGAAGGGCTCGTCTTTGTCTACTTTCACACAGCGCTGCCATCTGGTGTTGTAATAGGGGAAGGCGTGGAGGGTGCAATGATAGTGAGGGAGTTATATCACAAAACAGTGCAATGACCAAACATCCTGTACATTACAACGTCCTGGAAGCTTTGGGTGCCGCGGCTGTAAGGGACATCGCTATGTCAGGCAGCCCGCTTTCTCTGAGCCTGCACTCGGTGCGTGTTGCACCACACTGTTTACAGGAGGCGCCCCTGACTGATGTGCGCTCTAGGCCAGCGCCTACCTTGCCTATTGGTAGTACCGGCCCTGTTCATGTTCAGTTTAGAAGTGTTTAACCATTTCACTTCTGGAGCAGTTTTTGTTTTTATTTTTGCACCCATGTTTAATTTTTTTTTTTAGGCCTGAAGATTATATAAAAGCCCTAAACCAGGGGTCTCATACTGACAGCCTTCCAGCTGTTGCAAAACAACAAATCCCATAAGCCATTGCAAGCCTGACTCCTACAGGCAAAGGCATGATGGGACTTGTAGTTTCTCAACAGCTGGAGGACCACCAGTTTGAGACCCCCTGCCCTAAACAGTATACAGTATATTTTCTGAAAGCAGAGACCCTGGAGAAACAATGCTTGCTGTTTCATCTTTTTCTGTCACATGATATTAGTGCAATGGTTTCCAAAAATTTAGGGCATACAAATGTAATATATTACCCACTTATTTGGTAAAATATAAAAGATGAGGTTGCACTGAATAAATAGATAGCCAGTATGTCAAGCCAAAAACTGATCGTCACCTCTGAAATGGTGACAAACTTTAGTACCTTCACTTTTCCATAGGTAATGCTTTTAAGACTAAGTTTACCTTTTGGAACATGTTACATGGCACATCAATATTTAGGGTGTAAAATGTTCCAGCACATGTTCCCTCATCCCCCAAACCCCACATGCCAGTGGGTAGGGGGTTCCTCTCCCCCAAAACCGGGTAGGGGGGTAGGGGTTCCGCTCCGCCCACACAGCCATGTCATTTATTTACAAGAATCTATGAATGAATAAACTACAAGTCCTGTCTCCATCGTGGCAGACAGAATTGTAGCATCAATGGACTGCGGTTATGCCGATTAGTGCACTCATATAGTTACATAGTTACATAGTAGGTAAGGTTGAATAAAGACAATAGTCCATCCAGTTCAACCTGTGTAGGTGTGTGTGTGTGTCAGTGTCTATATTTATTTCTCATATTACTGTATGTTGTGTTCTTTAACCACCTCTATACTGGGCACTTACACCCCCTTCCTTCCCAGACCAATTTTCAGCTTTCAGTGCTCTCGCACTTTGAATGACAATTATTCAGTCATGCTACACTGTACCCAAATTAAATTTTTATCATTTCGTTCACACAAATAGAGCTTTCTTTTGGTGGTATTTATTCACAATTAAATTTTATTTTTTTTGCGATATAAGCGAAAAAAGAGCGAATATTTTGAAAAAAAAAAATTCTACTTTCTGTTTTAAAAGAAATCCAAAAAAAAACAAATTTCGGCAAAAATTTCGGCCAAAATGTATTCTGCTACATGTCTTTGGTAAAAAAAAATCCTGATAAGTGTATGATAATTGGTTTGTGTGAAAGTTATAGAGTCTACAAACTAAGCTACGCATTATTGCAAATTGATCAATCCTAATGCACTGATGGCCTATCTCATTTCTTGAGGCCATAAAATGTCAGGACAGTACAAATACCCCCCCCAAATGACCTCTTTTTGGAAAGAAGACAGTCATAGGTATTTAGTAAGAGGCATTGTGAATTTTTTGAACTTACAATTTTTTTCCCACAATACCCTGGAAAATTAAGAAATATATATATATATATTTTTTCTTCACAAAGTTGTCAATTTAGAAGATCTTTCTAACACATAGTATGTACATAGCAAAAATAACACCCCAAAATACATTCTGCTACTCGTCCTGAGTATGGCGATACCCCATGTGTGAGACTTTTCCACAGCCTAGCCACATACGGAGGCCAAACATCCAAGTAGCACCATCAGGCGCTCTAAAGGCATAAATTACACATTTCATTTTCTGAGTACCTATCACATTTTTGAAGGCCCTGGAGAACTAGGACAATGAAATTACCCACAAAATGACCCCATTTTGTAAAGAAAACAACCCAATGTATATTCTATGAGGCATAATAAGTCTTTTGAAGATGTCATTACTTTCCAAAAGTTTTTCGAAAATGTGGAAAAAAAAATTAAAACTTATTTTTTTTTCACAAAGTTGTCAATTTAGAAGATCTTTCTAACACATAGCATGTACATAGCAAAAATAACACCCCAAAATACATTCTGCTACTCGTCCTGAGTATGGCGATACCCCATGTGTGAGAATTTTCCACAGCCTAGCCACATACGGAGGCCAAACATCCAAGTAGCACCATCAGGCGCTCTAAAGGCATAAATTACAAATTTAATTTCCTGAGTACCTATCACATTTTTGAAGGCCCTGGAGAACCAGGACAATGGAATTACCCACAAAATGACCCCATTTTGTAAAGAAAACAACCCAATGTATATTCTATGAGGCATAATAAGTCTTTTGAACATGTCATTACTTTCCAAAAGTTTTTGGAAAATGTGGAAAAAAATTAAAACTTATTTTCTCCACTCGGAAAATCTTTTCTGGAGCCCCTCAAATATGTGAGACCCCTGTGCTGTACTCAAATGATCAGTTTAGGAGGCAGGCAAAAAGCATGGTCATTTAACAGGCCGAGGTCAATTCACATTGAAGGCAGAAACATGGTTGGCAGAGGCATAGTCTAAAACAGTCCAGGTCATTCACAGAAATGGCAGATGGTGGAAAATGGAAAAAAAAATCATCTTCATTTTACTAATAGTTTAGTAAAGTATGATAGCTCTGAAAGCACTTTCAAATACAGAGGCCTGACTGGGAGGGACATTGGGGACAGTAGTATCGGGTGTCATGACAAATTCCTCTACTTGAACACACACAACTTTTTTGGGGGTTTGCGACCTGTTTGGGTAAGAGGGAGGATTTCGGGAAAATGCCTTTTGTGGAGTCTGGTTACTGCATCGGAGCAAATTAGTTGAGGGGCTTGGCCATGGGGATAGAGAAGGGCTTCGATCACGTCTTCTTGGAATTTTAGATAGGTTAGGAAACTTTGGGTGCACTTAGAAAAAATTATATAAGAATTGAACAGGGCTAGTTGCATCAAATAAATGGCAACTTTTTTGTACCAAAACAGTGATTTCCTGGTGGCCATGTAGGGCTGCATCATCTGGTCGTTCATATCCACCCCCCTCCCCATGTAAAGATTATAGTCATGCACACATTTTGGCTTCTGGACGGGGCCTCTTCTTCTCTGCAGCTCCATCAAGGTGTCATCATGCATTGTGGAAAGGATGTAGACATCTCTTTTTTTATCTCTCCACTTCAATGCTAGGACCTCTTCAGTCTGCATACTGGCCATTTCCCCCTGTTTCAATTTCTTGGCAACCAATCTCTGTGGGAAGCCTTTACGGTTGGTCCGTGCTGTCCCACAGGCCACAGTTTTCTTTTGGTACAGATGGCGGAAAAGTGGGAGACTTGTGTAGAAATTGTCTACGTATAGATGGTAACCTTTCCCAAGCAATGGTTCAATCAGCTGCCAGACAATTTTTCCACTTGTTCCCATGTAGGTAGGGCATCCAGGGAGGTTTAGCTGTCTGTCTTTTCCCTCATAAATTATAAAATCATATGTGTAACCCGTGGCCCTGTCACATGCCTTATAAAATTTTACCCCACGTCTGTCTCTTTTACTGGGGAGGTATTGCTTTATTCCAAGTCTTCCTGTGAAGTGTACTAATGATTCATCTACACATATATTTACATCAGGGGTAAACATCTGCTTGAAGCTGGCACAAAAAAAAATTGATTAGGGGCCGAATTGTGAATAATTTATCATAATTGGGATGATTTTGAGGGAGGCATTGGGCATTGTCGTTGAAGTGTAGAAACCTCAAAATCATCTTGTAACGGGTTCTTTTCATAAAAGATGAATATATTGGCATGTGGTAGATAGGTCGGGTAGACCAGTAGGAATGGAGTTTTTTTTTTTGTTAGCCCCATGTTGAGGGTTAGGCCCAGGAAAATTTTAAATTCTTCCACAGTGAGGGGTTTCCAAACAAAAGGACGGGCATAGGAAGAATTTGGATTGTTGGCTATATGTTGACTGGCGTATAGATTACACTGCTCCACAATGTAGGTTAGGATATCATCAGTAAAAAATAAGTCAAAATAATAAATCGGGGTAGCATTTTCCGACTGTATCTGAGGGCCTGGCTGGGCTGTAAAAAGGGGAATGACAGGTTCTACTGACATATCGGGCAGCCATGTTGGATACAGTAGAAGATCGGGGAGGCTAGTATGGGCCCTGCCTCGTTGTTGATGGGACGCCCCGTTGCTAGCATCTGGCCTATCCTCTAGGAAAGTTGCAGAACTGCTGGTGGATGCCTGCCTATCCTGGTGTGCTGCGCTGTTGGTGGATGCCTGCCTATCCTGGCATGCTGCGCTGCTGGTGGATGACTGCATATCATCATGGAGTGCTGCGCTGCTGGTGGATGCCTGCTGGTGGATGTCCTGGAGTGCTGCGCTGCTGGTGGATGTCTGCGCCTGCTCATAACTCCTGATCCCACTTGTTAGGATTCTATCCTCAGTTTCTATTTCAGAGCCACTACTTTCCTCTGGATAATATTCACTATCCAATTCTGACAGAGAGAGTTCCCCGCTACTCTCATCCGACATACCCTGGAGTATCTGGAGAGCCTCCTCGCTACTGTAGAATCATTTAGCCATGTAGGCAGATGTGCCAGATGTTGGCGGGCAGCTGTTGGCGGTCAGATGTTGGCGGGAAGATGTGCCAGATGTTGGCGGGCAGATGTGCCAGATGTTGGTGGGCAGATGTGGCAGCTGTTGGCGGGAAGATGTGGCAGCTGTTGGCGGGCAGATGTTTACTGCCAGATGTTGGGGGTCAGATGTGCCAGATGTTGGCAGGGCAGATGTTGTCGGGCAGATGTGCCAGATGTTGGCGGGCAGATGTGCCAGCTGTTGGCAGGCAGCTGTTGGTGGTCAGGTGTTGGTGGGCAGATGTGCCAGATGTTGGCGGGCAGCTGTTGGCGGTCAGATGTTGGCGGGCAGATGTGCCGGATGTTGGCTGGCAGATGTGCCAGATGTTGGCAGGCAGATGTTTACTGGTATGACAGGTGTTTTCACTGTTTTGGGGACACTGTGTTTTGGGGACACTGTGTTTTGGGGACACTAGCTGGGTGATCAGTGGGTAAACAGCAGACAAACAGCTAAAAACTCACTGATCTCCCGGCTGCAGCACAGACTGTCTCTCCCTCTCCTCACTGACAGGCTCTGTGTGAGGAGAGGAAGAGATGAGAGCAGTTACAACTGCTCTGTGTTTACATTACATGACGGCTGTGATTGGACAGCCATCATGTCATCAGGAGGGCCAATCACATGGCCCTCCTGTAGTGCACACCTTTGCTGTCTCTGGGGTGCACAGGCAGATCGGGATCGCGCCGCTGCACGGGCACATGGCGGCGCGATCCCCTCACAAACGCCAGCCCCCCTCTGATTGCTTACATCACGATGGCTGTGATTAGACACAGCCATCGTGCCGATAAGGAGGGCAAATCACAGTGCCCTCCTGCTGTTCCGAGATGCGCGCGCGGCCCAGCGATCCCGCTCCTTCTGAGGGACGTTCCGGAACGTCCACTCAGAAGGAGAGAGCACCCACCCGGCCGTATATGTACAGTGGCCGGGTGGGAAGTGGTTAAGATGTACATCCAAGAGTCTTTTAAAAATATCCATACTCCGCGATGACAGCACCAATTGTGGAAGAGAATTCCACATCCTTATTGCCCTGACAGTGAAAAAAACCTGTGCAGTTTAGGGTTAAACTGCTTCTCCACCAACCTCATTGTGTGGCACTGTGTCCTCTTACACTCCTTGAGACTGATTATTTTTCTCCTATGCTGGGATCACCATTGAGGTATTTGTCTCCTCTCAAGCGTCTCTTCTCCAGCGAGAATAAATTTAGTCCTTGCAGGTGTTCCTCATAACTGAGGGTATCCAGTCACCTTATTGGTTTTGTTGCCCTTCTTTGAACTCTCTCCAGATCCAGCACATCCCTTCTGAGGACTGGTGACCAGAACTGGACAGAATACCCCAGATGTAGTCTAACCAGAGTTTTATAAAGTGGTAGGATTATAGTTTTATCTCTGGAGTATATCCCTTTTTTATGCATGTTAATATTCTGCCGACTTTGGTAGCTGCAGCTTCACATTTCATGCTATTGCTCAATCTGTGATCTACTAGGACCCCCAGATCTTTATCCATCCTTGATTCCCCCAGCGGTTCTCTCCCTAGTCAGTAGTTTACATTTATGTTTTTTGCCCCCAAGTGCATTACTTTACATTTCCCTACAATAAACCTAATTTTCCATGTAGTTGGCCTCTCCATTATTATGTTCAGGTCTTTCTTTAAAATTTCTATATCTAGATGTGACATCATTGTCCTGGTTATTTTTTGTCATCTGCAAAGCTTGAGATTGAGCTATTTTTATCCCATCCTCTATATCATTTCTGAATAAATAGAATATAATTGGTCCCAAGACAGAACCTTGGGGTACCCCACTTACCACTCCAGACCAGTCTGAATACACATTATTTATCACCACCCTTTGGACATGCCCCTGTAACCAGTTTTTTACCCAAGAACAAACCTTATGGTTCATGCCTGCAGACCTCAGCTTGTAGATTAAGCACTTATGGGGGACTGTATCAAATGCTTCACAGCCCTTTCTCGGTCTAGATGGCAGCTCACTTCCTCATAGAATGGTAGCAGATTGGTCTGGCAGGAATGACCTTTCGTAAACCCATGCTGATTACTACTAATGATATTTTTTTCTACAGTAAATTTTGGGATATAGTCCCTTATCATCTCCTCCAATAATTTACCTAATATTGATGTTAGGCTGACTGGCCTGTAGTTTACAGGGATTTGTTTCTGCCCTATTTTGAATGTTGGTTCCACATCGGCTTTTCTCCAATCATCTGGGACAATTCAAGTCATTGTGCTGTCCACAAAGATTAGGAGCAATGGTATGGCTGACTGAGTTCTCTGAGGACTCTCTGGTGCAAGCCACCTGGTCCTGGGGATTTATTTGTATTAAGTTTATTAAGTCTTCTATTCACTCCGGTCTCTGTTAGCCAGAGTATGTCCTGCAATGTGTTACAAACAGTACTGTCACGATATACCTCTTCTTTTCCTGCATAAAAACTGAGACGAAGAAGGCATTTTGTACAGTTGCCTTCTCTGTGTCATCCATAACCATCCTCCCATCATCGTCTTTTATGTGGGCAATGTGCTCTGATCTCACTTTTTTACTGTTAATATATATATATATATATATATATATATATATATATAAAAATTCTTTGGATTTTTTTTACTCTCCTCCGCTATGTGTCTCTTGTGGTCTTTTTTAGCCACCCTAATTGCATTCTTACAAGTTTTATTGCATTCCTTGTAGTGTTGGAATGCTAACGGTGACCCATCCCCTTTATATTTTTTAAAGGCCATTTTTTTCTCTTTAATGAGGCTTTTTACATTACAGTTTAGCCACCTCGCTGCTCGCCCCTTCGAGCCTGGGTGAACCCCAGAGAGAATCCAGCAATGATGTTTTTATGTTGAATCTGGTTATGGATATCTGGTGTTCTTTATAAGGTAGGATGTGACCTTAAATTGTGGATCTCTGCACAGACAGAATTTATTTAAATGAAAAATTCATAAAATTTGATTCTAATGTATCATAGATGTTCGCTTAAATATACCCTGAAGAAGATCTTTTACAATTATAGAGATTGAAACGCGTCGGGGATACCCTATATGGCACCCCTTTTGGTGAACTATATATGGATATTGTGACATTGTGTTATGTGAATACCATTTTTATTGTATACCAGAGCTCTCATTGTCGTTTCCATGCAAATGTATCCATTTTCCCTCATATCCTACATTTTACTTTATAAAATTGTGATACTTTTTGAAGAAAATTAAATATACCTTTTACCTATGTGTAAACATTTAGAATTGTTTCTGCTACACATAAGCCCTTGGGAGCAAATTTCCTTTTCTTACAGCCACCCAAATGTATCCTTCACTCTTCTATATTTATTGGCCATTGGAATGCACTGCATGATACCTTTGTTTAACCCCTTAAAGGGGTTGTAAAGGTACACGTTTTTTCACCTTAATGCATTCTATGCATTAAGGTTAAAAAACATCTGAGGATTAGCGGCCCCCCCAGCCCCCCCCGTTTACTTACCTGACCCCTCGAAAGTCCCACGCCGTGAATGTGCTGGCTTCTCGGCCGGGCTTCTCGGCTCATTCATTGGTTGATTGAAAGCAGCGCAGCCATTGGCTCGTGCTGTTGTCAATCACATCCAATGACGCGGCATGCCGGGGGCGGGGCCGAGTGATACAGTGAATGGCTACTGCTGCCTGCTGTATCACAGGAGTGCTCCCGCAAGAACTTACCACCATGCTCGCTTGCTCGCTTGAAGGTGGTGAATTCCTGTGGGGAGGAGTCGAGACAGCCGCCGAGGGACCCCAGAATACCAGGTTCGGGGCCACTCTGTGCAAAATGAGCTGCACAGTAGAGGTAAGTATAACATATTTGTTATTTAAAAAAAGAATAACTTTACTACCCCTTTAACCTCGCTGGTGGTAATCCCGAGTCTGGCTCGGGGTGAATTTTACATACCAAAAGCGGTAACCCCGAACCAGACTCGGGCTGCATTGCAGGATACAGGGGAAGTTATTTACCTTGTCCCCTGGATCCTGCGATGTGTCCCGCTGTGTGTGCGCGCTGTCTCCTCGCTCGATTCACACACTGGTGACTGGCGAGCGCCGCCGAGCTCCGTTCCAGAGCGGTGCAGTGCACGGGGCGGAGTTCGGCGGCAAATTCAAAAAATTAAAAACACAATCTTACAGATTACAGTATTGTATCAAATAATAAAACATGCAACACAGAGGGTTAATCAAGCGCACTCAGGATAAGGGTCAAAAATAACCAAAATAGGGAAGATAGTGAACACATTGGGTCAATGTCATATTAATCCATACTTGTAAACATGACTATACTGAACACATTGGGGCAATGTCATATTAGTCCATACTGGTGGAAATGAAAAATGACTAGTCCACAGAGAAGGCTGCCAGCTGACAGATAGAAAGGATCTGGAATATGACAAAAAAGACAAAAAAGCAGCACCTTCTAAGCGTAGCAGTCAGTGAAATTTATTAAAATATAAAACCAAGTACAGGTAATTCACTCACAAAAGAAGAGTAAAGGTGAGCTTATCTGAAAGGGGGTCCAGGGTAGTAAAGTTCATCCGCTTGTCCCGGAGATGTAATGCTGTATGTCCAGAGATGGAGGGAAGATGGTGTCTCTGAGCCTCTTCTCAGAGTCGTCGGTGTTTACCGTGGAGCGGAACCACTCACTCACAATAGCGGACGACTTAGCTGGAACAAACCAGCAGACTACTTCCGGGTCGTGGGGTCAGCGAGGAGGATGCGTACGTTCGAAGCATCCGTGCTTCTTCATCAGGCTTAATGAGGGCCATCTTTAGTTCAGGCTATAAGTACTAGGCCGGGACTGGCTGATGAAACAGTCTGTGTCACCATGGAGACCAGATACAAACTACAGATATTAACCTAGCGCTGACAAGTATATGTGTTAAAGAGGGAAGGACAATGATTATATAGGGATGCTAATGTAGTATCAAAGATTAAGAGATTAATATAAGAAAAGGACTAATACATAGAGAAATCAATGAATATATATATATATATATATATATATATGAGAATAAAATATATATATGTATAGTATAAGTATAGATTAAGAGGATGAAATGAAATACCATAAGAAACAGACTGAATGGCTAAGATAATTAAAGGGACATCAAATGCAAAAACGGTTGGATATACTGGATTTCTAAGAATTATCTAAGGAATACTAAAAAACACTAAAAAACATTTACCATATATGCGCATGTGTATGTACACATACACAAATGTGTCATACATTTATCTAAGAATGGATATTAAAAATGGACTAAAATAAACATATCCACCTATAATGAAAAATCCCCTCTAATGTGAAGGTGCGCGCATAAGGGTACCTGCGTATAATACATAAAAATGCATATATACACAAATACACAAACAAACACACAGACACACACAGAAGGATGTGTATTAAAGGAGACCAATTGTAAGTGTATCAAAGACTTGAGGGGTTATATACTGATAACCTGGACATGTGGGAGAACCAATGTCAACATAGAGTAGCTCAATATGTACACATGGTTATGGCAACATGAAGAGAGGGTATCTTTAGAGAAGGATATTAATCTCGATACCTTCATTCAGGCCCCCGGGCGCGAGACTATCGAGGGTAAATATCCAATAGTTTTCACGCTCACATAGTCTTTTATAGCGCTCGGCTAAGGGGAGGTGTTTAGAAATAGCTTCTATGACCCAGACACGTAAACCCACAGATGATTGATGATGAAATTCTTTAAAGTGTCTAGCTACACTGTATTTTTCACGACCCTTCTCGACAAAGTTACGATGTTCTTCGAACCTTCTTCGGAGGGTGCGAATGGTGCGGCCTACATAAAGTAGGCCGCACAGACAGGTCAGGCAGTACATCACATACTCAGAAGAGCATGTATAGAAGTCAGGTAGGATGTATTGCTTGCCTTTACAGGTAAAATCTTTCTGTCTATGATTGACGTGCTTACACGTAAGGCATAAAGCCTTCCTACACTGATACATACCCTTCAGATTAAAGAATGTCAGGGGTGCACTGGGTGAGGGCCCTGATGTTTTAATTTTGCTAGGGGCTATCTGGGCCTTGATGTTTTTGGCCTTTCTATAGCTAACTGCGGGACGCTCTGTGAGTGTGGGTTTTAGGTGGGGGTCCTCCTTCAATTTGGACCAATGTTTAACTAAAATCCTTTCCATCTTCCTGAATTGGCTATGGAATTGAGCGACAAAACGGACAGTATATAACCCCTCAAGTCTTTGATACACTTACAATTGGTCTCCTTTAATACACATCCTTCTGTGTGTGTCTGTGTGTTTGTTTGTGCATTTGTGTATATATGCATTTTTATGTATTATACGCGGGTACCCTTTATGCGCGCACCTTCACATTAGAGGGGATTTTTCATTATAGGTGGATATGTTTGTTTCTTTTAGTCCATTTTTAATATCCATTCTTAGATACATGTATGACACATTTGTGTATGTGTACATACACATGCGCATATATGGTAAATGTTTTTTAGTGTTTTTTAGTATTCCTTAGATAATTCTTAGAAATCCAGTATATCCAACCGTTTTTGCATTTGATGTCCCTTTAATTATCTTAGCCATTCAGTCTGTTTCTTATGGTATTTAATTTCATCCTCTTAATCTATACTATACTATACATATATATTTTTTATTCTCATATATATATATGTAGCGGGGTCTTCAGATTTAGTGGGATACACCTGGGGGTAGTGTGACCCAGGTGTGTAATTATGACAGGGTTTAGACCCCTTTTTGTTATTCGTGGAGGATTGGGTGGTGTAATATTCTCCTTGGCCTGTGGGTGGCGGGGTACCTACAGGCTCCAGGCAGAATCACTACCGCAGTGCTACCCTTTTTTGTCCCTTTCCGGAGATGGTACGGCCGGGGCGGGGAACCCGCCGTGGTGTCGATGGGAGGAGATAAAAGGGGGGAGACGCCCTCACCACGAGGTCTTCGAGGATCATCTCTTCACGCACCCAGGCACCTTAGGCCTGGGTGCGGGCGGTTCGGGGTTCCGGCCCAGGCCCCTAGGCTTGGCCGGAATGGAGTTGGAGTCCATCCCAGGCACCTTCAGCCTGGGGTGAGGTACTATGTCGTGGGCCTGGGACCTGGTGACTTCGACTGGGTCCCGCGAGGGTGAAGTGATTCCAGGGTGCCCCTTGCGAGGGGACCCGCATCTGAGGCAATGGCGTCGCTAGGGGGGGACCAGAGGGGGCCCTGGCCCCCCCAACATTATGCTGTGCCCCACCATGTGCCCCCCCAAAAAAAAAAAAAATTTTTTTTGCATTTTTTTTTTCGCTCGGGCTGCTGCTGGGGTAACATAGTCTCTCCTGAGAGGGAGAGCGTCCCAAGTCAGCTCCTGCGGGGGATTCCTCCCCCTCCCTCTGCTCGCTGACACTGCATAATGCTAGCGCTCACACAACCACAGCCGCCCGATCTGCTCATTTCCCTGCATCCTCATTGGCATGGAGAAGAGCGAGTTGCAGGAAGGACTCCACAAGCACTGTGGGAGGGGGGAGGGGGGCCCAAGCCTTCATCTCAGTTACTGAAAAAACAGACTGATTTCTCCCGTCCTTAGGACAGGAGAACCAGCCTGTAAATTCCGAGAGTGGTGACTGCAAGCTGAGCCGAGTGTCAGTCTATGACACTCTTTCACAGCCCAGCGAGTCCAGCAACCCCCCCCCTCACTCTCCTCACATACGAGCAGGGAGGAATACAGCTCCTCCTCCTCCTTCCAGTCCCGCCCACACTATCCCAGCATGCTGTATCTGAAGAGAAGGGATGTGTGGGCGGGAAATATGAAAATCAGCAGCATTCCTGGCTGTGTGTGAATGATGCCTGAGATTCTAGCCTGGACCGTGGGTAAGTGTGTGCACTGCAGACTGCAGTACACTGTAATCACTGAACTGCATTATCTCCATCCCTTCTCTCCCCCATCTGTCTCCCTCCCCCTCTCCTGTTCTTTCAAGACCTTCACAATTAACTTTCACTTTCAGTTAGGCAGGTAATAGACGGTGCAAATTTCTTTCCTGCATCCACAGATTGCAGGAAAGAAATTGCTTGATTCCCCCATCAATACAGACAGGGCTGACAGGGGAATATCCCTTCTGCCCAGCAATTGTATTCTCCTGACAAACAGTGATTATCACTAGTGGCTATAGCAATCACTAGTGATAATCATAAGAGAATCTGCTCATTAATGGTTCAAATCTCAGCCAGTTCCTGCTGAACCAGCTGAGATTTAAACTGTCTATGGCTGGTCTTGGCTCTTAGGCAGCCCATACATTGATCACTTTTTTTTATTCAACTATTAGGTTGAATAAAAAAAAAAAGAAATGATCCAATTCCCCCATCTACACATTATAGGTGGATGGGGGAATGTTCCCAGTGTGTACCAGTGCTGGAACAACCAGAGTTGCTGTCCTGTCCCAGCTATTCTCAGCGCTGGTCTCTGTCTCCATGGCAGCGGCGGCAGCACATTGGAACCCAGTGCTGGTTACTTTATGGAGCTGATGTACAGGAGGGCCAGCACAATTTGTTGTTAGAGATGGGCTGGGCATGTTCAAAATTCCACATGCCAGAGCCTGCCAGGAAACCCACACTGCACAGCGCTAATCGCAGGCAGTGAGACATTTCCCGGTCCGCAGCTCCACAGATCAGGAAATGTCTCACTGGCTGTGATTAGCACTGTGGAGTGTCGGCTTCCTGGCGGGATCAGGCATGTGGGATTTCAAACACACCCGAGCCCATCTCTATTGGTTGTAGACAGTTGAGCTCCCTGCAGGTTGCTTAGCAGCAGTGGAGCCTTCTCTGACATGCTGATCGGGATGCAATCCAGGTGATGCTTCTAGTCAAATCCTAGTGTTAAATATCAGTGATTTTATTGATCAAAGCCCACACTTTACAGGCATAGAGCCCACATGCCTGCTGAACATACGGTTGATTATATATATGTGGTTGTTCTCTTGATGCTAATAAATACTGTGTTTATTAGATCTGACTGGGAGCATCACTAGGATCACATCCCGATCAATATGTCAACAGAGAAGGTTATACAGCATTACTGCTGCTAGGTGACCAGCTGGGGGCTCGGCTCTCTATAACCAATAGTGCCAGCCTTCCCCTACATGCACGCATAATGTCACCAGCACAAAGTCCTAATAGACTGCCGCCGGTGCCAAGGAGACAGATGCCAGACCAGCTCTGTCAATAACAGGACAGCTGGGGAACCCCACAGTGGCAGAACACCAGGGCCCGGTGGCAAGACAACCTTTGCAACCCTGATAGTTTTCCCACTGCTTCGGACCCTTATATTTTCTTGGTGTGCTGGTGACATATATCTCTTGTTTTCTGCCACTCTGGTGGGGCCCCAGTATAGTAGGAAGGGAGCTCACTGCAGAACATGTGAAAGGGCCCGTTGTGGGATCGTAGTAAAGGGCCCCAGGATATATATGTATATATAATTGCATTTTATAGTTGCCCCCCTACATTTATCCCTGTCCCCCCATGTGCCCCCCTAAATATGAAAGCTGGAGACGCCACTGATCTGAGGTGAGGAGGCTGGGGAGGTCACCCGTCTGAAGATTCCGGAGCAGCGTCTACCCGGTGACGGACGGGCCTCCGGTAACTCCCTTGGAGGGTCATCTTCCCCTGATAGAGGCCCCAGCGCAGCGAAGTTGTTCTAATCAAGACTCCTGCAACCCTTGGTCATAGCACAGGGGGTGTAGGGACTACAATCAGGATAGTGCCTCGGCCTGCTAATCCCACCGTATCCTGCCATTACCCTGTTGTTGTGGAGCTACGAAATAAAACTGAGAGTTGGACTGTGATCGGTGTGTGGACTCTGTTAATGGAAGCAGAGGGAGATTCCAGCATAGCAGGGCTAAGTTCCGCAACCCAATGCACATTTGGCCCGAGGAAGATATTGAAATTGGCCTTCACCTCAACCACAGCCATGGGGAGGACATGGGCCGTGGCGCACCTCACTCTCGAAACCCAGGAACCCCTAGACGAGAGCCATCGGATGACCGATAAACAAGTAGAGGGGGTGAGGCCGCTACACGTGGGGGCTCGTGAGTCCGGGATGAAATGTGTATTGACCCTAAGGTTTGGAACGGCTGTGTCTGGACTTTGCTGCCCGGAGGAGGTCCGAGCAGGTCGGCCATGTGATTGGCCAAAGTGCGTCCCTGTGCTTGAAGTCGTGGAAATTTCTCTGAAAAACCGGGAAAGGCCTATGCAGAAAGAGCGGGAAGAGGGAGGAGTCCAGCCGTGTGACGTACTACATGTGGGGACTTTTGCTGCACTGCGCCATGAGGCACCCCGTGACTGCGCAATTCGTGGGCGGAGGCTGGTGAAAGCCCGCAAAAACGTGCAAGTCGTGGGAGGAGTCTGGCCACGTGTGGAGATACACGTGGAGACTCCGGCGCGTGGTCAGTGCGTGATGGAACAGCAGGTGGTCGGGATGGCCTCAAGCTCCCCGTGGATGCCGGTACCTTACCCCACGAAAATGACTGCATTTGCTGCGCCCATTACAGACATGGGGATAAGGCTCAGGCCCCGAGGACGGTTGGCTCTGTATTCATGCAGAGACACGGAGGCCCTCGGTGTGATCTGTCCCGGATGCTCGGGACTGGTGGTCCAACTAAAGCCGTTTGGGCGATGTGAAGCGTGCAAAGAGTTTCTTTTTGAGGTCGAATCATCCACAGTAAGGCCCCGGGCCCTTCGCCTCAACTGCATCACAGGAACCGCCACTCCGGAGGGAGAGATCCAGGCCTTTGCGGAGGTCCCCGTGCGCGATGACCAGGGCGACAGGACTGCCCAACCAGAGACTGAGAGAGAAAAATCAGAGGACGCTGCTTCGGTCACCACAGATTCCCTGCTGCCACCTCCGAAGAGGAACGTCGGCCTGGTACAGGCATCCTATGGTCGTGGTCGAGCTTCACCCCGCCGCTTGCCTGGCCTAGATGGCGCCGGTAGAGAAGAGAGTCCCGGACATCCCAGTTCTTCAGAAGGTCCAGGTGAGCCAGGGGCTGGGACTGTGGTGTTGGTCGGAGGTGTCGGGGGTCCACAGTCGGTGGAGCCCGCAAGGGAGGGTAGTTCTCCGTCTATTAAAGACTACCTTCCCGCTGAGATGTATGACACCTCCGACCTAGAGTCGCTGTCAGACTGTGGGGATAACGGAGAAATAGACGAACTGTTTCACCGAAAGGGCTGGGACAAACGCCGGCTACCTGTGCTATGTAAACCGCAGGATTCCCCTATGTCTATAGAGGACAGTACGCCCCGGGCGAAGGCCCCGGAGCTCAGGAGGGAGTCTAGTCCTCCGATCAACCTTCCACATTCTACCACATCACCCGCTCAGATAGTGGGGATGCAGCGCGCTTCATTGCGGGCACCAAAGGAGAAGCCGCCCGAAACGGTGAAGGTACCTCGGCACCCGGAGGCCATCGTACAACCAGGAGAAGGTGAGCGAGATGTCATGCCTCCTCTAGCTAGATTGCAACGACTTTTCTCCCAGAGAGTCGCCCGTGAATATGGGTGGGAGTACCCCTACTTGCCTCGGGACTTACTTTATGAAGTTGAGGTCCTGCGAAAAAGGTGGTACGATGAGTTTGTCTGGGAAAAGCTCAAAGTGCCTCATGCCCGGTGATACTTGTCATGTTCACCATCTGTGTCTAAGAAGTTCAGAGACTGCCGAGCTGATTGGAAGTTGGGGCGCCATATTCATGCTGATAAGGTGCTTATCTGCAGAAAGGAGGGAGAGGATGTCGAATATTCAGTTGAAGTGTTTGACAATCACTTAAAGCCTCTGTTTTTGCCAGATCCAAGATTCTACTTGTAGGAGAAGAGAACTCCTATTTGTTTGCTTGTCGAACTCTCTGGAAGGAACATTCCCAGATACTCAGAACAGTGCCCTACTTTTTGTTTTGATTTGGGTTTTTCTTTTACTCACTGGAGACTTGGGAGCTGTTGTTTTTTTTTTTCTTTCTCCCTTTTCTTCATGTACCAAAGGCAGAGACTTTGGGGGTAAAGTCAGTGTAGGGAAAGCGGGAAGAATGAAGATCTCACCAAGTGTCATTACCGCAGCGCTGTCACCAGGTGGCAGTGTTGTGCAACGGTTGTTTGAAATTTTACACATGCATCACTTTACTTATTGGAGTGAGCGGGTCTCTCGGCTGACGGACCCACTCATGCTTAAGTTAACACAGAGTGTTAGGATGTTGTTTTTTGTTTCCCTTCTGCAGGAGATTCGTCGGTCAAGACTACTGAGTATGGGGTGGTTCTTAGACAGTGACGGGAGGGATTGTATATGTGTACATGACAGATGTTTTATACAAAAGTTTTATTGTTTTATAGTTCCCTTTCCCTTGAGCAGGTCTTGGCACACACAGTATCCAAAATTTGAGGGATAGCCTCTGGGGCCCACTTCATGTCACCACTCCTTGGGAGACATGGGTGTGCACCTGACGCTGGGGACCAGCGTCAAATCACAAGGGGGAGTGTGTAGCGGGGTCTTCAGATTTAGTGGGATACACCTGGGGGTAGTGTGACCCAGGTGTGTAATTATGACAGGGTTTAGACCCCTTTTTGTTATTCGTGGAGGATTGGGTGGTGCAATATTCTCCTTGGCCTGTGGGTGGCGGGGTACCTACAGGCTCCAGGCAGAATCACTACCGCAGTGCTACCCTTTTTTGTCCCTTTCCGGAGATGGTACGGCCGGGGCGGAGAACCCGCCGTGGTGTCGATGGGAGGAGATAAAAGGGGGGAGACGCCCTCACCACGAGGTCTTCGAGGATCATCTCTTCACGCACCCAGGCACCTTAGGCCTGGGTGCGAGCGGTTCGGGGTTCCGGCCCAGGCCCCTAGGCTTGGCCGGAATGGAGTTGGAGTCCATCCCAGGCACCTTCAGCCTGGGGTGAGGTACTATGTCGTGGGCCTGGGACCTGGTGACTTCGACTGGGTCCCGCAAGGGTGAAGTGATTCCAGGGTGCCCCTTGCGAGGGGACCCGCATCTGAGGTGAGGAGGCTGGGGAGGTCACCCATCTGAAGATTCCGGAGCAGCGTCAACCCGGTGACGGACGGGCCTCCGGTAACTCCCTTGGAGGGTCATCTTCCCCTGATAGAGGCCCCAGCGCAGCGAAGTTGTTCTAATCAAGACTCCTGCAACCCTTGGTCATAGCACAGGGGGTGTAGGAACTACAATCAGGATAGTGCCTCGGCCTGCTCATCCCACCGTATCCTGCCATTACCCTGTTGTTGTGGAGCTACGAAATAAAACTGAGAGTTGGACTGTGATCGGTGTGTGGACTCTGTTAATGGAAGCAGAGGGAGATTCCAGCATAGCAGGGCTAAGTTCCGCAACCCAATGCACATTTGGCCCGAGGAAGATATTGAAATTGGCCTTCACCTCAACCACAGCCATGGGGAGGACATGGGCCGTGGCGCACCTCACTCTCGAAACCCAGGTACCCCTAGATGAGAGCCATCGGATGACCGATAAACAAGTAGAGGGGGTGAGGCCGCTACATATATATATATATATATATATATATATATATATATATATATATTCATTGATTTCTCTATGTATTAATCCTTTTCTTATATTAATCTCTTAATCTTTGATACTACATTAGCATCCCTATATAATCATTGTCCTTCCCTCTTTAACACATATACTTGTCAGCGCTAGGTTAATATCTGTAGTTTGTATCTGGTCTCCATGGTGACACAGACTGTTTCATCAGCCACTCCCGGCCTAGTATTTATAGCCTGAACTAAAGATGGCCCTCATTAAGCCTGATGAAGAAGCATGGATGCTTTGAACGCGCGCATCCTCCCCGCTGACCCCACGACCCGGAAGTAGTCTGCTGGTTTGTTCCAGCTAAGTCGTCCCCCGCTCCGCTATTGTGAGTGAGTGGTTCCGCTCCACGGTGAACACCGACGACTCCTGAGAAGAGGCTCAGAGACACCATCTTCCCTTCATCTCTGGACATACAGCATTACATCTCCGGGACAAGCAGATGAACTTTACTACCCTGGACCCCCTTTCAGATAAGCTCACCTTTACTCTTCTTTTGTGAGTGCATTACCTGTACTTGGTTTTATATTTTAATAAATTTCACTGACTGCTACGCTTAGAAGGCGCTGCTTTTTTGTCTTTTTTATCAAATAATAACACATCCCCTTTGTCCCTAGGGATTAGTCCAGTGCCCTGCATGTAGTTTTATATTATAAAAACTGTTCTTTCTGCCTGGAAACTGGAGATTGTCCATAGCAACCAAAAAGTGTCCGTTTACGTCAAAATTGGTTTTAGACCAGCTAGAAAACAGCAATAATAAATTAGAATCACTCGCAGAATTGAGCGATAGCGATTTGTGGGGAAATTTGTCATCAAACACTGAAAGTAATGACAGTGACAATTCTGCAACTGAGCAAATTTCAGTGTTTTTGATTTGATTACATTATTGAATCATTTTTATTATAATTACCGTATTTTTCCGTGTATAAGACGCTACTTTTTGCTAAAATAATTCGACGGAAAATCAAGCAGCGTCTTATACACGGTCAGTCAGCCTTGGAGAGAGACACGCGGGTGCGTAGCGGGTCATAGGTCGTTGAACGGCCGTCGAACAGCTTCCTCCAATCACGAGCTTTGTGTTAGTGACGTCAGCTGGAGTTGGAGGAGGAGGTGGAGAGTGTGGATAGTGTGCAGATGCAATCCTATTGGACGTGGAGAGTGCGCAGATCAGGGACCGGAGCATATTGAGATGTCACAGAATAATAAAAGTACCGGTAAGCGATTGTCTTATTCTGCAAAATTCAAACTGAATGTTGTCAGCTATGCGAAAGAGCATGGAAATAGAGCTGCAGAGAGACAGTTTGGACCTCCCCCCACTGAGAGTATGATCAGACAGTGGAGAAAACAGGAAGAACAACTCCTTAAGATGCCAAAAAAGAAGAAGGCCCTAAGAGGAAAACCAGCAAAATGGCCAAATTTGGAGCAGAGGCTTAAGACTTGGATTTTGGAGCAGCGCCAGAGTGGCTTATGTGTGTCAACCAAGCTTATTCAATGTCAGGCAAGAATGTTTGCAAGCGAAATGAACATTGTTGATTTTACAGGAAAGGCAAAATGGTGCTTCAATTTCATGAGGAGAGAAGGGTTGGCCATGAGAACACGAACAAAGTTAGCTCAGAAAATGCCACCAGTTTATGAGGATAAAATCCAACAGTTTCACTCCTATGTCATACAACTTAGGAAAAAATATGATTTTGAACCAAGTCAGATTGCAAACATGGATGAGGTCCCTCTCAATTTTGATGTGCCTTCCAACAGAACTGTTGATGTGAAAGGAATAAAAACAGTGGCATTCAAAACAAGTGGCCATGAAAAGACACACTATACTGCTGTGCTTGCATGCTGTGCAGATGGTACTAAACTGCCTCCTATGCTTATTTTTAAGAGGAAAACCTTTCCTAAAGAGACCATACCACCTGGCATTATTGTGCAAGTTCAAGAGAAGGGATGGATGAATGAAGACATTATGGCCATTTGGTTTGCAAAGGTTTGGTCCAGAAGACCTGGAGGGCTCTTAAAGAAGCCAGCTCTGCTTGTCTATGATAAATTCCGAGCACATTTAACAGAAAAGACTAAAAGGGTTGCATCGGATTTGCGAACATACCTAGCAGTTATTCCTGGTGGCCTTACAGGGCAGCTACAGCCACTAGATGTTTCAATAAATAAGCCATTTAAGGTCCTGATGAGAGAAGAATGGAGTAGATGGATGCAAAAAGCAGGTGATAACTTGACACCGGCAGGAAGAGTGAAAAAACCAACCATTACTGAGGTCTGCAATTGGGTCCTAAACTCATGGCATGGCGTCAAACAAGAGGTGATTGTGAAGTCCTTCAAGAAATGTGGAATCAGCAATGCCATGGACGGAACTGAGGATGATCTCACATATATAAACAGTGATTCAGAAGACAGCAGTGATGCAAAAGAAGTTGAAGAAATTCTGTCTGGAACTACTGATGAAGAAGAGAACATTGATGCAACAGAGGCTGAATGAAGTGATATTCTGCATAATATACTGGTATGTAAACATTACTAAATAAATAAGTGTTCTGTTTTACCTATGTTTAAAACATTGATTTCTTGATTTTGGGTAGGAAAAGTGGGGGGCGTCTTATACATGGGGGCGTCTTATACACGGAAAAATACGGTACATTACTATTTGTTATAATTATTTATAGTTATTTAATTTATTATAATTTATGATTTTATCATACCCGGGATGTCTACTAGACTCTTGTTTGGTCAGGTTTAAGTAAGTAATTACTAAGAATTGCAGGCCTACAATACATCAAATTTCCATGCACAATAATTGTACCGCTTTTGATACAAAATTCCAGAGAGAATCATACCGCCAGGGAGGTTAAGGACCGAGCCTCTTTTTGACACTTGTTGTTTACAAGTTAAAATATTTTGTTTGGGTTAGAAAATTACTTAGAACCCCCAAACATTATATATTTGTTTCTAACACCCTAAATAATAAAATGGCAGTCGTTGAAATAGTTTCTGTGACATCGTATTTGCTGAGAGCGGTCTTACAATCACACTTTTTTGGGAAAAAATATATTTATTAAAAATAAAATAACTGTAAAGTTAGCCCAATTTTTTTTGTATTGTAAAAGATCATTTTATGCCGAGTAAATTGATACCCAACATGTCACGCTTCAAAATTGCGCCCGCTCATGGAATGGCGACAAACTTTTACCCTTAAAAATCTCCATAGGCGATTACCAGTTTTGAGTTATAGAGGAGGTCTAGGCTAGAATTATTGTTAGAATGATCAGGGCAATACCTCACATGTATGGTTTGAACACCGTTTTCATATGCAGGCTCTACTCACGTATGTGTTCACTTCTGCAGGCAAGCTCGGCGAGACAGAGTGCTTTAAAATATTTGATTTTTTTTTTTTTACTTTTTTTTTTTTTACACTGTCTTTAAAAAAAAACTACAAGAGAAACAAAAACAAAAAAGCAGCGCCTTCTAAGCGTAGCAATCAGTTAAAATTTATTGAAATATAAAATCAATAGCAGGTAATCCACTCACAAGAGGAGAATATAAAAGAGCTTATCTGTATGAAGACTGGGATAGTTGGGTTCAAGCCTGATGAAGAAGCACGGATGCTTCGAACGCACGCATCCTCCCCGCTGACCCCACGACCCGGATGTACTCTGTCGTTGTGTTCCAGCAAAGTCGTCCTCCGCTCCTCCATTGCGAGTGAACAGTTCCACTCTACGGCATAATCGGCGACTTTTGAGAGGAGGTCTAGAGACACCATCTTCCCTCCACCTCTGGATACTCAGCTTCACATGCCCGGGATGAGCGGATGAACCCAACTATCCCAGTCTTCATACAGATAAGCTCTTTTATATTCTCCTCTTGTGAGTGGATTACCTGCTATTGATTTTATATTTCAATACATTTTAACTGATTGCTACGCTTAGAAGGCGCTGCTTTTTTGTTTTTGTTTCTCTTGTACTATTTCAGATCCCTTCTATCTGTCAGCCGGCAGCCTTCTTTGTGGACTAGTCATTTTTATAAGTATGGACTAATATGACATTGATCTAATGAGTTTATTCCTCCCAATCATTTTACCGCTGTTCCTATATTAGTTTCGTTTATACACCCTTATCCCGAGTGCGCTTGATTAACCCCTTGTGTTTTTTAAAAAAACTGGGTCACTTTTTTTCCTATTACAAGGAATGTAAACATCCCTTGTAATAAAAAAAAGCATGATAGGACCTCTTAAATATGACATCTGGGGTCAAAAAGACCTCACATCTCATATTTACACTAAAATAAAATAAAAAAATAGTCACTTGAAAAAAAAATCTCCTTTAAGAGCTATGGGCTGAAGTGACGTTTGACGTCGCTTCCGTCCTCCAATGCTATGGAGCGGAGCGGGGGCCATCTTCCCCTCAGTTGGCAGCCAGGCATCCACAGGAAAGGATGCGATTGTCTCCGCCGCTACCGGCAGGTCCGGTAAGCGGTGCAGATGACCGGAGTGTGGGGGAAGGGGGTGGGCGAATCTGCCATGGAGACCACTTTTGGCGTAAAGGGAAAGGATCACTATTGGTTGGCAAGCCTACTTCACCACCATTATAAGGGGAAAGTCTCAGAACTCATCCCTTCCTCACAGAGAGTGCAGAAGATGAAATCTTTTGGGGACACCTTAAAGAGGAGTTTATCAAAAGCTTTTCCCAACTCTGATAGGTTACTGTTACGTACCTGCTGGATGAGCCTGACGTGCAGTGGGAAGGCTTTTTCGTACAACCCTGACTCAAGGGCCACCGGTGTTGCAACAGTGGCCACAAGAGCCTGGCGGTGTATGGGTGCCTGGTTAGTCTTTGGTCTTGTCAGTTCAGCTGGTGCAGCAGGAAACAGGAAGCAGGCTGGTAGGTGCAGGGCTGGGAGACACTGAATACGTAGTCAGACAAGCCGGGCTTGGCAACAGACGATCAGATGTAGGTATAGACAACAGGCAGAGAATGGTCAGGATACAGGCAAAGTTCGGCAACAGGATATCAAGCAGTGTACATATGAGCGTGGTTACAAGGCAGCCGGGGTCAGGATAACAGAGATCAATCGTAGTCAAACAAGCCGGGTTAAACACAGTCAACAGATTGGATCACAGGAACAGGAAGTCATGGAAATAGGTATGAGCTGCAGATCAGACAGCAAAGACACAGTGCTGCTGAGGTGTTTAAATAAGTCAGCCTATTGCCAATCACTGAAGATCCATGACAGTTACAGTGTTGTGAAAAAGGTAGTTTTGAGGCCTCTGTTGGTCAAGAGAGGAGCAGTGGAGAAGGCGGCCACCTAAGTGATGCATTTCTGAATTTTTTTAGTCCTCGTCGCCCAGGGCTGTCAGCTTCCACATCCCATCGGCAGAGTCTGCATCATATGGCGGACACTTATCTAGGCGCGAAAACAGAGATGGAGAGCTTTCCAGTCTACGATCCACTGGCTTACTGGGTCAGGAGAATAGACCAGTGTCCAGAACTTGCCCAGTATGCTATTGAGCTTCTGGGCTGACCTGCATCCAGCGTGATTTCCGAATGGGCATTCCGTGCTGCTGGAGTTTTTGTTACTGATCATAGAACGTGTCTGTCCACAGACTCGGTAGACCGTCCGACTTTTATCAAAATGAATCAGTCCTGGATTACCAGCAGCTATGAAGCCCCTGATGCCGATGTCACCAATTAAGTTTTTTTGGGAGGTGGAATCTCTGCAGGACTCCTATGCTGCCTAGTGTTGTAGGTGTTGACTTCATCTGGAAGAATTTTTTTGGTTTAGGTTTCATGGGCACAATTAACACCCTATGAACAAACTTCCCACACCTGTTTGACAGGGATTGTATTTTATTTTCTGCTGCAGCAGATGGGGCAGATAAATTTGCCGGCTATAGTCTATAGCTGGTGGTGTGCTGCTGGCACATGTGCTGCAAGGACCTGGGACACCCTGCCCTATGCCATCATCCCTGTCAGTGGAGGCTGCAGAGAGGTCATGAGGTATAACAGAGACAGACTGTGGTGAGTAAAGAGGAGGGACAGATTTGTGCCCCTTTTGTGTGCTCTTGCAAATGGCCTGAGTGGTGAGAGGTTAAATGCCTTGTCAAACATGTGGTACTCAAATGGTTGGTGTTTTTGCCACCCTTGATGCGCTTGAGACAAAGTTTGCAAATAGCAATAGTGCAATCGACTGCACATGTACTAAAAAAGGCCCAGATAGATGAGCTGTGGGAAGTGGGCCGGGAGATAACAGCTCCACAATGTCATGGAATAGGGTGGCTGCTCTCTATTCTTCCTTGATGGCTGCCTCGTTGGGGCTGTGTCTCACCCTCACTTTCCTCCTTTGCTCTATCTGGCACCCAAGTCGAGTCAGTGACCTTACTATTATCATTCCATGCTGCGGCTGGAGGAAAATGACTGCCAATTTTTGTACCAGTGTTTTCTCTTCTCTGTAGGCTTGTGTCCTGCCTTCCTCAACCTCAGAGTCAGAACCAACAACTGAATTGAGTAATTGCTGTGCATCATCAAGGAGCAAGTGTCTGACGCTGTGTTCAAATAACTTAGCAGAATCCTCCATGGCTGATGCTGGGGCTATGGCAGGAATACCTGCGGACAAGGAGGCAGGTTTTGCCACTCTGGCAGCTGCAGGGGACTGGACACTAGTCTCTGCTTGGGTGATGGAGGATAAGGATGGTTTAGTAAGCCAGTCCACCACCTCCTCTGCATGCCGTGGGTGGATAGCATGGGCAACATCACTAAACAGAGTAAATGATGCCCTGCCTATGGACTGACCTTGTCCACCTTTTCCTGTGGACACATATGCCTGCCTCTCCTTGCTGTCCTCCCAGACATGATGGTGGGAGTGGGGGGTGCTTAGTAACAACATTTTATAAAGATGTGTAAATGTTGTAAGGGATCAGAGGGGTGAACAACTTAAAGTAAGCTTTATTCAGCAAAAGGTAAGTCAAACAGAAAAACTACAGGCTTGTCTTGTAACACAATTGCACACACTGGTAAAGTTCAGTCTCTGTAGCAAACAGGTTTATGTGCACAGTTCACAGCTCTAGCCAGAGCTGCAGTCTTTCATTAGGTTTAGCTCACCCCAGCAGGCCACAATCAAGCATTGGAGCTCTCCTCTCAACGTGCTGATGTCTCTCTCACTCCATGCACACTGCTCCACTGACATTTTTAGATCACCTGATTAATAAGCAGGTCTAAAAGGTAAGTACCTGCCCTCCTCAATTAACCCCTTCCTGACCCTGCCCCAGGCTGACTCTCAACAAAGTGTACATGGACGCACTTTAATCAATGGCAAGTGGTGTTTGATGCACATTTATTTGAGTATTCATGATACAGACACACTCCACGGATACACTATAATATACTGCGTCAAACGTGCAGTAACGCACAGAACTATATGGCGTTAAACTTGCAGCAACGCAATGAAATAAATGGCGTTAAACTTGCAGTAACGCGCAGAACTATATGGCATTAAACTTGCAGCAACACACAGAATTATATGCCTTTAAACTTGCAGTAACGCACAGAACTATATGGCATTGAACTTGCAGTAACGTAATGAAATATATGGCGTTAAACTTGCAGTAACACACAGAACTATACGGCGTTAAGCTTGCAGTAACACACAAAACTATATGGCCTTAAACTTACAGTAATGCAATGAAATAAATGGCGTTAAACTTGCAGTAACACAGAGAACTATATGGAGTTAAACTTGCAGTAACACACAGAATTATAAGGTTTTAAACTTGCAGTAACACACAGAACTTTATGGCGTACAACTTACAGTAATGCACAGAACCATACAGCATTAAACTTGTAGTAATGCTCAGAACTACAGTATATGCCGTTAAACTTGCAGTAACGCAATGAAATATACGGCGTTAAACTTGCAGCAATGCACAGAACTACAGTATATGGCATTAAACTTGCAGTAATGCAATAAAATATACTGTGTTAAACGGTCACTACATTCACACTGACTGAACTATCCCTACATTTACACTAATGTAAAGATTAATGGCCGCACTACACTTACACTGAAATATGCCTAGATTCACACTAAACTGATATTCTACTGACAATAGAATCAGAATAGAACACACTAATTGTCTAATAGCACTGAACAGAGCCCTGTTCTATCTCTCTCCATGCCGCTATCACACTACAAATGGCCGCTATGAAAAGAATACTTTTGTAGTGTGGGGCAGGATTAATTGGATACAGTCCTCATGACAGCGTCCAATCGTGGCTCTGACAGTGCTCTGTGCCCTGATTGGGTAAAGCTTTCATTACTTCAGCCAATCAGGGCTTTCAATGCACTGTGCAGCGGCACACTGCATTGTGGTCGTTTAGAGGGCCGAACAAAAGGTCGAACGACCCTATAATTTGGTTGTTCGGAGAACTTCCAAACAGTCAATATTCGGCCCAAACCCATGCTCTGGTTGAACCGTTTGTTCATCCCTAGTTGTAATCTATTCCCCTATATGTATGGACAGGTACTCATATATACTGTATATATAAACATATACGAACGCCTCCATCTCATTATGCTGTTACATTGTGCTAATCCTGCTCTAACCCTGTCTGTCTTTTCCAGGACCATTAAGACCAGACACACACTAATTTGAATGTGCTTAATATGTCACATGTCCTGTCACATGACTCTGTCCCTTTATGAAACCAACATTTATTAATTTAAACATAACCCTTGCATGTTTAGCATGCTGCACTTTAATATTAATACTATATTCCATGAACACTGGCTCATATATATTCTTTACCAACTTCCAATGCCTTCTTCACCACCTTCTCTCATTTCCACAATGTGATCTCTAGGGATGAGTTTCGAGTTTGAGTCAAACTCATGTTCGACTCGAACATTGCCTGTTCGCCCGTTCGCCGAACAGCGAACAATTTGGGGTGTTCGCTGCAAATTCGAAAAGCCGGTGGAACACCCTGTAAAAGTCTATTGGAGAAATCTAAAGTGCTAATTTTAAAGGCTTATATGCAAGTTATTGTCCTAAAAAGTGTTTGGGGACCCGGGTCCTGCCCCAGGGGACATGCATCAATGCAAAAAAAAGTTTTAAAAACTGACGTTTTTTCGGGAGCAGTGATTTTAATAATGCATAAAGTGAAACAATAAAAGTGAAATATTCCTTTAGATTTCGTACCTAGTGGGTGTGTATAGTATGCATGTAAAGTCGCGCTTGTTTCCCGTGCTTAGAACTGTCCCTGCACAAAGTGTCATTTCTGAAGGAAAAAAAGTCATTTAAAACTCACTCGCGGCTATAATGAATTGTCTGTTCCTGGCAATACATAGAAAAGTCATTGATAAAAAAAAAAAAAATGCGTGGGGGTCCCCCCTAAATTCAATTACCAGGCCCTTCAGGTATGGTATGAATTTTAAGGGGAACTCCTCCCCAAATTTTAAAAAAATGGCGTGGAGTTCCCCTAAAAATCCATACCAGACCCTTTATCCGAGCACGCAACCTGGCAGGCCACAGGAAAAGAGGGGGGGACGAGAGAGCGCCCCCCTCCTAAACCAAACCAGGCCACATGCCCTCAACATTGGGAGGATGCTTTGGGGGTCTGTGACCCCTCAAAGCACCATGTCCCCATGTTGATAGGGACAAGGGCCTCATCCCCACAACCCTTGCCCGGTGGTTGTGGGGGTCTGCACGTGGGGGGCTTATCGGAATCTGCAAGACCCCTTTAACAAAGGAGACCCCCAGATCCCACCCCCCCTTTGTGAATTGGTAATGAGGTACATTGTACCCCTACCATTTCACAAAGACAGTGTAACAAATTGTAAAAAAAAAATACAGACACCATAGGGAAAGTCCTTTATTAAAAATAAAAAAATAAAAAATAAAAAAAAACATTCCAGCGATGAAATCCAGTGTCCCGCGGTGATCGTATGATGACGTATGGACCTGGCGGCAAAAGGGTTAAGTGCCTCTTCTCCAGAGTGAATAACTGGAATCTATCAGTCCTCATAATTGAGATACTCTGTCATTCTTGTTCATTGTGTTGCCCTTTGCTGAACTCTTTCTAATTCATTGACATCTTTCCTGAGGTTTGGTGACCAAAACTGAATCGTACATACAAGATGAGGCTGAGCCAGTGTATTGTAAAGGAGTAAATTTATCTCTGGAACGTTCGCATTTGCAAAGCAAATTGTTTATAAATAGTCCCATTAAAATGTATCTGATTATAAATGCTCAGCAAATGATCCCGATGACATTCTCTGATTGAGATATAATTAGATAAACATTCAATAGTCAAAAAAATTAATAAACGTTCTATATGCTTGTTACCTAAAATCATTTCTGTCATTGTTTAAGCTGTCCCGCTATGTAAAAGAAGTCCAGTACAAGGATCCGAATGGCAAGGTCATGATTTTTAATGATAAAGGAGAACTACCCAGACCACTGGAAATTGTAAATTGGATTACAAGAATTAAAGATACAAATATCACTGATTGTATGATGGTGGGTCACTTTGATGGGTCCCTTTCAGAGGGTCCGCAACTTACACTAGAACCCGATCTAATATCATGGAAAGGAGACAAGGTGAGTTATACTGGGGAAGCTGATCCAGAACTTATACAAGAAACATACTAGTTTTTGACCCTAAACCCATTTCCAGACAAAACCTAACCCCCTCCCCCATCCTGTTCATAGACAGCCAACATCTGCCCTGACCCATTCCATGGTGATTAGATGAAGGTGTCAGGTCTAGATGTGTGGATAGAAATGCCGGAATATGTTCCCATCACTCTATATAACTGAAGAAGTGTATGAACTACAAAACATCTTCTAGACTTTGGAGTGGAATGATCGTCAGTATTATCCATGGCCAGATTCTACCCGGACCTTCTGAATTCATCGGACTGTAAAAAAAAGAAAAAAATCAGTTTAGAGTAGTAATTCTCCCGATCAGAAATGTGCAGTTACTGTATATACATTAAAAAACAAAAAACATGGAGCTACCTGGATTTCTGTACGAGTGACTCCTAAAATGCGATAACATGCGGTTGATTTCTCTTTTGATTTTTAAAGCAGTGTTTTTTCTTGGGATAAATTATTAGTGGTTACGTGAAATCACTATGAAAACAATGTTAAAGGGCAATTGGATAAAAAACTTCATGTGGTGGAAACAATAGTGTCAAAATCAAAATTCTCAATTTGAACTCAAATCTAAAAGTCCAAAATGAATACAAATTGTGTTACGTCCAAGAATTGTGACTTTGAGGCTTGAATGCATGCAACCCTCAGTGATCACAGGCTGTCTGGCACATTTCTTTTCTTTCCACAGGTAAATAACAGGGTAAACGGGATATGGATCCCGACTCATCAGACAGAGTTGACCCTCTTTATCATATGACAAGAGGAGTTAAATCAGGCTTGTGTGGTCACGTGACCAAATGACACGTCTACAACCAAGCTTCCCATCCACTCCATCCGATCGTACTAGGTATCCTAGACTCGGCTCCTCACAGACACCTGCTCTGATCCAACCTGTGTGGTCACAGCGAGCGGATGTGTTGGATGTCTCCGATGTGGGTTCTCAGAGGCGTTCAGTCCGATCCCACCTGTGTAATCACAGCGAGCAGTTGTGCAGTGTGTTGCAGTTAAGTCTATAGCCCCATACACACGGTCGGACTTCCATCGGACTTTTCCCTGGATTGTTGTCCGAACGGAGTTGGCCGGGCACACCCATAGCATACACACCACAGAACTTTTCTGCAAACTTTCCCAAAACTTTTTGCAACATCACATGGTTTTTCTGCTCTTTTCTTTACCGCCCCCTTTGGTCAACTTCTGCTATTGTTGGTTTTCTGTACACACGGTAGGACTTAGCTCCATCGGACTTTTGTTGGGCAAAAGTTTGTCCGTTTGCAGACCCAACTTTTGTCCAATGAAAACACAAAAAAAAAAAAAAAGTTTGTCCGATGGAGCGCACACACGGTCGGATTGTTGGTCCAACTTGCTCAAAATGAAGTTTGTTGGCCAAAAGTCCTACCGTGTGTACGGGGCTTTAGACCCCATACACACCATTAAGCCCCATACACATTATTCGATTTTCTGCAGATTTTTGTCTTCAGATTTACCAAAACCATGTAGTGCATCATACACTTTTTGAGCGTTTATGCTTGAACTGATAGTTTTTGTTGCTGAAACCTTTCTAATGAAAGGATTTTGCTAGGACTCCTAGATGTCTATTTCTGTCTTCTGGATCAGAGTAGGGATGAGCCGAACACCCCCCGGTTCGGTTTGCAGCAGAACATGCGAACAGGCAAAAAATTAGTTTGAACACGCGAACACCGTTAAAGTCTATGGAACACAAACATGAAAAATCAAAAGTTCTAATTTTAAAGGTTAATATGCAAGTTATTCTCATAAAACATGTTTGTGGACCTGGGTCCTGCCCCAGGGGACATGTATCAATGCAAAAACATTTTTTTAAATGGATGTTATTTCCGGAGCAGTGATTTTAATAATGATTAAAGTGAAACAATAAAAGTGAAATATTCCTTTAAATTTCGTACCTGGGGGGTGTCTATAGTATGCCTGTAAAGTAGCGCATGTTTCCCATGTTTATAACAGTCCCTGCACAAAATGTAATTTCTAAAGGAAAAAAAGTCATTCAAAACTACTCGCGGCTATAATGAATTGTCGGGTCCCGGCAATACAGATAAAAGTCATTGAAAAAAACGGCATGAAAAAACCCTGAACCAAAATAAAAAAAAAATGCTTTGGGGTCCCCCCTAAATTCCATATCAGGCCCTTCAGGTCTGGTATGGATATTCAGGGGAACCCTGCGCCAATTTTTTTTTTAAATGGCGTAGGGGTCCCCTCAAAATCCATACCAGACCCTTCACAAAATAAAAAAAAAGTCGTGGGGTTCCCCCCAAAAACCCCTACCAGACCCTTATCCGAGCATGCAACCTGGCAGGCCACAGGAAAAGAGGGGGGGACGAGAGAGCGCCCCCCTCCTGAACCATACCAGGCCACATGCTCTCAACACGGGGAGGATGTCCCCATGTTGATGGGGACAAGGGCCTCATCTCACAACCCTTGCCAGTGGTTGTGGGGGTCTGCGGTCTGGGGGCTTATTGGAATCTGAAAGCCCCCTTTAGCAATGGGGACTCCCAGATCCCGCCCCCCATGTGAATTGGTAAGGGGTACATTGTACCCCTACCATTTCACAAAAAAAAGTGTAAAAAATGTTAAAAACTTGGGACAAGTCCTTTAATAAAAATAAAAATAATAATTCCAGCGATGTAATCCAGTCTTGATCTCCAGCGATGTAATCCAGTCTCGATCTCCAGCGACGTAAATCCATTCTCGATCTCCAGTGAGGATACAATGCCGACACGATCCTGCCTCCACGGGAGGCACCCGACAAATGACACGCTCCAGCCTGACAGCTCTTATATAGCTGAGGGCGGGGGCCACCCGTCAGTTCAGGGGTGACCCCGCCCCCTCTGACGCAACAGGGAAAGCCCGGGGTTACCCAGTGACATGTACGGGTGACCCCGCCCCTATCTGATGCAATGCGGGTTTCCCATTGTGTCAGAGGGGGCGGGGTCACCTGTACATGTCACTGGACAACCCCGGGCTTTCCCCGTTGCATCAGAGGGGGTGGGGTCACCCACGCACTGATGGGTTGCCCCGCCCTCAGCTATATAAGGGCTGTCAGTGGATGCAGGACCGTGTCAGTATCGTATCCTCGCTGGAGATCGAGAATGAATTTACATCGCTGGAGATTGAGACTGGATTACATCGCTGGAGATCAAGACTGGATTACATCGCTGGAGATCAAGACTGAATTACATTGCTGGGATATTTTTTTCTCTTTTTTTCTTTTTATTAAAGGACTTGTCCTAAGCTGTGTACTGTGTTTTTTTTTTTTAATTTTTGACACTTTTTTTGTGAAATGGTAGGGGTACAATGTACCCCTTACCAATTCACATAGGGGTGGGATCTGGGAGTCCCCTTTGTTCCAGATTCCAATAAGCCACCCACCCGCAGACCCCCACAACCACTGGGCAAGAGTTGTGGGGATGAGGCCCTTGTCCCCATCAACATGGGGACATCCTTCCCATGTTGAGGGCATGTGGCCTGATACAGGTTCAGGAGGGGGGCACTCTCTCGTCTCCCCTCTTTTCCTGCGGCCTGCCAGGTTGCATGCTCAGATAAGGGTCTGGTATTGATTTTGAGGGGGACACCTACGCCATTTTTTTTAAATTTTGGTTCGGGGTGCCATTTTTTTCAATTACTTTTATCTGGATTCATTATAGCCAAGAATAGTTTTAAATGACTTTTTTTCCTTTAGAAATTTCATTTTGTGCAGGGACTGGTTATAAACACAGGAAACATGCGCTACTTTACAGGCATACTATAGACACGCCCCAGGTACGAAATTTAAAGGAATATCTCACTTTAATTGTTTAACATTAAGCATTATTAAAATCACTGCTCCCGTAAAAATGTCAGTTTTTAAAACTTTTTTTGCATTGATACATGTCCCCTGGGGCAGGACCTGGGTCCCCTAACACTTTTTATGACAATAACTTGCATATTAACCTTTAAAATTAGCACTTTTGATCTCTCCCATAGACTTTTAAAGGGTGTTCCGCGGCTTTCGAATTTGCCGCAGACACCCCAAATTGTTCGCTATTCGGCGAACGGGCAAACAGCCAATGTTCGAGTTGAACTCATGTTCAGCCCGAACATAAAGCTCATCCCTAGTTCAGAGCATATTCTTTGGTATCCAGACTAATGAAGGGCCACCTTCTGGAATGGTCCATGTGTTTCCACCAAGGTATACTGTACATGCTGCATCATTGTAAACATCCGAAGCTTGGCTTACCTACACTATTATATCTGTACTTTTGCTCTTGAAAAGATCATATAGCTCTATATTATCTCAGGTCCCAAGAGGTCAATGCTCCGAGGAATGTCTTCCAGGGTTCAGAAAATCTGTAGGAGAAGGATATCACCCATGTTGTTATAATTGTGCTCCATGTTCAGAAGGAGAAATATCAATCCAATCTGGTAAGCTTTATGTTTCTTTAAGTATAAACTGTGATATTGAATTAGAAAATGAAAATATTTAAAGTCCATTAAATTGATTCTGTACAGAATTTACACTTTGCAGGCGGAACATCTCCCTAAATTGTATGAAATTAATGATTACTGATGAGGCCTTTCTGCACTTTTCTTCTACCTCTGACCCTAGTAAAAGCAGCACACACAGTACACAAAAACACTGGCTAGGCAGGCAGTTAATCCTTTTATCGCCCCTGATGTTTAACCCCTTCCCAGCCAGTGTCATTAGTACAGTGACAGTGCATATTTTTAGCACAGATTACTGTATTATTGTCACTGGTTCCCGCAAAGTGTCAAATGTGTCAGTTAGTGTCAGATTGACCGCCAAAATATCACAGTCCCTCTATAAGTCGCTGATCACCACCATTACTAGTATAAAAAATAAAAATAAAATAAAAATGTCATAAATATATACCACAGTTCACATAAACCAATCAATATACGCTTATTGGGATATATTTTTTTTACCAAAAACATGTAGCAGAATACATATTGGCTTATATTTCTGAAGAATTTTTTATTTATTTTTTACTTTTTTTATTGAATGTGTTTTATAGCAGAACGTTTTTTTTTTGTTTTTTTTTAAGACTGGTGGTCACTTTTTGTTTATAGCGCAAAAAACAAAAACTGCAGAGGTGATCAAAAAATGGCCATGGATGAACAGATCACATACATCTTGGAGCTGCTTTCCTTTGCGGTCATGAAGGGGGGTAAATCTTTTGGAGGTCAAGAGATTAAGGAAAAATACAGAAAACTAAAATATTTAATACTGTTAAATAGCTACCATGCCTAATGTTATTTTCACTTATTTTTACTCTACAGACAGTGAACTCTGCAAGAAGTGTCCTGAAAATAAATGGCCCAACAAAGCTAAAACTATTTGTATTGACAAGGTCAATGAGTATTTATCATACGAGGAGGACATTCTAGTTTTATTTTTTTCTATAACTTCAGTCATATTTGCTACAACATCTCTCCTTATACTTGGACTATTTGTTTGGTTTCGGAGCACTCCCATAGTCAGAGCCAATAACCGGAACCTCAGCTTCATTCTGCTCCTCTCCCTCATACTGAGCTTCCTTTCTGTATTCCTGTTCCTTGGCCGTCCTGTGGATATTACCTGTATGCTGCAACAAGTCACCTTTGGCGTTCCCTTCACCATCTCAGCATCTTCTATCCTAGCCAAAACTTTCATGGTCTTCATTGCTTTTAAAGCCACCAGACCTGGAAGCTCTTGTAGAAAATGGGTGGGAGTCAAACTTCCCAATACAGTCATGTTATTCTGCTCATCCATTCAGGTTATGAATTGCATTCTCTGGTTGTCCATCTCTCCACCATTTCAGGAGTATGACATGGACTCCTATCCTGGGAAGATCATCATTCAGTGTAATGAAGGGTCAGTTATCGGGTTCTACTCTATGTTGGGTTATATGGGGTTTCTGGCAGCTGTGAGTTTTGTTCTGGCTTTCATGGTGAGGACATTACCGGACAGTTTTAATGAGGCCAAGTACATCACCTTCAGCATGCTGGTGTTCTGCAGTGTCTGGATTGCCATGATCCCGGCCTATCTGAGCACCAGAGGGAAATACATGGTGGCTGTGGAGATATTCGCCATACTGACCTCCAGTGCTGGAATATTATTGTGTATGTTTTCTCCAAAACTCTACATTTTACTTTTCAAACCTGAACTGAACACAAGAGGGATAATGCTGGGGAAAAGAATGTTGTAAATATAACACATTGATTCAATGTATAATGCTGTAGACCAGATTAAACAAATTCAGTCAGATTGTTACCATCATCATCATCATCATTATGAATGACATTATCATCAGCATTATGATTTTTTGGGTACATTGACTGCCTTCTGTCTGCCTATTGTACATAAGTGGATGGAAGGTGGATGTTACAGGACTGGATGCTATTTTAGAGCTTCAATGTTTTCTTGCTCTTACATGCCCCCTAGCATGCACAAGCAAAATACTGTCACGGCATTGTCCATTGGACAGTGCTGATCACAAAAAAAATTTGTGACCAATCAAAGCATCACACAATGTAATCAACACACTGATTGGAGTGTAATAGAAAATAAAGATTCAAGATCACCAGCCAGTACAAGTGCAATCCAGTACCAGCAGTTTGAATTTCAAATTTTTAATAGAATAGAAAAAAATAGAAAGAATATAGCTATCATCCAAAATATAATTTTAAATATCAAAGTTCAAATTTTGAAAAAAATTTACTAAAACAGAAGGAAAATAGCTGTCTAAAAATTTGAAAGTTGAATAGATTAAAATAGAATGAAGTTGAATAAAATAGAGAGATTATTGCCATTTTCCAAAATGTGTATTTCAATTACAATAAAATAAAATATTAAAATATATATCTATGCTTGGAAATTAAAAAATTTACATATGAATTTTGAATAGAAACAAATAAAATAATATAGAAATACTATAGCCATCTTTCAAAAATTGGAATTTCAAATTTTAAATAAAATAGGATAAAATAGAAAGAATACAGTATTACTTTCATCCAAAATTAGAATTTTGAATTTCTTGGAATAGAGCTAAAAAGAAAAAACTATGATGGGAGCCGGTGTATTCAATTTAAGCACAGTGGTCTTGACTAATGCCAAAAAACTGGTATTGGACAGAGGGCTTAAATATATGCCCCCCCCTCGTAGGCTGAATAAGTTTCAAACCTATATGGATGTCCATAAATTCATACGAAGGTTGAATATAAAACAACATTTTATTTCCAATCTCGTCATGACCTCTAGTAGCACATCACAGGGCTTTGCCCATTCTGGGCTTTCCAACGCATCATTATTTAATCCGCCAGGAGCCTTGGCCCCGCCTCTGAAAGTTTTCAAAGATGTGGTGCTAAGGGATTTAGATGTGTTGCCTATAAAGAGAATCTATAATGATAAGGTCTTATTAGCTGGTCTTGACTCCCTATGTGACAACAAGGGGTTGGTCATCAGACCAGCTGATAAAGGCAGGGGGATCATCATTCTGGATAAAAAAGATTATATGGCAGAGATGTATAGGATCCTAAGTGATCGGGACACCTATACTCCCCTGTCCTCAGATCATAAGGCTTTATCTAAGATGGAATTGGAGAATTTGGTACAAAAAGGGTTTGATTCAGGGATCCTTAATAAAAAATAAAGGGCGTACTTGGTGCCTACAGCACCTCGTACGCCGGTAATTTATTACCTACCAAATATACACAAGCATCCAACCTGCCCCCGGGATGCCCTATAATCAGTGGCATTGACTCCATCACGTCTCAGGTGGGTAGGTATATTGACTTCTTCTTACAGCCGTTGGTCTCTAAGATGCCTTCACATCTAAAAGACTCACGTCATGTCATCAACCTACTGGCTGAACACACCCCCAGATCAGGTATGTGGATGATCACGGCTGACGTCACATCCCTATACACGGTCATTCCGCACAATCTGGGACTGTTCGCCGTTAAATATTTCTTGAGACGTGACTCAGAACTTTTTGATGAACAGATCACATACATCTTGGAGCTGCTTTCCTTAGCGGCTTCACGCAGTTACTTCTGGTTCAACAATCAGTTCTTTAGGCAGGACAGGGGAGTCGCCATAGGGGCTAAGTATGCCCCTAGCTTGGCGAACCTGTTCATGGCCCTTTGGGAGGAGGACGTCGTCTATGCCCAACAGCGACCTCAGGTAGTGTTGTGGGCTAGATATATAGATAACGTCCTTCTCCTATGGGATGGCAACCAAAATTACTTAGACCTTTTTATGGAAGAACTCAATGGAAACACCAGAGGGATTTTTTTTCAATTTTGAGGCAAGTCAGAAAGAAATCCATTTCCTAGACCTTAAGATTGGCATTAAGGATGGTTCCTTTGTGACATTTACCTTCTTTAAGGAAACCGATAGGAACTCCTTTATTCCTGTCGGCAGTTGTTATCATGCTGCTTGGTTAAACTCGGAACCCAAAAGACAGTACATACGGTTAAAACGGAACTGTACAGATCATAGCGAGTTTTGTACTCAGGCTGAAGTCTTGACCACACGTTTTCTGGAGAAGGGATATTCCAACATCTCCCTTAAGAATACATTGGATGAGGTGGCCCTGTTAGATAGGAATGATTTTTTAAAAGACAGACCACCAAGAACTGATAGGATACCCTCTATCCCCTTTATCACCACGTATTTAGTACAACATATGAGTGTCAAGAAACTCATCAAGAAACATTGGCACATTCACACTAATGACCAGGTTCTTAAATCAGTACTGCCCGAGAGACCACAGGTCATTTACAAGGGTGCTCCATCCCTCAGAGGGAGAGTGGCACCTAATATTCTAGATCCTCCCCCTATCAGGAGGGGCATCTTAGAATGTTTGACAGGTTTTTACCAGTGTAGGAGGTGCAGGGTATGCTCACTGAGTGGATGTACTCATAGGCGCACCCATAAGTTCACATCATCCAGCACCTTAGTAGAGTTTGAGACCACTACATTCATCACATGCTCCACGGAGGGGGTCATTTACCTGCTCCAATGCCCTTGCGGACTGCAATATGTGGGCAGGACTAAGCGGACTCTCTGTGTAAGGTTGAATGAGCATATCACCAATATACTCACTGGTTTCCCCAAGCATCCAGTGTCGTGGCATTAATTAGAAGCCTACGACAAAAATCCTGCCCAAAATTTTTTTTGGGGTATAGATAGGTACACTCCACAATAGAGAGGAGACTCCATGGTACGTAGCATATCCAGGCTTAAGATGGCCTGGATCCATAAGGTAAAATGCTGCACTCCTTTTGGGTTGAATGTGGAGATTGACTTAAATGCCTTCATTGACAATTCTTGAACTAAGCCTATTCGACCCAATGGGTCTTTTTTATGTGTACTTGATGTGACTCCAGGGTAGCATATTCATTGTTTATAGGTACCCATTTTTATAGGTATGCACTTATAGTTGTGATCGTTTTATTCTCTGTTTCATATAAGGGAGTTATACAAGGGAAGGATATGTGTATTATTCAGGTATACAGAGAGAGTGGTTATTTCCATCACGTTGGAGATTCCTCTATAATTTTATAGTCTAACATTTATATATTTTGAGAGGTGTGTTTCTCCTTTTCACCCGCTAGGGACAGAGCAAAGCCACATAGTACTCGGTTCTGATGGATCATAACAGATCCATAGTATACGAGTTTTTAAAATTTATTTTTATTTATCAATCAGCTTTTAGTTTTGTTCTCTGGCCTTAGTCTTTATTGACTAAAATGTGCTGTTAGTTTGGCATTCCTATTCAAATTAGGTAGATTATGATTCCGCTGCCAGAGTCTTACATCGAGGCGTGGTTTTGTATGTTTGCGTTATATAACGATGCGTCAGTGCGTCGCCCGTTCCCCAATGACGATGTCTTTCTGAGACAAAACGTACATCGGGGGGTTGATGCACTGACGTCATCACTAGGGGACGGGCGTCTGCATGCCGGCCGACTTTCACATTTGGACATGTTTTTATCGTTCTTGCTGTAAGTGATATTTTATTTTTAAATAAATATCACGCTTTACTGTATCACACTATTGAGTGTTTTTACATTTTGAGGTACGCCTGGTGGTTCCTCTGGGAATTGGTTGATCGTACACACCTCTAATTGGATCCAGATTTATCCATACCTACTGGAGTGTTGCAGATTTGGATATCTGACAGGCCTATAACATACTTGCCTCTGGTAAGCAGATTATTCAGGTGGTGGTGGAGCACGAGTGTTCGTGGTGTTCACTTTGGGTCTCATCCTCCCAACATCTCAACATTACCTCAGTGGGCGTTCCACGGCTTCCCTGATCTTTATATTTGGACTCTTTATCTCCATCACCTTTTGATCATTTTGGTCTTAACCATCAATTTATTATCTTTTCTCTGGTTTTCATTTCATAGACTTTTTGAATCAATTGTCTAAAAGTATTCAATTTATGTTTGCACCATAAGCACTCAATTCATGTTTATATTTCTGTATACTGGTATATGTCACTTTGTCACATGACAGGTTGGTTACTATCATTGATACTCCACTTTTTAGCGCAGCTTTCACATTTTCTCTTGGAATAGAGAATCCCTCAAGGGTTTTTTTAGCAGCAAAACTGTATATTTTACTTGAATTGTATTTGATTTTTGTAAAAGTTTGTTTATTATATCAAAAAGTACTTTATAAATACATGAGAGTTGTAAAAAACAATCCTGGCTTGGACATGGAGTACACAACCCATCACCAATAGAAAAAACAACACATGTTACATAAAACCCATTGTATTAGCGTAGAGTTTCACATGATGCCCCTACGCATTTCAACCTTTCTAATTTTTGGTCTTCAGGGGAGTTTTTATCTATGAAAAAAAGAGAAATACAGAAATACAGATTATATTTTAGATAAACCAACTTGTTATATTATATGTATGTTCCATTTTTGAATAAAACTGTGTATATCTACCATTTCTGATGGGAGACCTATGTTCTACAGCTAGAGAAGTTGTTGTTCTTTAAAAAAGGCACCAAGCCTCGATGATCCCAAAGCATCAGCGCACTGTCCTCCTGCCCCTCAGGGCGATCCCCGTCTCCACAGAACTTACAAGAAATCACCTCTCTGTTGGACTGCCCAGAGGAATGGGGTGAGGGATGGGTGAGAGAGCACCTGCGATACATCATGACAACCTTAGTGTTTGTATTTGAAAATTCCTAAAGAATTGATTTTAAATAAAATAACCTATCAAGTTAGGATGCCGGCAGCAGACAAAAGTATGGCTTGTTGATGTTTATATGATTGTGTCAGTTTAAATGTTTATTGTATATACTAACTTTCCCATATAAATATATTATTTAATTATTTATTATTTATTTGTAAAATTATTGTATATATCACAGGAAGAATTACTATAATGTATATAGATAAATTAAATCTAATAAAAAACAAATAAAAAACATTGTAATTAAATTTATTGTGTGAAGATAATGATTTGTGTTAGTGACTAAGGTGACAAGTAAAATATTTTATGATGCAATACCAATAAAGCTGGTTTACATTATAGGTTAAATAACATATTTAATATAATAAAATTGATGTGATAAAAAACAATAAATGGAATGAAACCAAAAATGTGATTGAAAAAGTGCAGAAAAAAGGGGGAATTTACCTTAAGCTGTTTAGGTAATAGATATGGCCCAATGTACAATAGATATGGGCAATGTACAAAATTCAAAAAGTGAAGTTCAAGACATTTTCAGACTTCTGTGTCTGTGAAACAGTAAAGTGAAAATTGTGTTTGAATTAGATTGCAAAAAAAAAGAACAGGTAAAAACCTAAGTTAAGGTCCATTTTGTCTGGTTATTGGCACTTACTTGTGGAGGATATTTGCAGGTATGTCTGTATGTCAGCAGCCATCCAGGGAATTTTTCCCAGATCCACTGGAGGCTGAGTCATTTATACTACTTACAAATTGGATGATTTGATTCAGTTGCTCTCTCCCCATTAACCCCCTCTCTTGACATTTCCCCTGTGTCCATGCTGCCAATCAAGCAGCTGGGGTGTGATTTCCTCGGCGTCCCAGAAGGTGCATAGATAAATTAAATCTAATTAAAAAACAAATAAAAAACATTGTAATGAAATTTATTGCGTAAAGATAATGATTTGTGTTAGTGAATAAGGTACCAAGTGAAATATTTTATGATGCAATACCAATAAAGTTGGTTTACAATATAGGTTAAATAAATTATTTAATATAATAAAATGAATGTTATAAAAAACATTAAATGGAATGAAACCAAAATTGTGATTGAACAAATTTGTTTTTTAATAGATTTAATTTATCTATATACATTATACAATAAACATTAAAACTGACACAATCATATAAACATCAACAAGCCATACTTGTGTCTGCTGCCGGCATCCTAACTTGATAGGTTATTTTATTTAAAATCAATTCTTTAGGAATTTTCAAAAACAAACACTAAGGTTGTCATGATGTATCGCAGGTGCTCTCTCACCCATCCCCCACCCCATTCCTCTGGGCAGTTCAACAGAGGGGTGATTTCTTGTAAGTCCTGTGGAGACGGGGATCGCCCTGAGGGGCAGGAGGAAAGTGTGCAGATGCTTTGGGATCATCGAGGCTTGGTGCCTTTTTAAAGAACAACAACTTCTCTGGCTGTAGAACATAGCTCTCCCATCAGAAATGGTAGATATACACTGTTTTATTCAAAAATGAAGCATAAATATAATATAACAAGTTGGTTTATCTAAAATATAATCTGTTATTCTGTATTTCTCTTTTTTGCATAGATAAAAACTCCCCTGAAGACCAAAAATTAGAAAGGTTGAAACACGTAGGGGTATCATGTAAAACTCTACGCTAATACAATGGGTTTTATGTAACATGTGTTGTTTTTTTTTTATTGGTGATGGCTTGTGTACTCTATGTCCAAGCCAGGATTGTTTTTAAAACTCTCATGTATTTATAAAGTACTTTTTGATATAATTATTTATTTTTGTACAAAAATCAAATGCTATTCAAGTAAAATATACTTTTTTTGCTGCTAAAAACCCCCTTGAGGGATTCTCTATTCCATATAACCAATCAGGGTGTGCAGCGCTGACAGCTCACATATATGTGTTATTCATTCTAAATAGCCATCTTCTTAAACTCAAATTTTAAATAAAATAAAATATAAAAAATACATAACTAACTTTCAAATTTAGAATTTTTAAGTCAACTTTTTTAATAGAATAGAATAAAGTAGAAAGAATGTAGCCGGTTTCCAAAATTAGTATTTCAACTAGAATAAAAAAAAAGAAAAATATATCTGTCTTTTAACATTTAAAATTTAAATTTCAAAATTTGAATTTTGAATAGAAAAGAATGGAATAGAATAAAATAGAAAAACTATAGCCATATTTTGAAATGTAATCTTCAAATTTCGAACATAATAAAAAAAAGTTAAATAGAAAGAATATAGCTGTCTTCAGAAATAAAAATTTAGAACATTGAATTTTTAACCACTTAACGACCGCCCACCGCCGATTTACGTCGGCAGAATGGCACGGACAGGCAGAATCACGTAGATCTACGTGATCGCCTTTGTGCAGTTGGGGGGTCCATCCGGACCCCCCTTCACTGCAGTGAGCGGCCGTTAAGTGTTCGGGAGCGATCAGGCATGAGGGGGCGGCCGCTCGATTCCGCCCCCCCTCGCGATCGCTCCCGGCCAATGAAAATGCTTCCTCCGCCATGTGATGTAAACACAGGCTGGAGGAAGTGATGTCATCTCCCTCGCCGCGGTCTTTTCGTTCCCGGCGCCGAGGAGAGAAGACAGAGGTTAGTGCTCCAACAGTCCACTGACACGTAGGTACACATAGGCACACAAATCACCCCCCAGTCACCCCCAGATCACCCCCCAGGTCACCCCAAAGCCCCCAATCACAGTGTCACTGATTGCAGTGATCATTTATTTTACTGATCACTGCATTTAGTGTCATCTGTGATTGTAAAAAGTTGCAGGGCAGTTAGGATTAGGCCCCTTTAGGTCCAGGGTAGCCCCCTAACCCCCCCCTAATAAAGGTTTAACCCCTTGATCACCCCCAGATAACCCTTTCACCCCCTAACTTCAGCGTCACTAAGCAATTGTTTTTCCGATCGCTGTATTCGTGTCGCTGGTGTTTTAGATAGGCAGTTATTTTTTTTTTTAGGTTCGCCGCAGGTTTTTATTAGTGTCAGGTACCCCCATATATTATTTTAACCCCCTGATTGCCCCTAGAGTTAACCCTTTCACCAGTGATCGCCGTATAAGCGTCACTGGTGTCACTGGTTAGCCAGTAAGTTATCTAGTTATTTAGGTAACCCGTCAGGTTTTTATATAGCGTCGGGTACCCCCATATTTAACCTAATAAAGGTTTTAACCCCCTGATTGCCCCTAGTTAACCCTTTCACCAGTGATCACCATATAAAGGTTACGGGTGACGCTGGTTGATTAGTTTGCTTTTTATAGCATCAGGGCACCCGCCGTATATAACCCAATAAAGGTTTAACCCCCCTGATCGCCCGGCGGGTGAGATCAATTAGGTTTTAGCGCCAGAGAGGGTCTGCGTCGCCCCAGGCAGTGTTAGGTTAGTGCCAGTAACGCTAACACCCACACGCAAAGCATACACCCCCTTAGTGGTATAGTATCTGATCAGATCTATACTAGCATCCCCAGCGGTTTAGGGTTCCCAAAAACGCAGTGTTAGCGGGATCAGCCCAGATACCTGCTAGCGCCTGCGTTTAGCCCCTCCGCCCAGCCCAGCCCAGCCCAGCCCACCCAAGTGCAGTATCGATCGATCACTGTCACTTACCAAACACAACACACATAACTGCAGCGTTCGCAGAGACAGGCCTGATCCCTGCGATCGCTAACAGTTTTTTTGTAGCGTTTGATATATTTGCTGACGACAGTCAGGTGCTTTTTTTCCTGTGAATCTTACTAGTGTACCCCTAAATTTAGAGCCCAAAATGGCAAGACGAAGGTACACTAGTAAAGAGGCCTACGAGATTCTGAGCATGACAGATAGTGAAGAGGAGGTCACGTATCTGTCAGATTCAGGCTCAGAATATCTTCCCGTAGAAGACAGTGACGTCAGCGGCCCCACGTCAGATAGCTCTGACGACGAAGTTGAGGTCCCTGCTAAGGTCAGGTGTACCCGATCCCGATCTTCTGAGGTTGTTGAGGAGCAAGAACCGCAGGTCTCTCGTATCATGGAGCAGAGTAGTACTAGCGCCGCTATTCCTTCTGGTGAACTGGCAAGCACCAGCGGCCTAGTACAGCCTGGACGTACATCCAGCACTGCAGTAACACTTGGTGACATGGCGAGTCCCATAAGTGCAGTTCAAGCTGGCGAGGTGGCAAGCACAAGTAGTGTCCCGCTGCCACCAAGAAGACAAAGGCAGGCCCGTCGTGCCCATACTGCCCTTCCTGCAGAATTCGCCTATCCTGATTGGGTCCCCACCACTTCTGCAGAACCCGTACTTCCCTCATTCACTGCCCAACCCGGTATTCAGGTGGAAACAGCTGATTTTATTCCAATTGATTTTTATTCGCTGTTTTTCACGGAAGATCTCTATAGATCTATTGTGGACCAGAGTAATTTATATGCTGGTCAATTTATCGCCGCTAACCCCCAGTTGCCTAAAATTGCCAGAAATTGGAAACCAATTACGGTTTCCGAATTTTAGACCTTTCTGGGCCTTTCCCTCAACATGGGCACACATAAATTTCCGTCATTGCGTGCTTATTGGTCCACGCACCCAATTGACCACATGCCCGTGTTCTCTGCCTCCATGTCCAGGGCACGATACGAGCAGATTTTGCGGTTCATGCACTTCAACGACAATGAACTTTGTCGTCCACGTGGGGACCCTGAATACGACCGGCTCTATAAAATTCGGCCCCTCATAAACCACTTCAACGAACGTTTTGCAGCCTTGTTTACTCCCGATCAAGTTGTCTGCGTTGATGAGTCCCTGATTACATTTTCTGGCCGCTTGTCTTTCAAGCAGTACCTTCCCAGCAAGCGTGCCAGATACGGGGTCAAGCTCTACAAGTTCTGTGACAGGGCAACAGGCTATGTAGTGAACTTTACGGTTTATGAGGGAAAAGACAGTCAGATTGAGTCGGTCAACTGTCCGGATTACATAGGGAGCGCTGGCAAGATAGTGTGGAACTTGGTGTCACCCTTATTCGGAAAGGGGTACCACTTGTATGTGGACAATTATTACACGAGCGTGCCACTGTTTAGTCACTTGTTTGATCATCAGATTGGAGCATGTGGCACCGTGCGACCTAATCGCCGGGGCTTTCCCCAGCGGCTTGTAGATGCCCGTCTTAGGCTGGGGGAGAGAGCCTGCTTGAAGTGTAATAACTTGCTCGCTATGAAGTGGAGGGACAATAAGAATGTTTTCCTTCTTACCTCCCTTCATGCAGACACGACAGTCCAAATTCGTACGGCGACTGGTGTTGTGGAGAAACCCCTCTGTGTCCATGAATATAACCAAAATATGGGAGGGGTGGACCTCAACGACCAGTTGATGGCGCCGTATCTAATTGACCGTAAGGCGAGACGCTGGTACAAAAAAGTGTCTCTATCATTATTCCAATTGGCTTTGCTGAACGCTCATGTGCTATACAGAGCTTCAGGCGGGACGTTATCTCTTCTAAAATTCCAGAATGAGATAGTCACAGAACTCCTGTATCCAGGCGGTTCTGCACCTCACCATCCCCAACCAAATGCAGTAAGCCGGCTGCATGAGAGGCATTATTCGTATGTCCTCCCGAGTACCCCTACCCAAAGCCACCCCCAAAAAAGATGTCGTGTCTGTAGCAAGCGCGGATTTAGGCGTGACACCCGTAGTTTTTGTCCACTCTGTCCTGACAAGCCTGGTCTTTGCCAAGGTGAATGTTTTGAACGCTACCACTCAAAAGTGAAGTTTTAGCGTAGGGTACAGCATTTCACAGACAAGGACACACTTACACAGGGTCTCCCAAGATGCCATTACATTTTGAGAGACCCGAACCATTACAGTTGTAAAGTTACAAAAAAAAAGTGTAAAAAAGAAAAAGAAAAACGTAAAAAACAAAACACAAAAAAAATATAAAATAAAAAAAACAAAAATAGTTGTCGTTTTATTGTTCTCTCTCTCTCTATTTTCTCTCTATTGTTCTGCTCTTTTTTACTGTATTCTATTCTGCAATGTTTTATCATGCTTGCTTTTCAGGTATGTAATTTTTTGTTTTCAGGTGCGCCATTCAACTGCAGCGCGGAATTATTTATCTTGACAGCAACAGCGTTTGCTCCCACGATACATAAAGCCGTGACTCCAGTGCTGTAGGAAATGATTTCACCACCACAGTTAAAAAAAAGAGCATATATGCCGAAGCATGGGGGCAGCAGGGGCGGAGGAGCGATTTTGCTCCTAATGCCGCGTACATACGGTCAAAATTCCGACGGAGGCCTGCCCGTGGAAAATTCCGACCGTGTGTACGCGGCATAACTTTTTTGCGGGAGGATGCCCCCATGCTTCGGCATATATATATTTTAGGCACAGGTTGCGTTAAAACATTTTTTTATTTTTTACTAGGTTTTGTTTTGGTATTTGCTTTGCAGGTATGGCATGGTAAGGTCTTACTGTTGTACTGTAATGTTACTTTGTTTTAATGTTAACCACCATTTGCTTAGCAGGTACGCCATTCAGTTGCAGCGCGGATCTATTTATCTTGACAGCAACAGCGTTTGCTCCCACGATACATAAAGCCGTGACTCCAACGCTGTAGGAGGTGATTTCACCACCACAGTTAAAAAAAAGAGCATATATGCCGAAGCATGGGGGACAGCAGGGGCGGAGGAGCGATTTTGCTCCTAATGCCGCGTACATACGGTCAAAATTCCGACGGAGGCCTGCCCGTGGAAAATTCCGACCGTGTGTACGCGGCATAACTTTTTTGCGGGAGGATGCCCCCATGCTTCGGCATATATATATTTTAGGCACAGGTTGCGTTAAAACATTTTTTTATTTTTTACTAGGTTTTGTTTTGGTATTTGCTTTGCAGGTATGGCATGGTAAGGTCTTACTGTTGTACTGTAATGTTACTTTGTTTTAATGTTAACCACCATTTGCTTAGCAGGTACGCCATTCAGTTGCAGCGCGGATCTATTTATCTTGACAGCAACAGCGTTTGCTCCCACGATACATAAAGCCGTGACTCCAACGCTGTAGGAGGTGATTTCACCACCACAGTTAAAAAAAAGAGCATATATGCCGAAGCATGGGGGCAGCAGGGGCGGAGGAGCGATTTTGCTCCTAATGCCGCGTATATACGGTCAAAATTCCAACGGAGGCTTGCCCGTGGAAAAGTCCGACCGTGTGTACGCGGCATAACCTTTTATGCCGCGTACATACGGTCGAAATTCCGACGAAGGCTTGACCGTGTGTACGCGGCATAACTTTTTTGCGGGAGGATGCCCCATGCTTCGGCATATATGCCCATCATTAGAAGTGGGTGGATGAAGGGAGGTATTCTAATGGTGGGCATACCCACCAATCAATCTCTTTTTTTCGTTCAGCCAATAGGCTGTATGAAAAAAAAGATTACAATACATGTCCAACAAGGACCAGCAACGTACTGGTATGTTGCTGGACTTTGAATGTTTATACCAGAATGATGCCTGCGGGTTTAGGTATCATCTTGGTATCATTCTTTTCAGCCAGCAGCCGGCTTTCATGTAAAAGCAATTCTAGCAGATAATTAGCCTCTAGACTGCTTTTACAAGCAGTGGGAGGGAATGTCCCCCCCCGGATATAAAAAGCGCCATTGGGAAATTGGGAAAGTATTTTATCACACCGATCTTGGTGTGGTCAGATGCTTTGAGGGCAGAGGAAAGATCTAGGGTCTAACCCCCCAATTTTTTTCAAAAAAAGAGTACCTGTCACTACCTATTGCTATCATAGGGGATATTTACATTCCCTGAGATAACGATAAAAATGGTAAAAAAAAATAAAATATGGAAGGCACAGTTTAAAAATAAAATAAAAAAGCCAAATAAATAATAATAAAAAAAAAAAGCACCGCTGTCCCCCCCTGCTCTTGCGCAAAGGCGAACGCAAGCGTCGGTCTAGCGTCATATGTAAACAGCAATTGCATCATGCATGTGAGGTATCACCGCGAAGGTCAGATCGAGGGTCATTTTAGCAGTAGACCTCCTCTGTAAATCTAACGTGGTAACCTCTAAAGGCTTTTAAATGCTTTTAAAAATGAATGTAGTTTGTCGCCGCTGCGCGTTTGTGCGCAATTTTAAAGCATGTCGTGTTTGGTATCCATGTACTCGGCCTATGATCATCTTTTTTATTTCATCAAACATTTGGGCAATATAGTGTTTTTTAGTGCATTAAAAATAAAAAAAGTGTGTTTTTCCCCCAAAAATGCGTTTGAAAAATCGCTGCGCAAATACTGTGTGGAAAAAAAAATGCAACACCCACTATTTTAATCTGTAGGGCCTTTGCTTTAAAAAAATATATAATGTTTGGGGGTTCAACATAATTTTCTTGCAAAATTTTTTTTTTTCATGTAAACAAAAAGTGTCAGAAAGGGCTTTGTCTTCAAGTGGTTAGAAGAGTGGATGATGTGTGACATAAGCTTCCTAATGTTGTGCATAAAATGCCAGGACAGTTCAAAACCCCCCCAAATGACCCCATTTTGTAAAGTAGACACCTCAAGCTATTTGCTGAGAGGCATGTTGAGCCCATTGAATATTTTTTTTTTGTCCCAAGTGATTGAATAATGACCAAAAAAATAAAAAATGTACAAAAAGTTGTCACTAAATTATATATTGCTCAAACATGCCATGGGCATATGTGGAATTACACCCCAAAATACATTCTGTTGCTTCTCCTGAGTACGGGGATACCACATGTGTGGGACTTTTTGGGAGCCTAGTCGCGTACGGGACCCCAAAAACCAAGCACCGCCTTCAGGATTTCTATGGGTGTAAATTTTTGATTTCACTCCTCACTGCCTATCACAGTTTCGGAGGCCATGGAATGCCCAGATGGCACAAAACCCCCCCAAATGACCCCATTTTGGAAAGTAGACACCCCAAGCTATTTGCTGAGAGGTATGTTGAGTATTTTGCAGATCTCGCTTTTTGTCACAAAGTTTTGAAAATGTAAAAAAAGAAAAAAAAAAGAAAAAAAAATGTCTTTCTTAATTTTCAAAAACAAATGACAGCTGTAAAATACTCACCATGCCTTTCAGCAAATAGCTTGGGGTGTCTACTTTCCAAAATGGGGTCATTTGTGGGGGTTTTGGGCTATTTTGACATTTTATGGCCTTCAAAACTGTGATAGGTAGTGAGGAGTGAAATCAAAAATTTATGCCCTTAGAAACCTTGAAGGCGGTGCTTGGTTTTTGGGGTCCCGTACGCGGCTAGGCTCCCAAAAAGTCCCACACATGTGGTATCCCCGTACTCAGGAGAAGCAGCAGAATGTATTTTGGGGTGTAATTTCACATATAACCATGGCATGTGTGAGCAATATATCATTTAGTGACAACTTTTTGTACATTTTTTTTTTCTTTTTGTCATTATTCAATCATTTGGGACAAAAAAAAAAAATATTCAATGGGCTCAACATGCCTCTCAGAAAATAGCTTGGGATGTCTACTTTCCAAAATGGGGTCATTTGGGGGGGTTTTGTGCCATCTTGGCATTTTATGGCCTTCAAAACTGTGATAGGTAGTGAGGAGCGAAATCAAAAATGTATGCCCTTAGAAACCTTGAAGGCGGTGCTTGGTTTTTGGGGTCCCGTACGCGGCTAGGCTCCCAAAAAGTCCCACACATGTGGTATCCCCGTACTCAGGAGAAGCAGCAGAATGTATTTTGGGGTGTAATTTCACATATGCCCATGGCATGTGTGAGCAATATATCATTTAGTGACAACTTTGTGCAAAAAAAAAAAAGTTTGTCATATTCCCGCAACCTGTGGCAAAATATAAAATATTCCATGGACTCAACATGCCTCTCAGCAAATAGCTTGGGGTGTCTACTTTCCAAAATGGGGTAATTTGGGGGGGTTTTGTGCTATTTTGGCATTTTATGGCCTTCGAAACTGTGATAGGTAGTGAGGAGTGAAATCAAAAATTTACGCCCTTAGAAATCCTGAAGGCGGTGCTTGGTTTTTGGGGCCCTGTACGCGGCTAGGCTCCCAAAAAGTCCCACACATGTGGTATCCCCGTACTCAGGAAAAGCAGCAGAATGTATATTGGGGTGCAATTCCACATATAACCATGGCATGTGTGAGCAATATATCATTTAGTGACAACTTTTTGTACATTTTTTTTTCTTTTTGTCATTATTCAATCATTTGGGACAAAAAAAAAATATTCAATGGGGTCAACATGCCTCTCAGCAAATAGCTTGGGGTGTCTACTTTCCAAAATGGGGTCATTTAGGGGGGTTTTGTGCCATCTTGACATTTTATGGCCTTCAAAACTGTGATAGGTAGTGAGGAGCGAAATCAAAAATGTATGCCCTTAGAAACCCTGAAGGCGGTGCTTGGTTTTTGGGGTCCCGTACGCGGCTAGGCTCCCAAAAAGTCCCACACATGTGGTATCCCCGTACTCAGGAGAAGCAGCAGAATGTATTTTGGGGTGTAATTTCACATATGCCCATGGCATGTGTGAGCAATATATCATTTAGTGACAACTTTGTGCAAAAAAAAAAAAGTTTGTCATATTCCCGCAACCTGTGGCAAAATATAAAATATTCCATGAACTCAACATGCCTCTCAGCAAATAGCTTGGGGTGTCTACTTTCCAAAATGGGGTAATTTGGGGGGGTTTTGTGCTATTTTGGCATTTTATGGCCTTCGAAACTGTGATAGGTAGTGAGGAGTGAAATCAAAAATTTACGCCCTTAGAAATCCTGAAGGCGGTGCTTGGTTTTTGGGGCCCTGTACACGGCTAGGCTCCCAAAAAATCCCACACATGTGGTATCCCCGTACTCAGGAAAAGCAGAAGAATGTATTTTGGGGTGCAATTCCACATATAACCATGGCATGTGTGAGCAATATATCATTTAGTGACAACTTTTTGTACATTTTTTTTCTTTTTGTCATTATTCAATCATTTGGGACAAAAAAAATATTCAATGGGGTCAACATGCCTCTCAGCAAATAGCTTGGGGTGTCTACTTTCCAAAATGGGGTCATTTGGGGGGGTTTTGTGCCATCTTGGCATTTTATGGCCTTCAAAACTGTGATAGGTAGTGAGGAGTGAAATCAAAAATGTATGCCCTTAGAAACCTTGAAGGCGGTGCTTGGTTTCCGGGGTCCCGTACGTGGCTAGGCTCCTAAAAAGTCCCACACATGTGGTATCCCCGTACTCAGGAGAAGCAGCAGAATGTATTTTGGGGTGCAATTCCACATATAACCATGGCATGTGTGAGCAATATATCATTTAGTGACAACTTTTTGTAATTTTTTTTTTGTCATTATTCAATCACTTGGGACAAAAAAAAAATATTCAATGGGCTCAACATGCCTCTCAGCAATTTCCTTGGGGTGTCTACTTTCCAAAATGGGGTCATTTGGGGGGGTTTTGTACTGCCCTGCCATTTTAGCACCTCAAGAAATGAGATAGGCAGTCATAAATTTAAAGCTGTGTAAATTTCAGAAAATGTACCCTAGTTTGTAAACGCTATAACTTTTGCCCAAACCAATAAATATACGCTTATTGACATTTTTTTTACTAAAGACATGTGGCTGAATACATTTTGGCCTAAATGTATGACTAAAATTGAGTTTATTCGATTTTTCTTATAACAAAAAGTCGAAAATATAATTTTTTTTCTAAATTTTCGGTCTTTTTCTGTTTATATCGCAAAAAATAAAAATCGCAGAGGCAATCAAATACCATTAAAAGAAAGCTCTATTTGTGGGAAGAAAAGGACGCAAATTTCATTTGGGTACAACATTGCATGTCCGCACAATTTACAGTTAAAGCAGCGCAGTGCCGAATCCCAAAAACAGGCCTGGTCCTAATGGCCCGAAATGGTCCGGGGCTTAAGTGGTTATTGAATACAGCCATCTTTCAATATTAAAATTTTGAATAGAAAATAATATAATATACTAAAATAAAATAGAAAGAATAAAGCAACCTTCTGAAATTAAAATAAAATAAAAATTGAGTTTCAAATTTTGAATACAATAAAATAAATATGATATAGCCATCTTCTAAAATCCATAATTTCAAAGAAAATATAACAGAATAGAAAAAATATATAGCCAACTTCCAAAATTCAAACTTCCAATTTTTTATTAAATAGAGTAAAATAGAAAGAATATAACTGCCATCCAAAAAATGTTATTTCAAATTCCAAAATTCTAATTTTGACTAAAAATGAAAGCATATATCCATCCTTCAAAATTCAAATTTAGAAATTTTAATTTTAAATTCAAAACCAAATAGAATAGAAAGAATATAGACATCTTCAGAAATACAGATTTCAAAAATAATAGAATAAAATAGAAAACATATATAGCTGACTTCTGAAATCTCATTTTGGAATTAGAATTTAGAATTTTAATGTAATTGAATAGAATAAAAGAGAAAGAATATAGCTGTTTTCAAAAATTCTATTTTCACATAGAATAGAAAATAAAAAAAATATAGTCAACTTTCGAAAATTGAATTATGCCCCGGGCGGTGACGTCACAAGGGACGTGGCCTCCAAATCTTGTCATCGGTTGGCCCCGACCCATGCCAATATAAGTCATTGCACACGGCAGACCCAGCATTACATTGGGAGATTGCGTTGAGTCAACATCAGAAGAAGAGCAGTGGGAGAAGACCCAGCAAAAGAGCGAGAAGACAGAGAAGAGAGAAGACAGCGCAGAGAGGAGAAGAATCGGAGAGGGGAGAAGACGTCGCCAGAAGAGGGAGAAGAGCCGAAGATGCCTTAATAAAATACGTTAAAGACCTGTGTAGTGCGTTTATTTTTGACACTTTTTTTAGATGAATAGATAGGGATACAATGTACCCCATTCACCTAGGATGGGGGGCCGGTATCTGGGGGCTTCCAGATTTCGATAAGCCCCTACCCGCAGACCCCGACAACCAACAGCAAGGGTTGAAGGGTTGTCGGAAAGAGACCCTTGTCCTCACCGACATGGGGACAAGGTGCTTTGGGGTGGGGGGCGCAGAGCCCCCCTGCTCTAAAGCACCCATCCAGCCATGTTAAGGGCATGTGGCCTGGTATGGTCTAGGGGGGCGCTCGCTTGTCCCCCCTTTCCTGATTTGCCGGGCTGCATGCTCGGATAAGGGTCTGGTATGGATCTTGGGGGGACCCCCATGCTAATTTCTGGGGCGTGGGGGTTGCCCTTAAGATTTATACCAGACCGAAGGGTCTGGTATCTTCTTGGGGGGACCTCACACAAACATTTTTTGACCTTTTGGCGGGGTTCCCCTTCAAGATTCTCAGCACACAAGTTGCACCGCAAGTCGGATCATCATGATCTGACTTCTGGTGCGACTTTTATTCAAATCAATGGGCTCCCATAGAGAACTATTGATTTTGAATAGAGACAGAGAAACGCGTCTGAAAGCTAGTGTGGCTAAATACACATTGACGCCAATGCAAAATGTGGAAAAAATTGCGTTAATAACGCCGTTTTTTTCTGGCGTCAGAACTAGCTTTACAGCTTGTTTTTTTAAACGTCCGTGTGTATGAGGTCTTTCTGTTATTTTTTTTTTGTAAATGACAATTTTTTCTCCTTCACTGAGGTGCGCTGATGAGGATGCATTGACGGGCACTGATAGGCTGCACTGATGAGGAGGCACTTATGGGCATTGATGGGCACTGATGAGGAGGCACTAATATGCCACACTGATGGGCATTGATAGGTGGCACTTATGGGCACTGATGGGCAGCCCTGATGGGCATTGATAGGCGGCACTGATGGGCACTGATAGGCGGCACTGATGAGGAGGCAATAATATGCAGCATTGATTGGCACTGATAGGTGGCACTGATGGGCAGCACTGATGAGCATTGATACACAGCACTAATGGGCAGCTTGTATGGGCACTGATATCCGGCACTGATAGGCAACACTGATGGGCACTGACATACATCACTGGTGGGCACTCATAGGAAGCACCGATGAACAATGATGGGTGGCACTGATATGGGCACTGATGAGAAGGCACTGATGGGAGGCACTGATATGGGCACTGATGAGAAGGCACTGATGGGTCCTGATAGGCATCACTGATGGACAGTGATAGGTGGAACTGATGGCAACACTGATGGATGGCACTGACAGGTGGCACTGATGAGAAGGCACTGATGGGCACCGACAGACATCACTGATGGGCACTGAAAAACAACACTGATGGGAACTGATTTGTATCACTGATGGACATTGGTACTATTTTTATAGTTTCTGTTAAAAAAATTGTAAATAAGTAATTTTTCTCCCTCACTGATGTGCACTGATGAGGATGCAATGACGGGCACTTATAGACTGCACTGATAAAGCATCACTTATGGGCATTGATGGGCACTGATGAGGAGGCACTAATATGCCACACTGATGGGCATTGATAGGTGATGGGCACTGATGGGCAGCACTGATGGGCATTGATAAGCGGCACTGATGGGCAACACTGATGGGCACTGATGGGCACTGATGAGGTGGCACTAATATGGAGCATTGATGGGCACTGATAGGCGGCACTGATGGGCAACACTGATGTTCACTGACATACATCACTGATGGCAACTGACATACATCACTGATGACATACATTACTTATTTTTAGTAAATAAGTAATTTTTCTTCTTCACTGATGTGCTGATGAGGTGGCACTTATGGGCATTGATGGGCACTGATGAGGAGGCACTAATATGCCACACCAATGGGCACTGATATGCAGCACTGATGGGCACTGATATGCAACACTGATGGGCACTGATATGCAGCACTGATGGGCACTGATAGGTGGCACTGATGGGCAGCAGTGATATGGGCACTGATGAGAAGGCACTGATAGGCATCACTGATGGACACCAATATGCAACACTGATGGATGACACTGACAGGTGGCATTGATGAGAAGGCACTGATGGGTACTGACAGACATTACTGATGGGCACTGAAAAAGCAACACTGATGGGAACTGATTTGCATCACTGGTAGGCACTGGTGGGCATCACTGGTGGGGACTGGTGGGCATCATTGGGGGGCACTGACAGGAATTAGTGATGGGGCAGATTGCCCCTGTGAGGAAAGTCGATTATCGTCTCTCCTAACTAGTGATGAGCCGAACACCCCCGGGTTCGGTTCGCACCAGAACCCGCGAACGGACCGAAAGTTCGAACGAACATTAGAACCCTATTAAATACAATGGATGCGAACGTTCGAATTCTAAAGTGCTAATTATAACAACTATTATGCATGTTATTGTCCTAAAAAGGGTTTGGGAACCCGGGTTCTGCACCAGGGGACATGTATCAATGCAAAAAGAAGTTTTAAAAACGGTCGTTTTTCGGGAGCAGTCATTTTAATGATGCATAAAGTGAAAAAAAAAAAGTCAAATATTCCTTTAAATATCGTACCTGGGGGGTGTCTAAAGTATGCCTGTGAAGTGCCACGTGTTTCCCGTGTTTAGAACTGTCCCTGCACAAAATGACACTTCTAAAGGAAAAAAAAGCCATTTAAAACTGCTTGCGGCTTTAATGTAATGTCTGGTCCCGGTAATATGGATGAAATTCTTTAAGAAAAATGGCATAGCTACCCCATGACCCCCCCCCCCCTACCCCAGCCCATTACCAGCCCCTTTGGGTCTTGTATGGATATTAAGGGGAACCCCGCACATAAAATAAAAAAGGCCCTATATACTCTGAACAGCCCTATACAGGCGGTGCATACAAGACAGGGACTGTAGGTTTGTTCTTATGTAGAATCTGTTTGTAATTTTGAACAGGTACATTGTTGAAGTGTAGCTCCAGACCAAAAATCTATTTTTAAACTTTTTGGAAAACATAGGTAAGGGTTATCACCCCTGTAACATTTGTTTTGCTGTCTGTGCCCCTGTTCAGAACATTTCACCTCACTTTCCGTCCCAATGACAACTGTTTTTGAAATGTGGTGTTTTTCTTGAAACAAGGATTGCTGATAAAGCATCAGTACAGAGGAGACACCTTTCTCCCATATTTATTCTTACAGGAGAGAATTTTCCTTCCTAGTGGTAGATTTCCTCTCACTTCCTGTTGTCTTCTTGCGTTTGCAAGTAGGAGTCGTTTGTAAGTTGGATGTTTGAAAGTAGGGACCTGCCGTATATACTCTGCAGAAATAGGCCCCTTAGTTGTTGGTGTTGGCACAACACTGTAAGCACTCACAGTTACTCTTGGTTGGTGCTGGAACGCCCTGCTGTCAACTATTATATCAGGAATTTTAATTACATATAATTGTTGAACAGTGGTAGTAAAAATTGGGCCTTTGATGGTGGTGCTGGTGCCACAACACTGTAAGCCCTGACAGTTACTCTTGGTGGGTGCAGCAATGGGCCCTGCTGTGAATTATTAGATCAAGAATTGTAATTACATGCCCCTGTTGAACAGGGGCTGAAAAATTGGGCCTTAGGCACTGGTGGCACAACACTGCAACCCCTCACAGATACTGTACTTGGAGCACAGCAATGAGCCCTGTTGCAAAGTATTGCTTCAAAAATTGTAATGACACGCCCCTGTTAAACAGGGGCTGAAAAATTGGGCCTTAGGCACTGGTGGCACAACACTGCAACTCCTCACAGATACTGTACTTGGAGCACAGCAATGAGCCCTGTTGCAAAGTATTGCTTCAAAAATTGTAATGACACGCCCCTGTTAAACAGGGACTGAAAAATTGGGCCTTAGGCACTGGTGGCACAACACTGCAACTCCTCACAGATACTGTACTTGGAGCACAGCAATGAGCCCTGTTGCAAAGTATTGCTTCAAAAATTGTAATTACACGCCCCTGTTAAACAGGGGCTGAAAAATTGGGCGTTAGGCACTGGTGGCGGCACCCATAAACAAAAATGATCTTACAAGCTATCATCATCAATCGTATCATTGAGGACTCGGAGGAGGAGGATAGCCAGTCAACATAACAGCACAGGCACTCAGCATCAGCATCAGTCTTGAAGGGATGTGACATGTTAAAATCAATTAGTCTGTTATATCAGCATCAGGTGTGTGGTAGCTGGTGGTGATCCAAGACTGGTTCATCTTGATGAAAGTCAGTCGATCAACCGAGTCGGTGGACAGGCGCACCCTGTGATCCGTGACAAATCCTCCAGCAGCACTGAATGTGCGTTCCGAAAGAACGCTGGATGCAGGACAGGCCAGTAGCTCAATTGCATACTGTGCAAGCTCTGGCCAGTGATCCATCCTCAAGACCCAGTAAGCCAGAGGATTTTCGGTGGGGAAGGTGTCCAAGTCTGACCTTGCCCCTAGATATTCCTGCACCATGTTTATCAGACGCTGGCGATGGTTGCTGGAACCGATCATACTTTGGGGCTGCGGACTAAAGAATTGTCTGAACGCATCGGTCAGACGGCCACCTTCCCCACCGCTCCTTCTTTGACTGGCCGAAGCCTCAGCAACTCGTTGTCCAGGACCAGGAGTTTGCAACCTCCCAGTCTCTGGGAACGCGTTGCACAGACCTTTCTGCAAGGCCTCCCGGAGTTGTCTCATCCTCTGCTCCCTCTGCGACGGTAACATAAGGTCCGCAACCTTACCCTTGTACCGTGGATCAAGGAGAGTGGCCAGCCAGTAATGGTCCCTCTCCTTGATCCGAAGAATACGAGGATCCTTCCGCAGACTTTGCAGGATCAGGGAGGCCATGCAGCGTAGGTTTGCTGAGGCATTCGCTCCGGAGTCCTCTGGGTCACTAAGGACGACATGATCCGCAGCCACCTCCTCCCAGCCACGTACAAGTCCACTGGTTTCTTGGGACTGTAAATCATCCCTAAAAGACTGCTGCTGATGATGCTGAGTGCCAGCCTCCACCTCCATGCTGACACAATCCTCCTCCTCCTCCTCCTCCTCCTCTTCCTGTGTGATGGGTGGGACAGAAGGAACACTGTCTGGGTAAAGGGGGCCTTGAGAGGCAAGGAAGTCCTCCTCTTCCTGCCTCTGTTCTGCCTCAAGTGCCCTGTCCATTATTCCACGCAGCGTGTGCTCCAACAGGTGGACAAGAGGTACAGTGTCACTGATGCATGCACTGTCACTGCTCACCATCCTCGTGGCCTCCTCAAATGGTGCCAGGACAGTGCATGCATCCCTGATCATGCCCCACTGGCGTGGAGAAAAAAAACCAAGCTCCCCTGACCCTGTCCTGGTGCCGTAGTCGCACAGGTACTCATTGATGGCCCTCTGCTGCGTGTGCAGCCGCTGCAGCATGGCCAACGTTGAGTTCCACCTGGTGGGCATGTCACATATAAGGCGGTTCTTGGGCAGGTTCAACTCCTTTTGCAGCTCAGCCAGGCGAGCACTGGCATTATAAGATCTGCGGAAATGCACACAGACTTTCCTGGCCTGCCTCAGGACATCCTGTAAGCCCGGGTACCTGCCCAAGAAGCGCTGCACCACCAGGTTAAGGACGTGAGCCACACAGGGCACATGGGTCAGTTGTCCCTGTCGGAGGGCGGAGAGGAGGTTGGTGCCATTGTCGCAAACCACCATTCCTGGCTTAAGCTGGCGTGGCGTCAACCACCTCTCGGCCTGGCCCTGCAGAGCAGACAGGACCTCTGCCCCAGTGTGGCTTCTGTCCCCCAAACACACCAGCGCAAGCACGGCATGGCATCTTTTTGCCTGCGTACTTGCGTAGCCCCGTGAACGGCTACGGAGCAACGCTGGTTCATAGGACAAACCACAGGAAGAGGCCATGGAGGAAGAAGAAGAGGAGGGGGTGGAGGAGAGAGGTGTGTCACAACCAGTAGTAGCATTTTGGAGGCGTGGCGGTGGGACAACCTCCAACACTACGGCACCTTGTCCTGAATCCTTCCCAGCTGCCAAAAGAGTGACCCAATGGGCCGTGAAAGAAAGGTAACGTCCCTGTCCATGCCTGCTGGACCATGAGTCAGCGGTAATATGCACCTTACCGCTGACCGCCCTGTCCAGCGAGGCCAAGACATTGCCTTCCACATGCCGGTAGAGAGCCGGAATAGCCTTCCGTGAGAAAAAGTGGCGTTTGGGAACCTGCCACTGAGGAACCGCACATTGCACAAACTCACGGAAGGGGGCCGAGTCTACCAACTGAAAAGGCAGCAGTTGAAGCGCTAGCAATTTAGCCAAGCTAGCATTCAACCATTGGGCATGTGGATGGCTGGGAGTGAACTTCTTTCGACGGTCCAGCAGCTGGGGCAGGGAAATTTGCCTGCTAGAATCGGACGTCGGTGTACTGCTAGCAGAGTGGGCGCAAGTACTTGGCTGTGACACACCTAATTCTACACCTTCATTCCTCTCAGTGCATGTTTCAGAGAGGACTGAAGTTATAGTGGGGTTGGAGATCCCAGCTGATGCGGTGCAAGGAGAGGTCCGCTTTGTTTTTTGGTGTGGGTCTTTGAGGTAGGCTTGCCAACGAGCTGCATGGCAGGTCAACATATGTCTGGTCAGGCATGTGGTACCCAAGCGGCTGATGTTTTGGCCACGCGATATACGCTTGAGACATATGTTGCAAACAGCAGCTGTGCGATCTGATGCACTAGCCTCAAAAAAGGCCCACACCAAAGAACTTTTTGAATGACGGGCAGAGGCAGCGCCCTGCACAGGCGGAGCTCTGCGGTGTGATTCCGTCGGTGTACTGCCCTTACGCTGGCCACCAAAGGGCATCCTGCCTCGTTGGAGATGTGCCTCCTCCTCATCCTCCTCCTCCTCCTCTCTCCTATTAGGCACCCACGTGGAGTCAGTGACCTCATCATCCCCTCCCTCCTCATCACTGGAGCCAATCTGGCAGTATGCTGCAGCTGCTGGAACATGACTGCCAGATTGGTGTCCTTCTTGAGCATCCCCTCTGTCTGCTCTCACGCTACTGCCTTCCTCTAGCTGGGTTTCATCATCAGACCCTTCGAAACGCTGGGCATCCTCCTGGAGCATGTACCCAACACTGTGCTGAAACAGTTCGGGGGACTCCTCAGGAGGAGGACATGGTGGGTCTAGGGAAGGAGTGACTGATGATTTGTCTGACATTGATACCAGGGAAGACGACGCTTTGGCAGCTGCTTTTCCAGTACCCTGAGCCTGGGTGAGAGAGGATGAGGAGGAGGAGGAGGGCTTGGTCATCCACTCTACCAAGTCTTCGGCATGATGTGGCTCAACATGTCCAGCTGCCGAAAAGAAGGACAAGCGTGTCCCATGGCCATGTGCTGATGACAATGCACCGCGTCCACGACCAGCACTGTTGCCCCCAGACACAGAGCCTGCTTGCCCTCTTTTATTGCCTCCTGACTGTCTGCCTCTCCTTGTTTGCCTTCCAGACATTCTAATAGATGGCCTGCAGGGAGATGGGAAAAAAGCAATAAGGGCTACCTTCAGGTGTCCTTCTCTGTCCCTTGAAACAAGGACTTTCACAGTGAAAGAAACTGACACTCTCCCTACCTACAGTTTTCTGTCCCTAGAAAAAATATTTTTTTTAAGCACAATATAGCACAAGGACAATTCACTCACTGTCCTTACAGGTCCCTGGAAACAAGGACTTGCAGAGTGAAAGAAAAAAAACACTCTCCCTACCTACAGTTTTCTGTCCCTAGAAAAAATGTTTTTTTTAATCACAATATAGCACAAGAACAATTCACTCACTGTCCTTACAGGTCCCTGGAAACAAGGACTTGCAGAGTGAAAGAAAAAAAACACTCTCCCTACCTACAGTTTTCTGTCCCTAGAAAAAATGTTTTTTTTAATCACAATATAGCACAAGGACAATTCACTCACTGTCCTTACAGGTCCCTGGAAACAAGGACTTGCAGAGTGAAAGAAAAAAAACACTCTCCCTACCTACAGTTTTCTGTCCCTAGAAAAAATGTTTTTTTTAATCACAATATAGCACAAGGACAATTCACTCACTGTCCTTCCAGGTCCCTGGAAACAAGGACTTGCAGAGTGAAATAAACTGACACTCTCCCTACCTACAGTTTTCTGTCCCTAGAATAAATGTTTTTTTTAAGCACAATATAGCACAAGGACAATTCACTCACTGTCCTTACAGGTCCCTGGAAACAAGGACTTGCAGAGTGAAAGAAAGAAAACACTCTCCCTACCTACAGTTTTCTGTCCCTAGAAAAAATGTTTTTTTTAATCACAATATAGCACAAGGACAATTCACTCACTGTCCTTCCAGGTCCCTGGAAACAAGGACTTGCAGAGTGAAATAAACTGACACTCTCCCTACCTACAGTTTTCTGTCCCTAGAATAAATGTTTTTTTTAAGCACAATATAGCACAAGGACAATTCACTCACTGTCCTTACAGGTCCCTGGAAACAAGGACTTGCAGAGTGAAAGAAAAAAAACACTCTCCCTACCTACAGTTTTCTGTCCCTAGAAAAAATGTTTTTTTTAATCACAATATAGCACAAGGACAATTCACTCACTGTCCTTACAGGTCCCTGGAAACAAGGACTTGCAGAGTGAAATAAACTGACACTCTCCCTACCTACAGTTTTCTGTCCCTAGAAAAAATGTTTTTTTTAATCACAATATAGCACAAGGACAATTCACTCACTGTCCTTACAGGTCCCTGGAAACAAGGACTTGCAGAGTGAAAGAAAAAAAACACTCTCCCTACCTACAGTTTTCTGTCCCTAGAAAAAATGTTTTTTTTAATCACAATATAGCACAAGGACAATTCACTCACTGTCCTTCCAGGTCCCTGGAAACAAGGACTTGCAGAGTGAAATAAACTGACACTCTCCCTACCTACAGTTTTCTGTCCCTAGAATAAATGTTTTTTTTAAGCACAATATAGCACAAGGACAATTCACTCACTGTCCTTACAGGTCCCTGGAAACAAGGACTTGCAGAGTGAAAGAAAAAAAAACACTCTCCCTACCTACAGTTTTCTGTCCCTAGAAAAAATGTTTTTTTTAATCACAATATAGCACAAGGACAATTCACTCACTGTCCTTACAGGTCCCTGGAAACAAGGACTTGCAGAGTGAAAGAAAAAAAACACTCTCCCTACCTACAGTTTTCTGTCCCTAGAAAAAATGTTTTTTTTAATCACAATATAGCACAAGGACAATTCACTCACTGTCCTTACAGGTCCCTGGAAACAAGGACTTGCAGAGTGAAAGAAAAAAAACACTCTCCCTACCTACAGTTTTCTGTCCCTAGAAAAAATGTTTTTTTTAATCACAATATAGCACAAGGACAATTCACTCACTGTCCTTACAGGTCCCTGGAAACAAGGACTTGCAGAGTGAAATAAACTGACACTCTCCCTACCTACAGTTTTCTGTCCCTAGAATAAATGTTTTTTTAAGCACAATATAGCACAAGGACAATTCACTCACTGTCCTTACAGGTCCCTGGAAACAAGGACTTGCAGAGTGAAAGAAAAAAAACACTCTCCCTACCTACAGTTTTCTGTCCCTAGAAAAAATGTTTTTTTTAATCACAATATAGCACAAGGACAATTCACTCACTGTCCTTACAGGTCCCTGGAAACAAGGACTTGCAGAGTGAAATAAACTGACACTCTCCCTACCTACAGTTTTCTGTCCCTAGAATAAATGTTTTTTTTAAGCACAATATAGCACAAGGACAATTCACTCACTGTCCTTACAGGTCCCTGGAAACAAGGACTTGCAGAGTGAAAGAAAAAAAACACTCTCCCTACCTACAGTTTTCTGTCCCTAGAAAAAATGTTTTTTTTAATCACAATATAGCACAAGGACAATTCACTCACTGTCCTTACAGGTCCCTGGAAACAAGGACTTGCAGAGTGAAAGAAAAAAAACACTCTCCCTACCTACAGTTTTCTGTCCCTAGAAAAAATGTTTTTTTTAATCACAATATAGCACAAGGACAATTCACTCACTGTCCTTACAGGTCCCTGGAAACAAGGACTTGCAGAGTGAAATAAACTGACACTCTCCCTACCTACAGTTTTCTGTCCCTAGAATAAATGTTTTTTTTAAGCACAATATAGCACAAGGACAATTCACTCACTGTCCTTACAGGTCCCTGGAAACAAGGACTTGCAGAGTGAAAGAAAAAAAACACTCTCCCTACCTACAGTTTTCTGTCCCTAGAAAAAATGTTTTTTTTAATCACAATATAGCACAAGGACAATTCACTCACTGTCCTTACAGGTCCCTGGAAACAAGGACTTGCAGAGTGAAATAAACTGACACTCTCCCTACCTACAGTTTTCTGTCCCTAGAATAAATGTTTTTTTTAAGCACAATATAGCACAAGGACAATTCACTCACTGTCCTTACAGGTCCCTGGAAACAAGGACTTGCAGAGTGAAAGAAAAAAAACACTCTCCCTACCTACAGTTTTCTGTCCCTAGAAAAAATGTTTTTTTTTAATCACAATATAGCACAAGGACAATTCACTCACTGTCCTTACAGGTCCCTGGAAACAAGGACTTGCAGAGTGAAAGAAAAAAAACACTCTCCCTACCTACAGTTTTCTGTCCCTAGAAAAAATGTTTTTTTTAATCACAATATAGCACAAGGACAATTCACTCACTGTCCTTACAGGTCACTGGAAACAAGGACTTGCAGAGTGAAATAAACTGACACTCTCCCTACCTACAGTTTTCTGTCCCTAGAATAAATGTTTTTTTTAAGCACAATATAGCACAAGGACAATTCACTCACTGTCCTTACAGGTCCCTGGAAACAAGGACTTGCAGAGTGAAAGAAAAAAAACACTCTCCCTACCTACAGTTTTCTGTCCCTAGAAAAAATGTTTTTTTTAATCACAATATAGCACAAGGACAATTCACTCACTGTCCTTACAGGTCCCTGGAAACAAGGACTTGCAGAGGGAAAGAAAAAAAACACTCTCCCTACCTACAGTTTTCTGTCCCTAGAAAAAATGTTTTTTTTAATCACAATATAGCACAAGGACAATTCACTCACTGTCCTTCCAGGTCCCTGGAAACAAGGACTTGCAGAGTGAAATAAACTGACACTCTCCCTACCTACAGTTTTCTGTCCCTAGAATAAATGTTTTTTTAAGCACAATATAGCACAAGGACAATTCACTCACTGTCCTTACAGGTCCCTGGAAACAAGGACTTGCAGAGTGAAAGAAAAAAAACACTCTCCCTACCTACAGTTTTCTGTCCCTAGAAAAAATGTTTTTTTTTAATCACAATATAGCACAAGGACAATTCACTCACTGTCCTTCCAGGTCCCTGGAAACAAGGACTTGCAGAGTGAAATAAACTGACACTCTCCCTACCTACAGTTTTCTGTCCCTAGAATAAATGTTTTTTTTAAGCACAATATAGCACAAGGACAATTCACTCACTGTCCTTACAGGTCCCTGGAAACAAGGACTTGCAGAGTGAAAGAAAAAAAACACTCTCCCTACCTACAGTTTTCTGTCCCTAGAAAAAATGTTTTTTTTAATCACAATATAGCACAAGGACAATTCACTCACTGTCCTTCCAGGTCCCTGGAAACAAGGACTTGCAGAGTGAAATAAACTGACACTCTCCCTACCTACAGTTTTCTGTCCCTAGAATAAATGTTTTTTTTAAGCACAATATAGCACAAGGACAATTCACTCACTGTCCTTACAGGTCCCTGGAAACAAGGACTTGCAGAGTGAAAGAAAAAAAACACTCTCCCTACCTACAGTTTTCTGTCCCTAGAAAAAATGTTTTTTTTAATCACAATATAGCACAAGGACAATTCACTCACTGTCCTTCCAGGTCCCTGGAATCAAGGACTTGCAGAGTGAAATAAACTGACACTCTCCCTACCTACAGTTTTCTGTCCCTAGAATAAATGTTTTTTTTAAGCACAATATAGCACAAGGACAATTCACTCACTGTCCTTACAGGTCCCTGGAAACAAGGACTTGCAGAGTGAAAGAAAAAAAACACTCTCCCTACCTACAGTTTTCTGTCCCTAGAAAAAATGTTTTTTTAAGCACAATATAGCACAAGGACAATTCACTCACTGTCCTTACAGGTCCCTGGAAACAAGGACTTGCAGAGTGAAAGAAAAAAAACACTCTCCCTACCTACAGTTTTCTGTCCCTAGAAAAAATGTTTTTTTTAATCACAATATAGCACAAGGACAATTCACTCACTGTCCTTACAGGTCCCTGGAAACAAGGACTTGCAGAGTGAAAGAAACTGACACTCTCCCTACCTACAGTTTTCTGTCCCTAGAATAAATGTTTTTTTAAGCACAATATAGCACAAGGACAATTCACTCACTGTCCTTCCAGGTCCCTGGAAACAAGGACTTGCAGAGTGAAAGAAACTGACACTGTCCCTACCTACAGTTTTCTGTCCCTAGAATAAATGTTTTTTTTAAGCACACTATAGCACAAGCACAAAACACACTGACACTCTCCCTACCTATCCTTCTCTTTCCCTAAACTAAAGGAATCCAGGTTAAGCAAGAAAGAAATAACAGTCACTGTCCCTGCCTATGCTGCTCTATCCCTGCTCCGGAACACACTACACTAGGCCGCCGTGCTGGCGGCCTTTTATAGTGTGGGGCGTGTACTAAACACCCTCAGCAATAATTGGCCACAGGCATCCTGCCTGTGGCCAATCATTGCTCTCCTCGCTGCCGGCGCTGTGATTGGCCAAGCATGCGGGGTCACAGTGCATGCTTGGCCAATCACAGCGCCTGGATGACACTGCGATGGCGTAGTGCATTGTGGGCCGTTCGCGTCACTCGAATTTGGCGCGAACGGCCCAAATCGTTCGATCTTCGTCGAACGATCGAACAGCCGATGTTCGAGTCGAACGTATGTTCGACTCGAACACGAAGCTCATCCCTACTCCTAACACGCTGTCAGTTAGAGGAGAGTAATACCGATAACCGCAATTTCCTATTTACACTGAAATCAGCTGTTATTGGACACAGCTGATCACATGGTAAAGAGTCTACGTCATAGGCTCTTTACTGAGATTGGTGATTCGGTGTGTCCGAGGGACTCTGCACCATGGATCGCCATGAGTGGACCATTCTGAAGGAAGTCATATGTCATCCACTCAGAACGGGAAAACCCCCGCTCAGCTGTCATTCTGCAATAGACCAGATGGGAAGGTTTTACGGTGATAGCATTACTTGTAAAGACTATTTTTATTTTAATCACAAGTTTTTATGAAAATAGTATCTGGTGACACTGATATAAAGTCCTTGTTTGGACACTTTGAATTATGGGGTGACAATTAGGGATGAGCTTCGAGCTCGAGTTAAACCCATGTTCGACTCGAACATCGCCTGTTCGACGAATTTCAAAAATGATGGGTTGTTCGTGACAAATTCGAGTGGAGTGTCACGGCCCGTAATTCACTGCGGCATCGCAGTGCATTGCTGGCTGATGATTGGCCAAGCATGCACTATGACCCGCATGCTTGGCCAATCACAGTGGCGTAAGTACAGAGAGCCCTAATTGGCCAAAGCCAGGGTGGCTTTGGCCAATCATGGCTCAGAGGAGTAGGTACACACCCCACACTATATAAGGCCGCCGGCTTGGCGGCTTTGTATAGCGTGTTGGCGTTGGTTAAAGGAAAGAGACAGAGAGAGAGAGGCAGTGTAATTTGATTTAAGTTAGATAGAGCAGGCAGGCGAGTCAGTTAGCTGCAGTTACAGTGAGTAGAGGATATATATGCATCCTAGGTGTTGTATATATAATTTACACACTGTATTCAGTTTAGCTATATCCGTTCCTGTTATTTTCTATACTGGCAGGCAGGTGATTGTGCTAGCTTCAGTGTTTCACTTAGTGTACTGTGTGCTTTGCACAGTGTGCACCAAAAGCTTTCCTGAAAACAATTGCTGGTGTTCTGATACAAATACAGGCAGGGTGCTGCAGTATTTTGCTTTAGTGTCCTTTGCACAGTGTGCACCAAAAGCTTACCTAAATACAATTGCTGGTGTTCTGATACAAATACAGGCAGGGAGCTGCAGTATTATGCCTTAGTGTCCTTTGCACAGTGTGCACCTAAAGCTTACCTCAATACAATTGCTGGTGTTCTCATACAAATACAGGCAGGGAGCTGCAGTATTTTGTTTTAGTGTCCTTTGCACAGTGTGCACCTAAAGCTTACCTCAATACAATTGCTGGTGTTCTGATACACATACAGGCAGGGAGCTGCAGTATTTTGCTTTAGTGTCCTTTGCACAGTGTGCATCTAAAGCGTACCTTACAATTGCTGGTGTTCTCATACTAATACCACAGGCAGGGAGCTGCAGTATTTTCAGTTAGTGTACTGTGACCTTTGCACAGTGTGCACCTAAAGATACCTGAAGACTAGAGTTGAGCGGACACCTGGATGTTCGGGTTCGACGGGTTCGGCCGAACTTCGGAAAAAAGTTTGAGTTCGGGACCGAACTTGACCCGAACTTGACCCCGAACCTGAACCCTATTTAAGTCAATGGGGACCCGAACTTCTGAGTACTATTCGCGCATGTTTCCCGTGCTTAGAATTGTCCCTGCACAAAGTGTCATTTCTGAAGGAAAAAAAGTAATTTAAAACTCACTCGCGGCTATAAGGAATTGTCGCCTCCCGGCAATACATAGAAAAGTCATTGATAAAAAATAAAATAAAGTGTGGGGGTTCCCCCAAATTCAATTACCAGGCCCTTCAGGTCTGGAATGGATATTAAGGGGAACCCTGCCGCAATTTTTTTTTTTAAATGTGTGGGGTTCCCCCAAATATCCATACCAGGCCCTTCAGGTCTGGTATAGAGTTAAAGGGGAACTCCACCCCAAATTTAAAAAAAATGGCGTGGAGTACCCCCAAAAATCCATACCAGACCCTTTATCTGAGCACGCAACCTGGCAGGCCGCAAGAAAAGAGGGGGGGACGAGAGAGTGCCCCCCCTCCTGAACCGTACCAGGCCACATGCCCTCAACATGGGGAGGATGTCCCCATGTTGATGGGGACAAGGGCCTCATCCCCACAACCCTTGCCCGGTGGTTGTGGGAGTCTGCAGGCGGGGGGCTTATCGAAATCTGGAAGACCCCTTTAAAAAAAGGGACCCCCAGAACCCACCCCCTATGGTAATTGGTAAGGGGTACATTGTACCCCTACCATTTTATGAAGAAAGTGTAAAAAAAATAAAAAAAAAACACACAAACACCTTGGAAAAGTCCTTTATTAAAAAAAAAACAAAAAAAAACATTCCAGCGATGAAATCCAGTGTCCCGCGGCGATCCCGATGTCCAGCGCTGTCCAAACGAGACGTCATTGGCTGAGCCTGAGCGGACCTGATGGGGAACTTCCTCCGCAGTGTATTAAATGAATAGACCCGCCCCTTCTAAAGTTCCCCATCAGGTCCGCTCAGCCAATGACGTAGGTGTAAGGCTAAGCGGACCTGATGCGGAACGTGAGAAGGGGCGGGTCTATTCATTTATTACACTGTGGAGGAAGTTCCCCATTTGGACAGCGCTGGACATCGGGATCGCCGCAGGACACTGGATTTCATCGCTGGAATGTTTTTTTTTTATTTTTTATTTTTTTATTTTTAATAAAGGACTTTTCCAAGGTGTTTGTATGTTTTTTTTAAAAAAAAATTACACTTTCTTCGTGAAATGGTAGTGGTACAATGTATCCCTTACCAATTCACATGGGGGGCGGGATCTGTGGGTCCCCTTTGTTAAAGGGGTCTTCCATATTCCGATAAGCCCCCCACCCGCAGACCCCCACAACCATCGGGCAAGGGTTGTGGGGATGAGGCCCTTGTCCCCATCAACATGGGGACATCCTCCCCATGTTGAGGGCACGTGGCCTGGTATGGTTCAGGAGGGGGGGCACTCTCTCGTCCCCCCTCTTTAACTGCGTCCTGCCAGGTTGCGTGCTCAGGTAAGGGTCTGGTGTGGATTTTTAGGGGGACTCCACGTAATTTTTTTTTTATTTGGGGTGGAGTTCCCCTTAAAATCCATACCAGACCTGAAGGGCCTGGTATGGATATTTGGGGGAACCGCACACATTTTTTTTTTAAATTTGCGGCAGGGTTCCCCTTAATATCCATACCAGACCTGAAGGGCCTGGTAATTGAATTTGGGGGAACCCCCACGCTTTTTTTTTGTTATCAATGACTTTTCTATGTATTGCCGAGAGCCGATAATTCATTATAGCCGCGAGTGAGTTTTAAATGACTTTTTTTCCTTCAGAAATGGCACTTTGTGCAGGGACAGTTCTAAGCACAGGAAACAAGCGTGACTTTACATGCATATTGCCGAACACCGGACCCGAACCCGAGCATTGTTCGGGTCCGGGACCCAAAAACCCAAAAGTTCGGTACAGACCCGAACTTTACAGTTTGGGTCCGCTCAACCCTACTGAAGACAATTTCTGGTGTTCTCATACTAATACCACAGTATTTTCAATTAGTGGTCCATGTTGCCGGGACCACACATTACATTAAAGCCACAAGCAGTTTTAAATGACTTTTTTTCCTTTAAAAATTTCATTTTGTGCAGGGACAGTTCTAAACACGGGAAACATGTGCCACTTCTTCACAGGCATACTATAGACACCCACCAGGTACGATATTTAAAGGAATATTTCACTTTTTTTTCACTTTATGCATCATTAAAATCACTGCTCCCGAAAAAACGTCTGTTTTTAAAACTTCTTTTTGCATTGATACATGTCCCCTGGGGCAGGACCCGGGTCCCCAAACCCTTTTTCGGACAATAACTTGCATATTAGCCTTTAAAATTAGCACTTTTGATTTTGAACATTTGAGTCCCATAGACTTTAATAGGGTTCTAAAGTTGGTGCAAACTTTTTGTCTGTTCACAGGTTCTGGTGCGAACCGAACCGGGGGGTGCTCGGCTCATCCCTAGTGACAATGTTCTGCCCACAATTCCTACCTGTAAATCCCCCGGTTACATGATTCCCCAAAGAATCTGTACTGATATACATTGTCCAGGAATCTTCCACTGTTGTTACTTAAAGTGAAGTGTCACCCCAAAGCCAAAATTCCTGCAAAGGAGATTTAAAATAAAAGTAGAGAAAAAATGCACTACTTCAATACCGGGCCTATTCTGGCACTTCTCTCCTTCATGTAAAAATCATAATTTTTTTGCTAGAAAATTAGTCAGAGCCCCCAAACAGACACCCTAGGGAATAAAATGGCGGTCATTGCAACTTTTTTCTCGCACAGTATTTGGGCAATAATTTTTAAAACGCCTTTTTTGGGGAAAAAAACGGTTTCATGAGTTAAAAAATAACAAAACAGTAAAGTTAGCCCAATTTTTTTGTATAATAGGAAAGATGATGTTATGCCAAGAAAATAGACACCTAACATGTCACGCTTTAAAATTCTGCACACTCATCTAATTGCACCAAACTTCAGTACAGGGTACTATTTTCGAGTTACAGAGGATGTCTAGTGCTAGAATTGTTTTTGGCACTCTAACACACGTGGCGATACCTCACATGTGTGGTTTGAATGACGTTTACTTATGTGGGCGGGACTTACATGTGTGTTCGCTTCTATTTGAATTTATTTTATTTTATTTTATTTTTTACTTTTTTTTACACTTTTTTTATCACTTTTATTCCTATTACAAGGAATGCAAACATCCCTTATAATAGGAATGTGTGTGACAGGTCCTCTTTATGGAGAGATGCGGGGTCAATAAGACCCCACATCTCTCATCCAGGCTGAAAAGCATGAGATTGTGAAAGAAAAATCACCAGTCTCATGCTGTTTACTTCCGGGTACCCGGGCGTGATGTAATAACGTCACGCCTGGGCCTCTTGACGGTTATAGAGATGACTGGAAATCTCTATCGTTGTAAGCCGGCGCCAGTCGATTCTTTCTCTGGGCCCCTGATGGTATGGGAGAGCCCGGAGAAGCACCGGATGACGGCGGGAGGGGGGTGTCCCCTCCCGCCGCCTATAAGAACGATTAAGCGGTGTAACTGCCTCTATGATCATTCTTATCATGCACAGAATCGCCGGCTGCAAAGAAGGATATCTGAATTATGCCTGTAGGTGCAGGCGTCATTCAGATATCACTGAACAAAGTCAAGGACGTCATATGATGGCCTGCGGTGTTGAAGTGGTTAATGAAAAACAAAAACCACAATGACCTCAGTCCCGGCTTCCAAGAGAAGTGGGTGACCTTAACTCACACTTCCTTACTCACTGCTGCCCCCTGGGATATCTGGACCCCTGAAATCCGGTGAGAATATCCCCTACAATGGTCCTCTTGTTCCCCCCATAATCCTCTATGATGTAATCTTCTACAGACAGATCTCTCTCTGTATTACATGTATATACTGTACAGGGCCGAGTTACAGCTGTGCTCATAAGTCTACACATCCCCGTTAGAGTTTGTAAGTTGTGGATCATTTTTTAGGAAAACACATTGATTTTATTTGTAATGTGATTAGAATGAAACAATCAGACATCCCAGAATAGCACAATCCTAATCAGTGCCGGAATCAGCAGACAAAAATCTTTATTATCATAATGCACTTCCTGACCTTTGAACTCAGGTCACCTGACTTACAAGGCCAATAAGGAAGGTTTTGGATGACCCCTCCCCCTCTTTAATAGGATGAGGTCACAGTGGCCATAGTGACATGTGATTTATCTGTGATAGGGAAGATATAAAGTGCACAGGGAGAGATTAGTGGAGGGATTGTAGGGATCGGCGGGTCTGATAAAGTAGATGGAATCCCTTACTGAATGTCATAGAGGTAATGAGGAAGAATTTATGAAATGATAAGATAATTATTAATTGTATCTTTTCTTATTATAATATGTCTATGTAATGTAAGGCTGACGTGTCATTACGAAAACCTTTTACCCAACTCCATGTCATTTCATGTCTTGTCTGATAAAGTTGTAATGGGATTGAACTTTGTAATATCATGTCATGTTTGTCAGTGGAAAGTGTTATCAGATCAATGTGACCTTTGTCATGTGACCGTGTATTACCTATTCTGGAAATCACCATCTTCATCTTATGAGAATTCATTCACTCAAGGTACACCTATACTGATTAGGACATAAAAAGAGATTTCATTCAATAAAATAGTACAGAATGAGATTCCTTGTGAAGTCTGTACTCTGTGACATCACATAACCGCACACCACCTGACAATTTCCTGACCAATCAGATCCCACCTCCATAATATAGAAATAAAACATTCATTATACAAATGTGCGCCATTTCTTCTACAATATTATCACCTTTATCACTTTTACTGCCAGAACCATTTTTTTTCACACATAATAAAATAAACATTTTAAGCCTGAAGATTAGTTACCCCCTAAACATTCTATATTGTCTGAAAGCAGAGAACCTGGAGAATAAAATGTTGATAGTTTTATGTCACATGTTTTTAATAAAACATTTTATCCAATGCCCATTTAAAAAAATTGTTAATAAAATATGAGATTATGTTCAGTAAATACCCAACATGTCACAATATAAAATGTTGTGTGTCCTTAAAACTAGACATGTGCACTACTAAAAAATGTGTTAGTTTTAGTTTCATTCGTTTATTTTTTTCTGAAATTCCAAAATTTGTAAATTCATAAATTAGAAAATTCTGAATTCGAAAAATTCGGAAAGATCAGAATTCGAGAAATTCGGAAAATTCTGAATTAGTAAATTTGTAAATTTGAAAATTCGGATATCATAAATCCGTAAATTCAAAAATTTTGAAATTCAAAATTCAGACATTCGAAAATTTGGAATTTAAAAAATGTGGAATTCGAAAAATTTGTACGTTTTGTAAAATTCGGAATTCATAAATTCGTAAATTTGAAATTCGTAGATTAGAAAATTTGAATATTCGTAAATTCAGAAATTCGTAAACTCGTAAATTCGAAAGTTTCTAAATTTAAAAATTCAGAATTAGAAAATTAGAAAATTCAGAAAATGTAATATCCTTAAGTAAGAAAATCCGAAAATAAGAAAGGAAAATCTGAATATTAGAAAGAACAAAAATCCAAAAATTGTAAATAAGTAACTAACTAACTAACTAATAATAACTATTAAATTATAGGTATTGGAATGTCCTTTCAAATTTGGCTGTTAGTGAAAGTAACAAATACAAATTTATCCAAAGTTACAAATTATCCGAGATAAAGAATGCCGTATCTAAACAAATGGAACAAAATGAAATAATAATAAATAATAATAATAATATGTTTATATTATTATTATCATTATTTATTATGATTAATTTGTTACTTTCCATTTGTTTAGATACGGCACTCATTATTATGGATAATTCGTAACTTCAGATAAATTTGTATTTGTTACGTTCACTAATAGCCAAATTTGAAAGAAAATTTCAATACCTATAATTTAATAGTTAAGTTATTATTAGTTATTATTTCATATTTTCAAATTTTCGGGTTTTCAAATTTTCGGATTTTTATTCTTATTTTTGTATTTCCGAATTTCCGAATTTCCGGATATTTTGGATTTACAAATTTCTGAATTATTGAATTTTCGAATTTCAGAAATAAATTTAACATCAAATTAAATTTGAATCTGAACTGTAAACATATTTGTAAAATAAAGACTGTGTGTGTTATTAGGGTATCATTTAGAAATAATGCTGTTTTTGTTAAGCCAAAGGTGATGTAAAGAGTCATTGTAATCAAAATGCACTTTTTAAATGTAAACATTTTGGCTGCCGCATTAGAATCGAAAAAAAAAAACGTACATTTTTGAATTGACCAATTTGACATTTAGCGATTCAAACGTTTCAAATCCAAAAAATCTGTAAATTCGAAGAAGATTTGATAAAACAAATAAAAAAAATTCTGAATATGAATCCCGAATATGAATTTAACAAATCAACCAAATTTAACAAAACAAAATATCTAGAATAACAAAACTAAACGAAAGGAAATTAAACAATGTTTTTCATCATGCACATCTCTACCTGAGACAACCACAAACTTTGGTCCTCAGAATTGTCCATAATTTACACTTTAAAAGCCTTTATTTGTCAGTTTAGTTACTTTTTTGTCTTAATTTTTTGTTATTTTTTTATAAATTTTTTCACATGTATCTCTTGAATTCCACAGAAGAAAGATAATGGAGTGTAAATTGTTGTGTATGATCTGCTTCCCTGGACACTTCTGTTGTTGGTGGGTTACTATCAGACGTGTGTGCTTCATTTAGTTCCCAATCTAAATTTGGAGGAAATTTCTGTTATTCGGAGATTCGGATGTGTCTGAATTTTCGAATTACAGTAATAAAGAATTTCAACCAATCCAAAATAAGGAAATAAAATTTTTCGGAAATAACAAATTATTTTAATAGAATCAAATTCTAATTGAATTGGATTTAAATTTGAAAACAAACTCAATATGTGAACTTTTTTAAATTTGAATTTCAAATTTTTAAATTTGAAATTCAAGTTTTTTAAATTTGAATTTTTGAAGTGGGCTTTAAATGTTTTTCTATTCTTTTCTATTCTATTTGAAATTATGGATTTTAAAAGACGGCAATATAGTTTCTATTGTATTCAAAATTTTTAAGTCATATTTCAAAATTAGAATTTCAGAAGGTTGCAATATTCTTTCTTTTTTATTCTATTATATTCTATTTTTTTTCTATTCAAAATTTGAATTTTGAAAGATGGCTGTATTCTTTCAAAATTCATATTTAAAAAGTTCAATTTCTGAAGACAGCTATATTCTTTCTATTTTATTTTGTTTTATTATATTCAAAATATTACATTTCAAAAGATGGCTATATTATTTTTTATTTATTTATTCTGAAATTTTAAATTTGAATATTGAAAGACAGATATATTTTTTCTTTTTTTTTATTCTATTTTAAATACTAATTTTGGTAAACGGCTACATTCTTTCTACTTTATTCTTTTCTATTCAAAGTTTGAACTTCAAAATTAAAATTTTGAAAGTTAGCTATGTATTTTTTTCTATTTTATTTTATTTGAAATTTGAATTTATGACGTTGGATATTTTCCTTCTTTTTTACTCTATTCTATTTGTTTTTATTCAAAATTCATATTTCAAAATTAGAATTTTCAAACACAGATTTATATTTTTATATTTTATTTTATTATATTTGAAATACACATTTTGGAAAATGGCTATATTATTTCTATTTTATTCTTTTCAAATTTCAAATTTGTGAAGACGGCTATATTCTTTCTACTTTATTCAACTCCATTCTATTTTAATCTATTCAACTTTTTTATTTTTGGAGAACAGCTATATTCTTTCAATTTTAGTCATTTTTTTCAAAATTCGAATTTTGATATTTGAAATTGGATTTTGGATGACAGCTATATTCTTTCAATTCTATTCTATTCTATTCTATTCAAAATTTGAAATTCAAATTTTTAAATTCAAATTTTTTAATTCAAATTTTGGAATTTGTCTATAGATTTTATTATATTATATTGTTTTCGAAATTATGGATTTTAGAAAGTGTACTTTCTATTCCATTGTATTCAAAATCGGATATTCAAACTTTGAATTTCAGAAGAATGTTATATTCTTTTTATTTTTTAAATGATATTATTTTTCTATTCTATTCTTTCTTGTTCAAAATTAGCATTTCAGAAGAGGGCTATATGCTTTCTATTTTATTCTGTTCTATTCTATTCAAAATTTGAAATACAAATTTCATAAGACAGATACATTTGTTAGACATGTGCATTCGTTTTCGTCCGAATTTTCGGGTATTTTCTTTATCATTTTAACAAACGAAAATGAACATGCAGAATGCGAAATCTGAAAGATCCAACATAAAAAATGCTTTATTTTCATTTTCGTTGCTACAACAGTTCGATATAGATAGGAGATTCGACATGACGCTGACAATAGCGATCTGTGTCTATCGAACCTGTGGTAGAATGCGCCTAACCCTAACTCTTTTAGTCCAAGATTATTCTACATAGAGAGGAAAGATTGGACATTATAGAGACAGTGTTGGGGATAGACCATTCCACATGAATGACGAAGATTCGATGAAGCAACGAAAAACATACAAACGTCAAATCTGTCATTGAAGTCTTATGGTGTCTGTCGAAAGTTCTAAGAAGATTCGACAAGCAGCTAAACTGTATGACGCCGCAATCGTACATCTCCGGTCAAATGCTCGGCCCATAGGCTGTAGAAGAATTTGAATGTTGGTTGACTAGTAATAATAATTTATAAATATAATTATTACTAGTGTCATACAACATTAGAATTCTTCTATAGCTTGTAGGCGGAACATTCGACCGGAAATGTACGATTGCGGCTTCGTACAGTTTAGCTGCTTCGACAAATCTTCTTAGAACATTCGACAGACACCATAAGCCTTCAATGACAGATTCAACATTAATTTATTTGGATTTTCGAACAAATGCATTTTTTAACTAAACAAAATAAATAAAAACAAATTTCGGGAGTAACTAAATAATATGTATTTTTCGGACAAAAACTAAATTCCTAAACAAAATATTTCAGTGTGCACATGTCTAACATTTGTTCTTTTTTATTCTATTCTATTCTTTTCTTTTTAAAATGAAATTTAATTTTGGAAGACAGATGTATTTTTTTTCTATTTTTTTATTCTATTATTTTCAAATTCAAAATTTGAATTTCTAAATTCAAATCGTGAAAGTCACCTATATATTGTTCTATTTTATTCTATTCTATTTGAAATGATCATTTCGGAAGAAGGCTATATTCTTTTGATTATATTCAAAATCCAGTTTATAAATTCGATTTTTGAAAGGCGGCTATATTTTTTTCTTTTTCTCTATTCTATTCAATTCAAAATTCAAACTTTGAAATTCAAAATTAATATTTTGAACAAAAGCTATATTCTTTTTATTTTGTTCTGGTCAATTATTTTCTAAATTTGAAATTCTATACTTTTCTATTCACAATTCCTATTTCAAAATGTGAATTTATGAAGACAGCTTTTATTTATTATTTTATATCTGAAATACAAATTTCAGAAAATGGCTATAGTCTTTCTGTTTTATTCTATTCTATTCAAAATTCTAATTTGGGAAGATGGCTATATTCTTTCTGTTTTATTATATTCTATTCAAAATTCTAATTTGGGAAGATGGCTATATTCTTTCTATTTTATTCTATTCTATTCAAAATTCCAATTTGGGAAGACGGCTATATTCTTTCTATTTTGTTCTACTACATTCTATTTTAATCTATTCAAATATAGATTTTCGTAAGATGGCTGTACTCTTTCTATATAATTTAATTGTATTCAAAATTTGAAATTCAAATATTGGAAGACAGTTATATTCTTACATTTTATTCCATTATATTATAATCTATTATTTATCCTATTCTATTCCATTCTATTCTAATCTGTTATTTTATTCTATTCTTTTTTGTTCTTTGATTTTCTATTATATTCTGTTTTATGCTATTCTTTTATATTCTTTTCTGTTCTTTATATAATTTGTATTCTATTATATCCTTTCCTATCATGTTCTATTATATTATTTTATTTTCCATTATATTCTGATTTATTCTTTTATATTCTGTTCTATTCTATTATTTTATATTCTATTCTATTTTATTCTGTTTTATTATATTCAATTTTTTTATATTCTATTCTGTTTTATTCCGTTTTACTCTATTATTTTCTATTCTGTTCTATTCTATTCTATTTTATGAAGCAGCCTAAGTAGGAATCACCATATTTTTTTATTTTAAACCTTGATGTTATTACATTGGTCTACACATTTTGGGAAATCATCACCCTCCGAGATAAAATGTTCTAATTATTACATATTGTGATTAGATGAATTAGAAAACAGATTATAAAGGTGCTGGTTGGCTAAAGTTTTCAAGATATTTCACAATAAAGATTTATACACAGACGAGTATATTTTCCTACAAGGGAGGGAGGTGTCTGATGGTCATGATGTCTCGTAACTTCTCCACAAAGTGCGGTAGAACAATGAAAATGGCACCACATGGAAGTATAAATGTATCTTCACTGTGAGACTAAAGATTATTACCTGACTGTCATTTATTGTTCTTTTATTACAAGGTACATTTGTCTTGGTCAAATCTACGCCTCATACAGTTACATCTGGTGACTTGTGAAAGTGTCATTGCCTCACATTTCCAAGGAACAGTTGTGTGATATTTTCCCTCAGAAGACAGAATAGACATGTGCAATTTGTTTCATTCTGAATTTGTTTTTTAATGAATTTCGACAAATTAGTTCATTTGGAAATATCAAAATTAACCACTTCAGCCCCGGAGGATTTGGCTGCCAAATGACGGGCCACTTTTTGCAATTCGGCACTGCGTTGTTTTAACTGACAATTGCGAGGTTGTGCGACGTGGCTCCCAAACAAAATTGACGTCCTTTTTACCCCACAAATAGAGCTTTCTTTTGGTGGTATTTGGTCACCTCTGCGGTTTTTATTTTTTGCGCTATGAACAAAAATAGAGCGACAATTTTTAAAAAAAGCAATATTTTTAACTTTTTGCTATAATAAATATCCCTAAAAAAATACATTTTTTTCCCTCAGTTTAGGCCGATACATATTCTTCTACATATTTTTGGTAAAAAAAATCACAATAAGCGTTTAGTGATTGGTTTACGCAAAAGTAATGGCGTCTACAAAATAGGGGATAGTTTTATGGCATTTTTTATTTATTTTTTTTTACTAGTAATGGCGGCGATTAAGGAATTTTTTATCATGACTGCGACATTATGGAGGACACATCGGACACTTTTGATACTATTTTGGGATCATTCACATTTATACAGCGATCAGTGCTATACAAATGCACTGATTACTGTATAAATGTGACTGGCAGGGAAGGGGTTAACCACTAGTAGGCTAGGAAGGAGTTAAGTGTGTCCTAGGGAGTTATTATAACTGTGTAGGGGGGGGGGGAGATTCCTGTGAAACGACACTGATCGCTGCTCCAGATGAGAGGGAGCAGAAGATCAGTATCCTGTCATTAGGCAGAACAGGGAGATGCCTTGTTTACACTTGCTTCTCAAATACCCCTCCAAAAAAAATTGAAAATCTTAAATAATAACTAACTAATAATAACTATTACTATCTATTAAATTATAGGTATTGGAATTTCTTTTCAAATTTGGCTGTTAGTGAATGTAACGAATACAAATTTATCTGAAGTTACGAATTATCCAAAACAACGAATGCCATATCTAAACGAATGGAACGGAACAAAATAATAATAGTAAATAACAATAATAATACTAAAAATGTTTTATTAATATTTATTAATTATTTGTTCCTTTCCATTTGTTTAGATACCGCATTCTTTATTTCGGATAATTCTTAACTTCGGATAAATTCGTAATCGTTACGTTCACTAACAGCCAAATTTGAAATTCCAATACCTATAATTTAATAGTTAGTTATTATTAGTTAGTTAGTTAGTTAGTTAGTTAGATAGTTAGTTATTCTTTCTTATTTTCTTATTTTTAATCTTTAAATTTTTGAATTTACGAATATTCAAATTTACAAATTTTCGAATTTATGAATTTTCAAATTTAGGAATGTACGAATTTACGAATTGCGATCTTAACGAATGATCCGAAAAACAAAAGCAAAAATAAAACGAATGAAACAAAAACAAATGGATTTTTCGGCAGTGCACAAGTCTAGACAAGGTGCCTCCAAACTATGTAAACAATGCATAAAACTTCTGATACATTTGTGGCAACGTTACATTTGCACCCCAAAAGTGACAGCAGTGGTAATAAAGGCACACCACCTATATTTTGGATGTAAAATGGGGATCAGGACAAGAGTCGGGTCCCTCTTTATTGTTGCATTTCATGTGAAAACTTATCTGCATCATTGGCTAAACAAGAAGAAAAAGTCCATGCCTTTCACAGTCCCAATGGTGTGGAGGGAACCCACCAATCATAGTAGTGACTGCTATTTTTGTATGGATCTCCCAATTGTAAAAGTTATCTCAAAAAAGAATATCAAACATTCCATCCGCACTGCGTCTTTTACCCCATGGTGTATAATCGCACACCCCCCTCATAATTTTGAATTATTTTGATGCAGTTTTGACCTGAAGTTGTATCTTGGAAACTGGAGCCAATGAATACTCAGGACTTAATTTTCCTTTATTAGTGACCCAATTATGGTAAAATTTTGCTACTTTAATTTCATTTCATTTCTACTCTTTGTAGACCAGTGTTATTGTAATATGTATCTATTTCAAATTAAAGTTAATTTCAAATTTGTATAATTCATTTTGTTATAATTTATTTCAGATTAGTTGACATTTGTTACGTTTGTGATTTGGAAATTCAAATACTTCCGAATCTCCAATTAATGAAAATTTTGTCTGAATTTTGATTTGTATCTAAATGAATTGCACAGGTCTAGTGGATAGATGGAAGCCTCTCCTCAGTGCAAAACAAATACAGGTTCTGAAGAACTCTCAGACTGTGAGGACCAAGATTCTCTCCTCTGATGAAACCAAAATGGAAGTGTTTGGCCTCAATTCTAAATGTTATGTCTGGAGGAAACCAAGCAGTGCTCATTAGACATGTGCAATTTGTTGCTGTCTGAATACAAATTCAGACAAGTTTTTGGTTATTCAGAGATTCGGTTGTATCTAAATCTAGTAACACATTTTGTTGAAATTCATTAAATTTCATTTTGTTTATTCGTTTTGTAATGAGTTCCAAATTTTCTGAACGAATACATTTCGGAACAGTTGAAAAATGATCGACCGATTTTTGTGTGAAGAATAGCTAGTTGTTAAGCAGGGAGCCGGGCAGACGGCCACCGCATCCTTAACAACCAATGATTAATCAGCTGTCAGCAGGCTTCCCCACTGACAGCTGAAATGCCGGCAAAACAAAAATGGCATGGGGTCCCCCAAAAAACAATACCAGGCTCTTATCCGAGCATGCAGCCCAGCAGGTCAGGAAAGAGGGGGACGAGCATGTGCCACACCTCCTGAACCATACCAGACCACATGCCCTCAACATGGGGGGTGCTTTGGGGTGGGGGGCTCTGTTTTGTCTCAAAATAACCTAATATCATGGAGCAATTCATCCTTAAAATCCTAATAGAAGCAATGTAGCCATTAATCAGGGCTTAGCACTCTATTCTCCCTTCTTCTCATGTACCTGATCTGTGTTTACATTAGAGATTAGAAGTCTGGCAGGCTGTCAAGCATTAAGGTGGATTAGAATGAAACTACTTCTGTTGGAAACATTGATGATTAATTACTCCACAGTGTCTGCACCTACAGAGATGACTAAGAGATTATCTGAACATCCTGAGCCCATTCTCTAGATTTAGGCGGGTATGGGCCACCTGACATACTGTTCAACATTGAAAAATTATGAATCTAACTTTGTGAAAGAGACAAGGAAGGAATTAGGCAGCACAATGAGATATAGGTAGAAATGTTTACAGAAATAATATTCAGAAATGCAAATTCATCAGGAAATTACATTCAACAGATATGCGTAACTGCTTAACCACTTAACGACCGCCCACCGCCGATTTACGTCGGCAGAATGGCACGGACAGGCAGAATCACGTAGATCTACGTGATCGCCTTTGTGCAGTTGGGGGGTCCATCCGGACCCCCTTCACTGCAGTGAGCGGCCGTTAAGTGTTCGGGAGTGATCAGGCATGAGGGGGCGGCCGCTCGATTCCGCCCCCCCCCCTCGCGATCGCTCCCGGCCAATGAAAATGCTTCCTCCGCCATGTGATGTAAACAAGGCTGGAGGAAGTGATGTCATCTCCCTCGCCGCGGTCTTTTCGTTCCCGGCGCCGAGCAGAGAAGAAGCAGGTTAGTGCACCAACAGTCCACTGACACGTAGGTACACATAGGCACACAAATCACCCCCCAGTCACCCCCAGATCACCCCCCAGGTCACCCCAAAGCCCCAATCACAGTGTCACTGATTGCAGTGATCATTTATTTTACTGATCACTGCATTTAGTGTCATCTGTGATTGTAAAAAGTTGCAGGGCAGTTAGGATTAGGCCCCTTTAGGTCCAGGGTAGCCCCCTAACCCCCCCTAATAAAGGTTTAACCCCTTGATCACCCCCCAGGTAACCCTTTCACCCCCTAACTTCAGCGTCACTAAGCGATTGTTTTTCCGATCGCTGTATTCGTGTCGCTGGTGTTTTAGATAGGCAGTTATTTTTTTTTAGGTTCGCCGCAGGTTTTTATTAGTGTCAGGTACCCCCATATATTATTTTAACCCCCTGATTGCCCCTAGAGTTAACCCTTTCACCAGTGATCGCCGTATAAGCGTCACTGGTGTCACTGGTTAGCCAGTAAGTTATTTAGTTATTTAGGTTACCCGTCAGGTTTTTATATAGTGTCAGGTACCCCCATATTTAACCTAATAAAGGTTTTAACCCCCTGATTGCCCCTAGTTAACCCTTTCGCCAGTGATCACCATATAAAGGTTACGGGTGACGCTGGTTGATTAGTTTGCTTTTTATAGCATCAGGGCACCCGCCGTATATAACCCAATAAAGGTTTAACCCCCCTGATCGCCCGGCGGGTGAGATCAATTAGGTTTTAGCGCCAGAGAGGGTCTGCGTCGCCCCAGGCAGTGTTAGGTTAGTGACAGTAACGCTAACACCCACGCGCAAAGCATACACCCCCCTTAGTGGTATAGTATCTGATCAGATCTGATCAGATCTATACTAGCATCCCCAGCGGTTTAGGGTTCCCAAAAACGCAGTGTTAGCGGGATCAGCCCAGATACCTGCTAGCGCCTGCGTTTAGCCCCTCCGCCCAGCCCAGCCCAGCCCAGCCCACCCAAGTGCAGTATCGATCGATCACTGTCACTTACCAAACACAACACACATAACTGCAGCGTTCGCAGTGCTTGGTTTTGGGGCCCTGTATGCGGCTAGGCTCCCAAAAAGTCCCACACATGTGGTATCCCCGTACTCAGGAAAAGCAGCAGAATGTATTTTGGGGTGCAATTCCACATATAACCATGGCATGTGTGAGCAATATATCATTTAGTGACAACTTTTTGTAAATTTTTTTTCTTTTTGTCATTATTCAATCATTTGGGACAAAAAAAAATATTCAATGGGGTCAACATGCCTCTCAGCAAATAGCTTGGGGTGTCTACTTTCCAAAATGGGGTCATTTGGGGGGGTTTTGTGCCATCTTGGCATTTTATGGCCTTCAAAACTGTGATAGGTAGTGAGGAGTGAAATCAAAAATTTATGCCCTTAGAAACCTTGAAGGCGGTGCTTGGTTTTCGGGGTCCCGTACGCGGCTAGGCTCCCAAAAAGTCCCACACATGTGGTATCCCCGTACTCAGGAGAAGCAGCAGAATGTATTTTGGGGTGTAATTTCACATATGCCCATGGCATGTGTGAGCAATATATCATTTAGTGACAACTTTGTGCAAAAAAAAAAAAAGTTTGTCATATTCCCGCAACTTGTGGCAAAATATAAAATATTCCATGGACTGAACATGCCTCTCAGTAAATAGCTTGGGGTGTCTACTTTCCAAAATGGGGTCATTTGGGGGGGTTTTGTGCTATTTTGGCATTTTATGGCCTTCGAAACTGTGATAGGTAGTGAGGAGTGAAATCAAAAATTTGCGCCCTTAGAAATCCTGAAGGCGGTGCTTGGTTTCCGGGGTCCCGTACGTGGCTAGGCTCCTAAAAAGTCCCACACATGTGGTATCCCCGTACTCAGGAGAAGCAGCAGAATGTATTTTGGGGTGCAATTCCACATATAACCATGGCATGTGTGAGCAATATATCATTTAGTGACAACTTTTTGTAATTTTTTTTTTTTTTTTGTCATTATTCAATCACTTGGGACAAAAAAAAAAATATTCAATGGGCTCAACATGCCTCTCAGCAATTTCCTTGGGGTGTCTACTTTCCAAAATGGGGTCATTTGGGGGGGTTTTGTACTGCCCTGCCATTTTAGCACCTCAAGAAATGAGATAGGCAGTCATAAATTTAAAGCTGTGTAAATTTCAGAAAATGTACCCTAGTTTGTAAACGCTATAACTTTTGCGCAAACCAATAAATATACGCTTATTGACATTTTTTTTACTAAAGACATGTGGCTGAATACATTTTGGCCTAAATGTATGACTAAAATTGAGTTTATTCGATTTTTCTTATAACAAAAAGTAGAAAATATCATTTTTTTTCAAAATTTTCGGTCTTTTTCTGTTTATATCGCAAAAAATAAAAATCGCAGAGGCAATCAAATACCATTAAAAGAAAGCTCTATTTGTGGGAAGAAAAGGACGCAAATTTCATTTGGGTACAACATTGCATGTCCGCACAATTTACAGTTAAAGCAGCGCAGTGCCGAATCCCAAAAACAGGCCTGGTCCTAATGGCCCGAAATGGTCCGGGGCTTAAGTGGTTAAGGACCGCTCCACATACATATACTGCGGCAGGGCGGCCCTTCAATGCAACGAGAGAGGCAGTCTGCCGTTCTGCTAGTAAGGAAGACATAGATTTTGTAAGAGACACAGATCTCTGTCTTTGTACAGTTAACCCACCCCCCACACAGTAAAAAAACACTCCCAGGGAACACATTTAACCCTTTAATCGCCCCTGATGTTAACTCCTTCACTGCCAGTGTCATTAGTACAGTGACAGTGCATTTCTTTTAGCCCTGATCACTGTATTGGTGTCACTGGTCCCCAAAAAGTGTTAATTAGTGTCAGATTTGTTTGCTGCAATGTCGCAGTCCTGCTAAAAATCGCTGATCGCCACCAGTACTAGTGAAAATAAAAAAATAAATAAAGATTGCATAAATCTATCCCATAGTTTGTAGACGCAATAATGTTTGAGCAAACCAATCAATATACGCTTATTGGGATTTTTTACCAAAATTATGTAACAGAATACACATTGGCCTAAATTAATGAAGAACTTTGATTTATTTATTTTTTTTAATTATTGGATGTGTTTTATAGCAGAATGTCATTTTTTTTTTTCAAAATTATTGTTTTTTTTGTTTATATCGCAAAAAAGAAAAACCGCAGAGGTGACCAAATACCACCAAAAGAAAGCTCTATTTGTGAAAAAAAAGAAAACTATTATATTTGGGTACAGCGTCGCACGACCTAGCAATTGTCATCTAAAGCAAAGCAGTGCAGTATCGCAAAAAATTGCCTGGTCAGGAAGGGGGGGTAAACCTTCCGGAGCTGAGGTGGTTAATGGCCAAATATGTGTAGTCACCCGACCTTCACAAAAAGGTTGAAAGAAAACAATCACCTACATATACTGTAGAGCAGGGGTGTCAAACTCAATTTCATTTTAGGCTGCATCAGCAGTATGATTGCCTTTAAAGGACCAGTTGTATCTGGGGTGTGCTATGTACAGAGTTCAGGGTTAAAGAGTGTGTTACATAGAGAATGCAGAGTTCAGGATTTCACTATGTACAGAGTGTAGAATTCAGGAGTGCACTATGTACAGAGCGCAGGGTTCTCCTACCTGGCCTGACTCTAGTACCTCCCTGTGTAAGTGGCTCTGCCTCAGCCTGCAGGGAGATTGTTTTCTCTCTCAGATTCTGGAGATCTGTCCCCACTGTGCCCCACTGTGAGTGTGTACATGGATCTGTTAGTTCCAGGATCCACTGAGAGCAAATATGTCCCCTGTAAACATAGAAGGCTTCTGTGTTTACAAGTGACAGTGAGGAGCGGAGGGTGAGAACTAGTATGAGGTTCCACATTCCGGCTGCAAAATTGGGTTCGGGGATCACATGTCAAGGCCTGGCGAGCCGTATTCACCCCGTGGGCCTTGTGAATGATATCTGTGCTGTAGAGGGTTGAATGATAATAGAAGGAAGACTGAAGCTGTTTCTGGTACTGCTGGTACTGGATTGCACTTATACTGGCTGCTGATCTGGAATCTTTCTTTTCTATCACTCTCCAATCAGTGTGTGAGGGCAAAGTGGGGGCAAGCTGCTAACTTGGTGTTGGTTACATTGTGTGATGCTTTGATTGGTCACAACATTTTTTTGTGATCAGCGCTGTCCAATGGACAATGCAGTGACAGTACTTTGCTTGTGCATGCTAGGGGGGGGCATGTAAGAGCAAGAAAAATAAATTAAAGCTCTAAAATAGCATCCAATCCTGTAACATCCACCTTCCATCCACTTATGTACAATAGGCAGACAGAAGGCAGTCAATGTACCCCAAAAATCATAATGCTGATGATAATGTCATTCATAATGATCATAGTAACAATATGACTGAGCTTGTTTAATCTGGTCTACAGCATTATACAATGGATCTATGTGGTATATTTACAACATTCTTTTCCCCAGCATTGCCCCTCTTGTGTTCAGTTCAGGTTTGAAAAGTAGAATGTAGAGTTTTGGAGAAAACATAAACAATAATATTCCAGCACTGGAGGTCAGTATGGCGAATATCTCCACAGCCACCATGTATTTCCCTCTGGTGCTCAGATAGGCCGGGATCATGGCAATCCAGACACTGCAGAACACCAGCATGCTGAAGGTAATGTACTTGGCCTCATTAAAACTGTCCGGTAATGTCCTTACCATGAAAGCCAGAACAAAACTCACAGCTGCCAGAAACCCCATATAACCCAACATAGAGTAGAACCAGATAACTGACCCTTCATTACATTGAATGATGATCTTCCCAGGATAGGAGTCCATGTCATACTCCTGAAATGGTGGAGAGATGGACAACCAGAGAATGCAATTCATAACCTGAATGGATGAGCAGAATAACATGACTGTATTGGGAAGTTTGACTCCCACCCATTTTCTACAAGAGCTTCCAGGTCTGGTGGCTTTAAAAGCAATGAAGACCATGATGGTTTTGGCTAGGATAGAAGATGCTGAGATGGTGAAGGGAACTCCAAAAGTGACTTGTTGCAGCATACAGGTAATATCCACAGGACGGCCAAGGAACAGGAATACAGAAAGGAAGCTCAGTATGAGGGAGAGGAGCAGAATGAAGCTGAGGTTCCGGTTATTGGCTCCGACTATGGGAGAGCTCCGGAACCAAATAGTCCAAGTATAAGGAGAGATATTGTAGCAAATATGACTGAGGTTATAGAAAAAAATAAAACTAGAATATCCTCCTTGTATGATAAATACTCATTGACCTTGTCAATACAAATAGTTTTAGCTTTGTTGGGCCATTCATTTTCAGGACACTTCTTGCAGAGTTCACTGTCTGTAGAGTAAAAATAAGTGAAAATAACATTAGGCATGGTAGCTATTTGACAGTATTAAATATTTTTTTCTGTATTTTTCCTTAACCACTTGACCTTCAGAAGATTTATCCCCCTTCATGACCAGGGCATTTTTTGATCACCTCTCCGTTCTGTGTGCTATAAACAAAAAAAGACCAACAATCTTGAAAAAATAAAATAAAAATGTACTTTCTGCTATAAAACATATTCAATAAAAAATTTAAAAAAAAAATCACATTCCTTCATAAATTGTATTCTGCTACATGTGACACTAATACAGTAATCCGTGCTAAAAAATATGCACTGTCACTGTAATAATGACACTGGCTGGGAAGGGGTTAAACATCAGGGATGATAAAATAGTTATCTGTGTGCCTAGCCAGTGTTTGTGTGTACTGTGTGTGTTGCTTTTACTAGTGTCAGAGGTAGAAGAAAAGTACAGAAAGGCCTCATCAGTAATCATTAATTTCATACAATTTAAGGAGATGTTCAGCCTGCAAAGTGTAAAGTAGTTACAGAATCACTTTAAAGGACAATAAATGTCTTAATTTTCTAATTCAATATCATAATTTATACTTATAGAAACATAAAGCTTACCATATTGGTTTGATATTTCTCCTTCTGAACATGGAGCACAATTATAACAACATGGGTGATATCCTTCTCTTACAGATTTTCTGAATCCTGGAAGACATTCCTCGGAGCATCGACCTCTTGGGACCTGAAATAATATAGAGCTATATGATCTATTTAAGAGCAAAAGTACAGATATAATAGTGTAGGTAAGCCAAGCTTCTGATGTTTACAATGATGCAGCATGTACAGTATACCTTGGTGGAAACACATGGCCCATTCCAGAAGGTGGCCCTTCATTGGTCTGGATACCACAGAATATGCTCTGAACCAGAAGACAGAAATAGACATCTAGGAGTGCTAGCAGAATCCTTTCATTAGAAAGGTTACAGCAACAAAACTATCAGTACAAACATAAACGCTCAAAAAATGTGTATGTGTGCTAAATATATAGTTCCCGCGCCTTGATTACTAAAAATAGTTAAATTATAAATGTTGTTAAACACAGCTGCTGTAACGACTAATAGTATAGTGGAAAATTCAACAACACTGTATAGACTTTGTGATATACAGCGCTTGTTAGGATAAAGTGACACCGTGCAATCGGTGATATCTACAAGAAACCAAATATATATGAAGTGACAAATTATTAGAGGTTACGTGAAATCACTGTGAAAACAATGTTAAAGGGCAATTGGATAACAAACTTCATGTGGTGGAAACAATAGTGTCAAAATCAAAATTCTCAATGTGAACTCAAATCTAAAAGTCCAAAATGAATACAAATTGTGTTCCTGTCCAAGAATTGCAACTCTGAGGCTTGTTTGCATGCAACCCTCAGTGATCACAGGCTGTCTTGCACATTTCTTTCCACAGGTAAAAAAAGAGTAAACGGGATATTGGTCCCGACTCAGCAGATGGTGTTGATCCTCTCTATCATATGACAGGAGGAGTCAAATCAGGCTTGTGTGGTCATGTAACCAAATGACACGTCTACAACCAAGCTTACCATCCACTCCTACCAATCGTACTAGGTATCCTAGACTCGGGTCCTCACAGACACCTGCTCTGATCCAACCTGTGTGGTCATAGTGAGCGGATGTGTTGGATGTCTGCGATGCGTGGTCTCAGAGGCGTTCAGTCCGATCCCGCCTGTGTAATCACAGCGAACAGTTGTACAGTGTGTTGCAGTTGAGTCTTAGGATGAGTGTTTGTTAACCCTTAGACAAAAAATGTTATCACATTTTATCGCATACAGATTTCCTACCTTGGTAATTTGTACTGTTAGGAATTTTTACAATAAATTAAAACTTTTTTACGCTATGAGAAGTCTCTCTTTTTTGTCTTTTTCCTTTTAAAATTTCCCTGGCTCATCCAGCTAACTGAGAGTCTATGGCTGGAAGGAAGGAATGAGGGCTGTGTTAATGATTCACAAATGCTCGCTGTGATTACACAGGCGGGATCAGAGAGAACCCACATCAGAGACATCCAACACATCCACTCACTGTGACCACACAGGTTGGATCAGAGCAGGTTTCTGTGAGGACCCGACTCTAGGATACCTAGTACGATCAGACAGAGTGGATGGGAAGCTTGGTTGTAGACATATTATTTGGTCACAGTGACCACACAAGCCTGATTTAACTCCTCCTGTCATATGATAGAGAGGGTCAACACCGTCTGGTGAGTCGGGATCCATATCCCATTTACCTTGTTTTTTACCTGTGGAAAGAAATGTGCCAGACAGCCTGTGATCACTGAGGGCTGCATGCAATCAAGACTCACATTCGCAATTCTTGGACAGGAACATGATTTGTATTCATTTTGGACTTTTAGATTTGAGTTCACATTGAGAATTTTTATTTTTGACACTATTGTTTCCACCACATGAAGTTTGTTATCAAATAGCCCTTTAACATTGTTTGCACAGTGATTTCACGTAACCACTAATAATTTGCTGCTTTAAAAATCCAAAGAGAAAATCAGCCGCATTTTTCCGTTTTTTAGGAGTCACTCATACAGAAATCCAGGTAGCTCCATGTTTTTTTGTTTTTTAATGTATATACAGTAACTGCAAATTTCTGATCGGGGAAATTACTACTCTAAACTGTTTATTTTTTCTTCTGTTTACAGCCTAATGAATTCAGAAGGTCTGGGTAGAATCTGCCCATGGATAATACTGGCGCTCATTCCACTCCAAAGTCTAGAAGATGTTTTGTAGTTCATCCACTTCTTCAGTTATATAGAGTGATGGGAACATATCCCGGCATTTATATCCACACATCTAGACCTGACACCTTCATCTAATCACCATGGAATGAGTTAGGGCAGATGTTGGTGGTCTATGAAAAGGATGGGGGGAGGGGGCTAGTTTTTGTCTGGAGATGGCTTTAGGGTCAAAACTATTATGTTTCTTGTATAAGTTCTGGATCAGCTTCCCCAGTGTAACTCACCTTGTCTCCTTTCCATGATATTAGCTCTGGTTCTAGTGTAAGTTGCTCACCCTCTGAAACGGACCCGTCAAACTGACCCACCATCATACAATCAGTGATATTTGTATCTTTAATTCTTGTAATCCAATTTATAATGTCCAGTGGTCTGGGCAGTTCTCCTTTATCATTAAAAATCAGGACCTTGCAATTCAGATCATTGTACTGAACTTCTTTTACATAGCGGGACAGCTTAAATAATGACAAAAATGATTATAGGTAACAAGTATATAGAAAGTTTAGTAATTTTTTTGACTATAGATTTTTTATCTACTTATATCTCAATCAGAGAATGTCATCGGGATCAGGTGACCTATTTGCTGAGCATTTATAATCAGATACATTTTATTGGGACTATTTATAAACAATTTGCTTTGCAAATGCAAACGCTCCAGAGATAAATCAATAATTCTACCCCTTTACAATACACTGGCTCAGCCTCATCTTGAATGTATGATTCAGTTTTGGTCAACAAACCTCAGGAAAGAGGTCGATGAATTAGAAAGAGTTTAGTAACGGGCAACAAAATGAACAAGGAGGACAGAGGATCTCAGCTATGAGGACTGATAGATTACAGTTATTCACTCTGGAGAAGAGGCACTTAACCTTTTCGCCGCCGGGGCCATACGTCATACGGACCTGATGGCGGGGTGTATTGCACACAATCTGGTGGCTGCAGCCACTGGGATTGGATGTGAAACTGACAGGCTCTGCGACTCTTCAATGACTCCAAGCTCGAGCATTCTTTTAACCTCTTCAGATACTGCCACCCTATGAGCTTCTGGGATACAGTAAGGCTTTAACCGGATTTTTACATTGGGCTCGGTTACAATGTCATGCTCGATGACGTTGTTGAGACCGGGCAACCCTGACAACATGTCCCTATTTCTTTGCAGAAACTCTTTTGCTTGCTGGGTTTGGGGCCTAGTTAGGGTAGCAGCAACCTGCACCAGGTCGATCCCTGCATGGTCCCCTGACTGTACACCTACCACCGCAGATACCTGTTCTCTGTCTCTCCAGGGTTTTAACAAATTTATGTGATAGATCTGGTATGTTTTTCTTTCCCTGGCTGGTGTACCTTTTAGTTCACCTCATCCACTTTTTCTACTACCTCAAACAGACCTTGCCACTTGTCCAAGAACTTGCTCTGCACCGTGGGTATTAGAACAGCCACCCGGTCTCCTACTTGAAACTGTCTAATTTTAGGTCTCCTACTTGAAACTGTCTAATTTTAGCCGACCGGTTATACACTCTTCTTTGGGCATCCTGAGCCTTCTGCTTGTGCTCCCTCACCAGCGATATCACCTTAGCCACCCTCTCTCACATTTGGGAGATGTGTTCTACCACGGTTTTATGCGGTGAGGACTCAATTTCCCACATTTCCTTTACTAGATCAAGCAACCCCCGGGGCCTTCGTCCATACACTAGCTCAAACGGTGAGAAGCCCGTGGATGCTTGTGGAACCTCCCGGATGGCAAACAACAGGGCAGGGAGTAACATATCCCAGTCTTTCCTGTCTTTCTGGACCACTCTTTTCAACATGGACTTTAGAGTTTTATTAAACCTCTCAGCTAGGCCATTGGTCTGCGGGTGATAGATGGACATCCGCAACTGCTTAATCTGAAAACAGTTTGCACAAGTCCGCCATCAGGTTTGACATAAAAAGGGTGCCCTGGTCCGTCAGTATCTCTTTGGGTAACCCAGTTCATGAGAACATTTGAAATAATTCTCATTCAATGGCCTTAGAGGAAGTTTTCCTCAAAGGGACTGCTTCTGGATACCTAGTTGCGTAATCTAGGATGACTAATATGTATTGGTGCCCCCTTGCCAACTTTACCAGGGGTCCCCCAGGATCCATAGTGATCTGCTCGAATGGGACCTCAATAATTGGCAAGGGTACCAGAGGGTTTCTATAGTGGGGCACTGGGGCAGTTAACTGGCAAATGGGACAAGATGCACAATATCTTTTAACCTCGGCCTTCACCCCTGGCCAGTAAAACTGGTTGGTTATCCTGGCCTCTGTTTTTCCGCCCCCATGTGTCCTCTCAGTGCATCGTTGTGGGCTAGATCAAGGAGCATCTGCCTATACGGTTTGGGAACCAGCAACTGCTCTACAGTTTCCCCTCGGCTTTCAGCCACTCGATAAACCAAGTCCCCCTTCAATGCAAAATGAGGAAACCTCTGATCTGCACCTGGCATTTGTGAGACCCCATCAATAACAGAAACCTGCTCTCGAGCATTGACCAGGATGGGATCCTGTAATTGGGCAGTGCCAAATGCACCCCTGGATACATCCAGGTCTGGATGCACTGGCCTTGAGGATGTTTCCCTTTGATCTTCCTCAACCGGGGAGAGCTCCTCATCATCCTCCCCCAGCATAACTTGTAATGGGAAGACTTCCCCCCCTCAGAGGTCAATTCGGTTATGAGACCTGGAACAGGAACATTATCATCCAAATTAGCATTCTCTAATGTGTTGCGTTCTGAACAGGGATCTTCAGGGGGAACTCCACGCCAACTTTGTGTGGTTTAATATATTTTTTTCTATTCAATTTAATTAAATTTTTGGTCAATAAATTTTTGGTCAAAATTTTACAATTTCATGATCACGATTTTTCACCCATTCATGGTTTAGAGTCATAGATGCAATTTTTTTGCGAAACTTTATTCTGTATATAATATTGTATTGGAATTTGTATTTAATTCTTCTAAGTTTGCTGCACTCAACTAGTACCATAATAACTTTTAGAACAAGCGCAGAATTTTCTCTTTTGCATAGTTCAGTGGGAGTGTAGTGCGGCCATTAATATTTACATTAGTGTAAATGGAGGGATAGTTCAGTCAGTGTGAATGTAGTGACAATTTAACACAGTATATTTTATTGCATTACTGCAAGGTTAATGCTATATACTGTAGTTCTGTATGTTACTGCAAGTTTAACGCTGTATATTTCACTGTGTTACTGCAAGTTTAACGGCATATAGTTCTGAGCGTTACTGAAAGTTTAACGCTGTATGGTTCTGTGTGTTACTGCAAGTTTAACGCTTTATAGTTATGTGCATTACTGCAAGTTTAATGCTGTATAGTTCTGTGTGTTACTGCAAGTTTAACACTGTATATTTAATTGCATTACTGCCAGTTTAACGCCATATAGTTCTGTGCATTACTGCAAGTTTAAAACCATATAATTCTGTGTGTTACTGCACGTTTATTGCCATATAGTTCTGTGCGTTACTGGAAGTTTACCGCCATTTATTTCATTACGTTGCTGCAAGTTTAACACCATATAGTTCTGTGCTGTTACTGCACGTTTGTTGCAGTATATTATAGTGTATCCGTGAACGGTGTCTGTGTCATGAATACTCAAATTAATGTGCACCAAACACCACTTTCCATTGATTAAAGTGCATCCATGTACACTTTGTTGAGAATCAGCCTGGGGCAGGGTCAGGAAGGGGTTAATTGAGGAGGGTGGGTACTTACCTTTCAGACCTGCTTATTAATCAGGGGCTCTAAAAATGTCAGTGGAGCAGTGTGCTTGGAGTGAGAGAGACATCAGCACGTTGAGAGGAGAGCTCCATTGCTGGATTGTGGCCTGCTGGGGTGAGCTAAACCTAATGAAAGACTGTAGCTCTGGCTAGAGCTGTGAACTGTGCACATAAGCCTGTTTGCTACAGAGACTGAAATTTACCAGTGTGTGCAACTGTGTTACTAGACAAGCCTGTTATTTTTCTGTTTGACTTACCTTTTGCTGAATAGATCTTACTTTAATTTTACTGGACTGTCTGTGAGCCGGATGTTCACCTCTCTGATCCCTTACAACATTTACACATGTTTATGACATTTTGTTAATAAGCACCCCCACTCCCCCCATCATGTCTGGGAGGACAGCAAGGAGAGGCAGACGTTCCCATGGCACTGTAAGGGGGCCAGCAGCGTATGTGTCCACAGGAAAGGGTGGACGTGGTCAGTCCATAGGCCGGGCATCATTTCCTCTGTTTAGTGATGTTGCCCATGCTATCCAGCCACAGCATGCAGAGAAGGTGATGGACTGGCTTACTAAACCATCCTCATCCTCCATCACCCAAGCAGAGACTAGTGTCCAGTCCCCTGCAGCTGCCAGAATGGCAAAACCTGCCTACTTGTCCACAGCTATTCCTGCCATAGGCCCAGCATCAGCCATAGAGGAGTCAGCTGAGTTATTTGAACACAGCGTCAGCCACTTGCTCCTTGATGATGCACAGCAATTACTCAATTCAGTTGTTGGTTCTGACTCTGAGGTTGAGGAAGGCAGGAACACAAGCCTACAGAGAGAGGAAAACACTAGTACAAAAATTGGCAATCATGTTCCTCCAGCCACAGCATATTGCCAAGTTGTCTCCAGTGGTAATGAGGATGGAGGAGATGATAATAATGAGGTCACTAGGGATGAGCTTCGAGTTCGAGTCAAACTCATGTTCGACTCGAACATTGCCTGTTCGCCCGTTCGCCGAACAGCGAACAAATTGGGGTGTTCGCGGCAAATTCGAAAAGTCTATGGGAGAAAACTAAAGTGCTAATTATAAAGGCTTATATGCAAGTTATTGTCCTAAAAAGTGTTTGGGGACCCGGGTCCTGCCCCAGGGGACATGTATCAATGCAAAAAGAAGTTTTAAAAACTGCCGTTTTTTCGGGAGCAGTGATTTTAATAATGCATAAAGTGAAACAATAAAAGTGAAATATTCCTTTAAATTTCGTACCTGGGGGGTGTGTATGATATGCATGTAAAGCGGCACATGTTTCCCGTGCTTAGAACTGTCCCTGCAAAAAATGTCATTTTTGAAGGAAAAAAAGTCATTTAAAACTCACTCACGGCTATTAATGAATTGTCGGCTCCCGGCAATACATACAAAAGTCATTGATAAAAAAAAAAAAAAAGGGTGGGGGTTCCCCCAAATTCAATTACCAGGCCCTTCAGGTCTGGAATGGATATTAAGGGGAACCCTGCCGCAAATTTAAAAAAAATGGCGTGGGGTTCCCCCAAATATCCATACCAGGCCCTTGAGATCTGGCATGGATTTTAAGGGGAACTCCACCCCAAATTTAAAAAAAAATGGCGTGGAGTCCCCCCAAAAATCCATACCAGACCCTTATCCGAGCACGTAACCTGGCCGGCCGCAGGGGAAGAGGGGGGGGGACGAGAGAGCGGCCCTCCCTCCCTCCTGAATCGTACCAGGCCACATGCCCTCAACATGGGGAGGATGTCCCCATGTTGATAGGGACAAGGGCCTCATCCCCACAACCCTTGCCCGGTGGTTGTGGGGGTCTGCGGGCAGGGGACTTATCGGAATCTGGAAGACCCCTTTAACAAAGGGGACCCCCAGATCCCGGCCCCCCTATGTGAATTGGTAAGGGGTACATTGTACCCCTACCATTTCACGAAGAAAGCGTAAAAAAATGTAAAAAAAAAACACACAAACACCTTGAAAAAGTCCTTTATTAAAAAAATAAATAAATAAAAAAATTCCAGCGGTGAAATCCAGTGTCCCGCGGCGATCCGGATGTCCAGCGCTGTCCGTCACTGGTTTTGCCTGAGCGGACCTGATGGGGAACTTCCTCCTCAGTGTTTTAAATGTATAGACCCGCCCCTTCTAAAGTTCCCCATCAGGTCCGCTCAGCGGACCAGATGCGGAACATGACAAGGGGCAGGTCTATACATGTATTACCACAGTGAGAGAAGTTCCCCATCAGGTCCGTCCCCTCGGTATGTCGGACCCGCCTACGTCATTGGCCTGAGCGGGGAAACTTCCTTCACTGTGTAATTTAAATATACACAGTGAAGGAAGTTTCCCGCTCAGCCAATGACGTAGGCGGGGTCCGACATACAGAGGGGGCGGACCTGATGGGGAACTTCCTTCACTGCGTAATACATGTAGAGAGTCTATAGAGTCTATACATGTATTACGCAGTGAAGGCAGTTCCCCATCAGGTCCGCCCCCTCGGTATGTCGGACCCCGCCTACGTCATTGGCTTAAACAGGGAACTTCCTTCACTGTGTAAATTTAAATTACACAGTGAAGAAAGTTCCCCGCTCAGGCCAATGACGTAGGCGGGTCCGACATACCGAGGGGGCGGACCTGACGGGGAACTTCTCTCACTGTGGTAATACATGTATAGACCCGCCCCTTGTCATGTTCCGCATCTGGTCCGCTGAGCGGACCTGATGGGGAACTTTAGAAGGGGCGGGTTTATACATTTAAAACACTAAGGAGGAAGTTCCCCATCAGGTCCGCTCAGGCAAAACCAATGACGGACAGCGCTGGACATCAGATCGCCACGGGACACTGGATTTCACCGCTGGAATGTTTTTGTTTTTTTTTTTTTAATAAAGGACTTTTTCAAGGTGTTTGTGTGTTTTTTTTTGCCATTTTTTTATGCTTTCTTCGTGAAATGGTAGGGGTACAATGTACCCCTTACCAATTCACATAGGGGGGGCGGGATCTGGGGGTCCCCTTTGTTAAAGGGGTCTTCCAGATGCCGATAAGCCCCCCGCCCGCAGACCCCACAACCACCGGGCAAGGGTTGTGGGGATGAGGCCCTTGTCCCCATCAACATGGGGACATCCTCCCCATGTTGAGGGCATGTAGCCTGGTACGGTTCAGGAGGGAGGGGGGGCGCTCTCGTCCCCCCCTTTTCCCCTGCGGCTGGCCAGGTTGCGTGCTCAGATAAGGGTCTGGTATGGATTTTTGGGGGGACTCCACGCCATTTGTTTTTATATTTGGGGTGGAGTTCCCCTTAAAATCCATGCCAGATCTAAAGGGCCTGGTATGGATATTTAGGGGGAACCCCACGCCATTTTTTTTTAAATTTGCGGCGGGGTTCCCCTTAATATCCATTCCAGACCTGAAGGGCCTGGTAATTGAATTCTGGGGGACCCCCACGCTTTTTTTTTTTTATCAATGACTTTTGTATGTATTGATAAAAGCCGACACTTCATTATTAGCCGTGAGTGAGTTTTAAATGACTTTTTTTCCTTCAAAAATGACACTTTGTGCAGGGACAGTTCTAAGCACGGGAAACATGCGCCACTTTACATGCATATCATACACACCCCCCAGGTACGAAATTTAAAGGAATATTTCACTTTTATTTTTTCATTTTAAGCATTATTAAAATCACCGCTCCCGTAAAAACGTCTGTTTTTAAAACTTATTTTTGCATTGATACATGTCCCCTGGGGCAGGACCCGGGTCCCCAAACACTTTTTAGGACAATAACTTGCATATAAGCCTTTATAATTAGCACTTTAGATTTCGAACGTTCGAGTCCATTGTATTTAATAGGGTTCTAAAGTTCACACGAACATTTTGTCTGTTCGCAGGTTCTGGTGCGAACCGAACAGGGGGTGTTCGGCTCATCCCTGGAGGTCACTGACTCGACTTGGGTGCCAGATAGAGCAAAGGAGGAAAGTGAGGGTGAGGCACAGCCCCAACAAGGCAGCCATCATGGAAGAATAGAGAGCAGCCACCCTATCCCATCACATTGTGGAGCTGTTATTTCCCGACCCACTTCCCACAGCTCAGCTGTCTGGGCCTTTTTTAGTACATGTGCAATCGATCGCACTATTGCTATTTGCAAACTTTGTCTCAAGCGCATCAAGGGTGGCAAAAACACCAACCATTTGAGTACCACATGCTTGACAAGGCATTTAACCTCTCACTGCTCAGCCCATTGGCAAGAGCACCTAAAAGCTACACAAAAGGGCACAAATGTGTCCCTCCTCTTTACTGACCTCAGTCTGTCTCTGTTATACCTCATGACCTCTCAGCAGCCTCCACTAACAGGGATGATGGTATAGCGCAGGGTGTCCCAGGTCCTTGCAGCACATCTGCCAGCAGCACACCACCAGCTATAGACTATAGCTGGAAAAATTTTCTGCCCCATCTGCTGCAGCAGAAAATAAAATACAGTCCCTGTCAAACAGGTGTGGGAAATTTGTTCTTAGGGTGTTAATCGTGCCCATGAAACCTACACCAAAAAAAATCTTCCAGATGAAGTCAACACCTACAACATTAGGCAGCCTAGAAGTCCTGCAGATTTTCAACATCCCAAAAACACTTAATCGGTGACATTGGCGTCAGGGCCTTCATAGCTGCTGATAATCGAGGACTGATTAATTTTGATAAAAGTCAGACGGTCCACCGAGTCTGTGGACAGATGCTTTCTATGATCAGTAACAAAACCTCCAGCAGCACGGAATGCCCATTCGGAAAGCACGCTGGATGCAGATCAGCCCAGCAGCTCAATAGCATACTAGGCAAGTTCTGGACACTGGTCTATTCTCCTGACCCAGTAAGCCAGTGTGGATCGTCGACTGGAAAGCTCTCCATCTCTGTTTTCGCACCTAGATAATCGTCCACCATATTATGCAGACGCTGCCGATGGGATGTAGAAGTTGACAGCCCTGGGCAGCAAGGACTAAAAAAAATCAGAAATGCATCACTTCTCCACCGATCCTCTCTTGACCAACAGAGGCCTCAAAACTAAGTTTTTCACAACACTGTAACCTACCAGAGTTGGGAAAAGCATTTGATAAACTCCTCTTTAAGGTGTCCTCAAAATATTTCATCTTCTGCACTCTCTGTGGGGAAGGGATGAGTTCTGAGACTTTCCCCTTATAACTGTGGTCAAGTAGGGTTGCCAACTAATAGTTATCCTTTCCCTTTTCGCCACGTATTCTAGGGGTCCTTTCGCAGACTTTGAAACATGAGGGAGCCCATGCACCGCAAATTTGCAGAGGCATGTGAAGCAGACTCCTCAAGATCCCTGATGTTTACAGTATCTGTAACTGCCTCCTCCCAGTTGCGTACTACTCCCAAGGGTTCTGGGAATAGAAAACCATCTCTTACTGTTTAATGTATGTCTTCCTCTGCTTCAAAGCCTCTGAAACTGCCAGAACCTGCCAGAAGCCTCCTTCTCCTCCTCTATCTCCTCTTGTGTGTTCTGTGGCATAGAAACAATGGTGTCTGCATAAAGTGGGCCTTGAGAGGAAAATAAGTCCTCATCTTTGTCCCGCTGCTCTGCCTCGAGTGCCCTGTACATAATGCCACGCCGTGTCTGCTACAGCAGGAACAGAACAGGGATTGTGTCACTGATGCATGCATTGTCACGGCTCACAATCCTTGTGGCC